>OY728134.1:1467863623-1468463623 GCA_963277665.1 Viscum album | reverse complement strand
GAACTTTTGAAAAGGGATGAAGAAGTGGATCAGGAGGGAGAGGTACATGGTGTGGTCATTACAAGCCTAACGTGAATGAAGCCTTAATCCCATAACTTTCTATATACTCCCCTCTCCAAGGAAGGGTAGGCCAAGGGGCCACGGTGGGATGGAGATTTCTGAAATATGGGGCTGGACCCAAAGCCTTGACATTCGGGTGGTCCTACGTATCCCATAAGGATGGGAATCAAGACACACGTAGTTCTCAAGATGTAGTTTACCATCATGAAGGATGAAGAGGGGAGTTGGATACCTCCACACAATGGAGGTGTATGGTATAGATAATAAACCGATGTGAATGAGGACATAATCCCACACCACACCATACACTCCTATAAGAGAGGACCTAGGCCGGGGGCCTGAAAAGGCCAAGGGGTCTGATAGTTATGCTTTGGTCAGGATGGCTTGACCTACTTGCATTTTAACGTCTTGTAGTGAGGATGAGGGTCGGGGAATAGGATTCCCTGGAGAGGGGAGGTGTATGGCACGATGAGTAACCCGATGTGAATGAGGGCATAATCCCACACCACACTGTACACTCTGAGTATGAACTTGGGATCGGACCTGAAAAGGCCAGAGGGCCTATGGCTGGGCCTCGGTCAGGAAGGCCTAACCAGCTTGCAGTTTAAAGTCTTGCAGTAAGGATGGGGGTTGGGGCCCGAAAGGGCCAAGGGGCCAGAGGCTGGGCCTCGGTCAAGAAGGTCTAACCATCTTGCAGTTTAACTTCTTGCAGTGAGGACGAGGGTCGGGGGCCCAAGAAGGAGAAGGAGTGTGAGGCTGAGTTTTGGCTAGGAAGGCCTGACCAGCTTGCAGTTTAACATCTTGCAGTAAGGACGAGGGTTGGATAAGGTGTCTCTTCTGGGGATGTGTACGGTACGGCGAGTAACCCGACATGAATTAGGACATAATCCCACACCACACCGTACAATCCCATCATAGAGAACCTTGCCCAAGGGACCAAAAAGGCCAAAGGGCCTGATGGTCGAGCTTCGGTCAGGAAGGCCAGACCTACTTTCAGTTTAACATCTTGTAGTGAGGACAAGGGCCAGGGGCCTAAAAAGGCCATGGGGCCTGAGGAGGATCCTCAGTCAGTGAATGTGTATGGTATGCAAGTAACCCTGACGTGAATGAGCGCATGATCCCACACCACGCCGTACACTCCCAGAAGAAAATCGGGGCAAGGGGCCTGACTGTTGGCACCACCCAGAGGGAAGTTTGTCGCTTCGGGATGGGGCAGAACGAACCACTGCACTCGATGGTTGGGACATCTTGGGGTGGACCCAAAGATCTAGTACAACTGTTGACCATGTTCAAAACACAGTGTCCCTAAGGTGACCTGATATGGGCGCAACAAATGAGTGTCGACTGCTGACCAGATTCGAAACACGGGACTTGTATCGGATTGTTGCTCAACTTTCTCGAGGGTGATTGATTTAAGTGGTAAGAGGGCCCTTAGTCCGAGCATGCATACCATTCAGGGGCCCTTCCGGACAAGGAAAGTGATTGAATCCCAGTCAAGGTGTGGGTGAAGCATAGTTGTACCCATCTACGAAAGAGGCGAACATCTCTAGGGAGGGGGGCGTACAGCCGGGTCGAGGATAACTCGATGTGAATTGGGGTGAAAACATGCTCCCTGCCATATTTCCTAACCTGAGGAGAAGAATTATGGCTTTTGGGATGGGCCAACAAACCAAATTTCCGGGCGTTCCTACGTATCCCATGAGGATGGGAATCAATCCATACGTAGTTCTTGAAGGCCATTTAGTTTAACGTCATGTGGTGAAGACGTGAGGAGGATAGAAGAACGGGAGTGGGCACATGGTGCGACCCTTATGATCCTTGTATGAGCGGGGCTTAGGAAGCCTACTCCACATCATGTGAGGACCCTCCGAGGAAACTATACCCAGGGGGGACAGTCAAAGAGAACAGCTCGGGGCTGGGCTCAAGGCGAGACGTTTGAGCATTCCTACATATCCCATGAGAATGGGAATCAAGTCATACGTAGTTCTATAAGCATAGTTTAACGTCATGCGGGATGAAATGAATTTTAACATCATACAGGATGCGGGACACATCTTGTCTGGGGATATGTATGGTACAAAGAGTAACTCGACATGAGTGAGGACATTATCCCACACCACACCGTACAATCCCCCAAGAGAGCCTGAGTCATGGAAGGCCAAGGGGCCTGAGGCTGAGCCTCGGTCAAGAAGGACTGACAAGCTTTCAGTTTAAATTCTTATAGTGAGGACGAAGGAGATATTATTTTAGGTTCATAGAGCTCGGACCATTTTTCCTTTTATTGTCATGCAGGAAAATAATGAGCAATTTAACATCATGATGGATAATGATGCAGTTTAACATCATGCAGGACGATATCGCAATTTAAAGTAATGAAGTACTGGACAGTTTAAGGTCATGCAGGACCATCGTGCAGTTTAGGGTCATGCGGGACCATACAGTTTAAGGTCGTTCAGGACCATACAGTTTAAGGTCATGTAGGATTGTACATTTTAAGGTCGTGCGAGACCGGGGTGCAGTTTAAGGTCATGCAGGACCCTCCAGTTTAAGGTCATGTGGGACCATACAGTTTAAAGTCATGTGGGACCATACAGTTTAAGGTCATACGGGACCGTACAGTTTAAGGTCATGCAGGACCATGATGCGGTTTAGAGTCATGCAGGACCCTAAGGCTCAGGCAATGTTTTTCTTGAAGAAATTGGCGCTGGTGGGAGGAGTTATGCGCTCACCATCCATAGTCACCAAGGAGTATACTCCATTGGGGTAAACCTTATGAATGATGTAAGGTCCTTCCCATTTGGGCTCCAACTTGGGTGGTTTCCTGCCAGAGATCAATGGCACTCGGAGGGCCAACACCAAGTCTCCTTGCAGAAAAGAGCAAAGGAGAACCTTATTGTTGAAAGCTCTAGTTATCTTATTCTGATGCCTTTCCAGATTGTGTAGGGCACGAAGCCTGTTCTAATCCAGTGCTTCCAATTCAGCTAGATGGATATCGGCCACCTTATCTGGCACCTATTGGTCATAGACTACAGTGAGTAACGATGGCAGCTGGATCTTGTTGGTCATGACGGCCTTAGCCCCATACACCAGGGAATATGGAGTCACCTGGGTGGAATTGTGAGTCATCATTCGATACACCCAGAGGGCATTGGGGAGCTTGTCCAGCCAACTTTTCTTGTTCTGACCAACCATTTTCTGAAAAATGTTAGAGAGGGTTTTGTTGAATGCCTCGATCTTCCCGTTTGCCTCCGCATGATAGCGAGAGTTATGGTTCGAATGGATATTGTACTTGGCATACAATTTCTTCAGCTTGGCTACTAAGAAGTTGGTTCTGTTATCGGTGAGGATAGCATGAGGGACTCCAAACCAGTGGAAGATATTGGAGCGCACGAAGTCAATGATGGAATGGGCCTTGACCACTTTGATTAGAAGTGCCTCCACCAACTTGGAGAAGAAATATGTAGCGGTCAGGATGAACCTACACTGGTGAGCTGTCGCTGGTGGATATGGTCCCACGACATCGAATTCCCACACCGAAAATGTCCAAGAGTACTTAGTGGAGTGGATAGGATCTAGAGGCCACTGTAGGAAGTTAGCATGAACTTGGCACACATTCCATCTCTTGGAAAACTCAATACAATCATGGATCATATAGGGCCAGAAGTACCCGAGTCTCCGGATTTGATAGGACAACTTTGGCCCAGCCTGGTGGGCACCGTAGGAACTGGCATAAACCTCTTGCATGACCTGAGAAATCTCAACTCCTTGAATGCAACTGAGTATAACACCATCGAAGCCCCTCTTATAGAGGATCCACTCAAAGTTGGGACCACTTTGGAGGGTAAACTACAGTGCATATCATCGGATTCGCTCGCGCTCGGCCCGATCATCCGAGAGGAAACCATTTTGGAGATACTCGACAAATGATTCCCTCCAGTCGGTAGTGGCCTCAACCATTGCATGTGAAGAACCTAGGGCTCCTTACATGGAGGTCCCGGTGGTAAGATGGCTTACCCTCATGCCGTCGTTATCTTCTGAGATGACGGGGGCAATGACTCTCTGGTGTGCCACATGTATAATCATATCATCCTGCTTGGGTTCTGAAAGTGACGCTGCTAGGCCGGCCAAAGCGTCCACTCTACCATTCTGTGACTGAGGGACATGGGTAACCTCTGGTCGAGAAGGGAACTGGGCCATTAGACGGAGGGTGCACTCCAACAATGGAACGAGCTCTAGATTTTTGACAACAGAGTCGTCATTGACCTTCTTCATGACTAGTTCGAAATCTTCTTTCATGTGCAAATGAGGCACATCGATCTCAAGGGCCAGCTTGAGGCTGGTGATGAGAGCCTGATACTCTACCTCGTTGTTGGTGCAGCATTCTGACAACAGGAATGAGTATGGCAGAACAGCTTGCACTGGGGTGATGAAGACAATACCTAGACCCACTCTTTTGAGCTTGGGATCATTGAGCCTCTTACCGGTAGGGCTCCAGGAGGCACCGTCGAAGTGAATTTTCCCACATGAGACGTCATGGTCGACTGAGAGGATTTCCTCATCAAGAAAATTCTGGGTCCAGGGATTGATCTGGGGAGGTTGGATGGGTAGCTGGGAAGTCTGCCAATGCATGTCCCTTGATATCCTTCTGAGGCATGAACCTGAGGTCGAATTGTTGGAGGATCACCACCCACCATGCTAGTTGGTCAGTCAACATGGGACGGTTCAGAATGTACTTTAGTGGGTCTACCTGAGAGACCAACTGTACCTCGTGGTGCTGCAGGTAATGCCTCAATTTCTGTATGAAAAACACGAGCGAAGGGAATCTCTTTTTGATGGGGGGTATCTAGTCTCCGTATCGAGGAGCATGCGACTGAGGTAGTAGAGGATGTTCTCTGTCCCCTCATTATTCTTTTGGTAGATCAGGGAGCCAATAGACCATTCCAGAGTGGTCACATAAAGGACCGGCATTTTTCCGACAATGGGAGGCATCAGGACCAGAGGCTGAAGCATATACTGCTTGATTTCCTTGAAGGCGGTCAGACACTCTTCATCCCATTCATAGGTGGAGCCTTTCATCATGAGTCGGGAAAAGGGCATACACTTGCCAGCCAGATTCGCGATAAATCAGAGTATGTAGTCTAAGTGGCCTTGGAGACCTCAAAGCTCCCAAATATTGCCCGGGGGAATTTGGCTGATGGCCTTGATCTTCTCTGGTTCGATCTCGATGCCTTGGTATCTGACGAAAAAGCCTAGAAACTTCCCAGAGGTGACCCTGAAGGCGCACTTCAGCAGGTTCATCTTCATGTAGTAAGAACGGAAGAAACCAAACACATTCTCAAGGTCCTTGAGATGGTCCTGGCACTGGAGAGATTTTACCACCATATCATCTACATAGCACTCTACCAATGTCCCAAGAATCGGCTTGAATATGCAGTGCATGGCCCTCTGATAGGTCGCACCTACATTTTTCAGGCCGAAAGGCATAACCTGGTAACAAAAAGTACATCGGGGTTCCCTGAAGGCAGTGGTATCCTTTTCCTCTAGAGCCATCCGGATCTGGTTGTACCCAGAATACCCATCCATGAAGGAGAGGGCTTGGAACCTGGTCGTAGCATCAATCAACAACTCTGTCACTGGAAGGGGAAAATCAACCTTTGGACAGTGGCAATTGAGATCGTGGAAGTCGATACAGACTCTGATCTGCCTGTTCTTATTCTTGACTAGCACAATGTTGGCTAGCCACATGGGATATTGGACTTCCTTGACAATTTTGGATTTGATAAGCTTGTGAACTTTGGCCTTAACCATGGCACCGTGGGAAGGGTGCATCTTTCGGGAAGGCTGTTTGAACCCATAATGGTTTTTCGGGGTGCCAAGGTGGTGGACGGCTACCTGCGGATCTAGTCTTGGAATCTTGTCGTAACTCCAGGAAAACACATCTCGATGCTACTTAAGGAAGTCTACGTACCGTTGCTTCTCCTTGAGGGACATGGAGGCACTAATCAATGTGGGTCTCGGATCTACCTCGCTACCAAGGTTCACCTCTACCAGTTCATCGACTATGGTAGAGATGCCTTCTTCAAAGGCAGGGGGAGCATCCTCCAGATCCTCTTCTCCACTTGTGGAGGGATCTTCCATGAGGGGAGTCATTTCTGAGCCACCAGACACTGATGGGAGGCTGGTGTCGGCCTAACCGGGAGTGGTCATCATATTAGGAGATTCATCCACCACTGAGACCGTAGCAATGAAGGCGGTTGATCCAATCCCATCCAGTCTTCATCCCAAGTTGCCATGCTTGATAACACCAAAGTAGTAGTGGCGCATCATCTGGAGCCGGTTAATTCCATCCCAGAAAAATAAACACGTATGATGTACTGCCATTGCCATGAGCCTGACGTCCTGATACCGTACAGGGGTAGGAGGTTCCAAGATCACCTGAGCCTAGTTGGTGTAGGAGTATGAGGTGATTTTCCTCCATCTCTTGCACTTGGGGATATGTCTTCCTCTTGTACCCGAAACGACAAAGAATTTCCCCATATCGAGGGTCATGGACTCCAACCGATGGATTGGGAAGATGTAGGTGTCATCCAGACCTGCCCAGGGATCACTTGTGACCTTGGCGGGTTCATCCTCACTTTCCAAAATATTCTTATCCTTGATCTTATAATAGTCATCATCCAGATAGCGGGCTTCACAAAAGGCAAAAGGAGACGCATCTCCTTGGAGCACGCCTACTCGACCATTGAGGGAGTATTTGAGGCATTGGTGATACGATGAAGGAACCGCTGCATGCAAATGGAGCCATGGCCTGCCCATCAATGTGTTGTATATGGTGTCCTAGGAGATGACCATGAATTCAGTACTGGCAACGAGGCCACCAAACTGGGTCTTCAAATGGATCTTACCAACCGGGGTCAGCACGGTCTTGTCGTATCCCTGGATTCTGAGGTCAGAGGGAGTTATATCATCCTCAGACAAACCGAGCATCCGTAGTATCCGAGTCAGGATTAGGTTAATCCCAGAGCCTGTGTCAACAAGATAGTGGTGGACTTCCACGCCATTGAACTAGCCAGTGATGTATATTGGACGAATGTGCCCATGTATGGTAGGGTCTTCATCTTCACCAGAGAACAAGATAACTGCCTGGAATTCGTCATTATCAATTGCCTTGGCGTGAAAGGCTTCTGCAGATTCTACCTCCGTCTCAAACTGGAGGGGGATCCTTAGGGCCTTAGCAAGAGCCTCAAACATTTGAAATGACAGGAGAAGAGACTCATGTATAGAAAGCCTCGCTGGAATGCCATCAAGGTGCTTCAAAACATCATAATTATGGACCATACGTGAGCCTCTGCTTATAAGAGGTCGTTCTACAATTGGAGACACAGTGCGCCCTGCCGGCTAGACTGGCGGTTGGCTGGTATTGGGTACATCCTGCTTCCTGCTAGTCAACGCCTGAAGAGTACCTCACGGATGAGGACCAGACAACTGAGATCGGCCTGCGATAGGGAAAGACATGTCGTCATATGGATGAGGTAGCTCTGCATGATCTAGTAGCACAAACGGTGGTGGAGGTAGATCTAAGGGAACCAGATGAGGGGGTTTCACGTGCTGAGCTCTACGATGGGAATGCTGTCTAGTTTTAGTAGTATGCACGACCTGGCTGGTGGTGCCATCTGATGCACCTCAACGACCCAAGTAGTCTCGGCTCTGCCGACGTTGGCCTCGACCGGGGACATTGGGGAGTTTCTCCTAGGGTTCGCCCTCGTCAGGAGGCATATAAGGATTTACCTACTCCGTAGTATTAACCAAAGTGTACCCCTGACTGTCGCCTGACGAATCATACACCACTGGTCGTATTCTGGGAGGTATCCCCATATTAGGGGGAATGAAATCACCGAGAGTTCCGGATGATGCTAACAGTGGTGGAGCGCATTGCTTCTTCTTGTGTCATCGATGCATTCCATTCTGAGAAGAGGCCGGCTAAGATGGAGACGCAGAGGTGATGGTCGCATCTTCTGACGGATCTGGTTGATTCAAGCATGCTCAAATAATACCATAGGCATGGGTGATGGTTTTACGAGCCATCCAGTCGTCATTCTTCTGGGACCCACGACTGGGAACTTGCTGCCACTCGCCTTCGTCGTCGCTACCGCTTTCTGACCGTACAAAGACACCTGCCACTTGTGTCGGGGCTGGACCCAACCTGACTATGTTATTATCAACCTGATCTTGGAGCCAGTATTTAAACACATATCACTGCTTGAGGGTGTTCCCCAAGATCTGATTATAGGGGATGCAGTCGGGGCGATCGGTGAGACTCGCCTCGGCCGTCCTTCTACACTCGGGTAAGCGCACAATCCCCTGCCCTAGGGCACTATGGAAGTAACCAGGGACCCGATTCTTGTTGAACGAGTAAGTATGGTGCCTTCTTTCTGGATAGGGGTCTCTGGGAGCCTGGCCCTATCAAGGGGCCGGAGGGGCCTGCCAAGGAGGTGGAGCCTGAATGTCCCGCCTAGGTGGTGGTGCCGGATTGCACGGGGGAACCTGCCGATTCTGAGGCGGTCGCTGCTGGGCAGGAGGTTGTGCCTGAGGTGGTGGGCCTCTATGAGGTTGCGGATCCAGTGATACTGGAAGAAATTATAGCTGCCTGGGGGCTTCTATTTGGTCCACTACATCAGGCTTGGCTCTGGAAGCCCTCTTTTCTAGGACCATAGGGGGCAGCAGATGCGCCTGACTAGCCTATTGCAAAGCTTTTTCGAGGTGCTGGGACTTGTCTGAGATGTCTTGGAACCCTCCGGGGTAGTTCTAGGTGATCAGGGAAGGAACCAGTTCTGTTTTGACATTCCTTAAACACATCGTCATTAATTTCTCCTGAGTCAGTAGCATGTCGACGGAGTATGTAATCCCCTTCCACCGGGTGATGAATTCCGCGAATCGCTCATCAGGCCTTTGTTTGCACTTGAAGAGGTTTGTGATGCTGGTCTTTCACGTGGTGGAACTGAACTGGAATAGGAATTGCTGGCGTAGATCCTCCCAGCCGGTCACCGATCCAATAGGGAGCTGGCTGTACCAGATGAATGCAGGTCCCTCTAATGTCTGCACAAAACATCAGAGCATGGTGGCTTCCTACTGCACTGGGGTCCCCAACATAGGGCCGCACCTAGAGGAAAAGTGGTCCAGGTGCTGTGGCGGGTCCCCTTTCTCATTAAAGGGTGAGAAAGTGGGATTTCCAAAACCCGTAGGCACAGGCATATCATCCACCCACGCAGGATATGGCTTTTCATCTTGTGGGACTGCCACCTTCCATGTTTTCAATGCCTCGAGGCGGGCGATGAGTGTCGCTATAGGATCATCCGGGTGGGGGTCCCTGTCTTGATGGGGATCCCTGACCACAAGTGTGTTTCCGGGATCTTCGACATGGTAGACGGCTTCCACGGCTCATGGAGCGACTGGCGGAACGGCCCGCGGGGCAGCTGGGGGAACCGGAGATGTATTCCTTGGATTACCTCGCCATTCTGGAGGGTTTGGAGAGGCGTATCGTGCCCTCTTGTCGTGAGTTCCAACTTTAGCCTTGTCTGTAGGAGTTGCATGATCCGGGTTGCCCAGAGGCATATCACTATGGGGAAGTTGTTCCTGCCCCTACTGCCCCGGCCTAGGATCACCATAGTCGGGTCACCGCTCTATAGCGCACTCGGCTAGGAGTTCGTCGACCATCCTCTTCTGCTCAGCAAGTTGCTGGCGCAACACATCATTCTCGGGGTCTTCGTCTGTCTTCTGCACTGAGGTGGATGGGTCGGATTTCTTGACAGCGCCGATGTGATCTTTACCCTTACCGTCATTCCAACTGAGTACCAGTGACTCGGTGGGTGTAGGGAGGCCTAGAAGGTTTCTCTACTGACGAGTAATCCTCCCTGATAGGTCCAAAGATGGTGATACACCCTCATGAGGTAAGTCTCCATCGAGAAACTCCAGCTCGTCCTCCTTGTCTACTATGTCAACCATGTGGACCGCAACCCTTCTTGGAGCATGTCCTCAATGTCACATAATGAATCGGGCTGTCGCCGGATAGAACTGAAGAGGAGGGCGGCATACTGTCCCCAGCCATGGGCTTTCACGTGGGGGGTAGCTTCCCTGATGATCTTGTGGAGTACCTTGAAACTCTGAACGCATTTTTGTTGGAGGGTGTTCTAGCGACCTGGTGACTCACGACGCTGGGCCATGGGGAGTGCGGCCAAATCGACCAGACGGGATTTTTCTCCCATTTCCTCAAAGTGCACTTGGATCCTGGGGTACACCACCTGATGATAACGAAGACTGAAGTGTGTCACCCATAGGGTTTGATGGAAGAAATCAACTTCCTTTGGGGTGAGGGATTCCGGCGCATGAATGTTCAATGCTTCTACTGGCTAGAACTTCCCTGGGAAGTGATCCTCCGAAAGAATGTTCCAGAAACTCCTGGGCTCGGATTCAGGGTCTGTCCCCATATTTCCCCACTCGTCAACTGGAGGTGGCTGAAGAACCAGTAGTGGTACTGAGGTGGACCGCTGGGACAGTGAACTAGGTGGCGGAGAATACGGCGAATGAGCCGACTGGAGGCCGAATTCTAGGCCATTCTCTGAAGAGTGCGATGACCAGACCTAAATATCATGATATGACGGGCTGACATCCATAGCTTCTTGTGTAGGAATCGCGGTTACCAACGATGGGTCATGCAATTTCTCAACCGCCATCGGTCCCCAAAATAGCTCTTCGTGATCTCTAGTCAAGGTAGAGGGCGCTACTGGCGACGATGGTGGTGACTGCATGGTCGGAACCTATGGGACTCCCAAAAGTTCCTCCTCCTGAATGTACCTGCGAAGAGAGGCGGTAATCCTATGGACTTCACATTCTGGAAGGATGAGGCTAACACGCCTTGTTCCTACCCCAGTCCTTGACACAGAGAAACGAGGGGAGGGTTCCATTGCTGAGTCGCATTCTGCATCAGAATCCAAGAAGCGGGCCGGTTTGATCTCCGTTCGAACCTTCCCAGGATTCTTTTTGTGGCAGCGATGACTCTCCCTCCTTCCCCTAGATGGCTCCTCTGGACGAGGCTGATTCCCGACATGTAGTCTCAGGGCCGCACTGGTGCTAGGGCGGGGAGTAATTCCGCTTGAGATAGCCGGGGTGCGAGGGGCACCGGGGAAATGTAAAAGGGAACATGGGGAGGACCTCCATGAACAGAACCTGAGTGAGCGAAACCTCCGTTGAAACCAACAGGGGCATGGGAAGGACTTCCATGCTTGTTGCGGGTGGAGCGAGGCTAACCTTTACCCCTTTGGTTTCTAGGGTGAGGAAGACCTTCGCCAGTTACGGAGAGAATGTAGGGAGGATCCCCACACTAGAGAGGGACAAGATGGACAATGTCTTCACATCGACGGTCAGGGGCAGGAGGAGAAACTCCATACCCTGTGTAGTGGGCACAAGAGAGGCTTCTGCGCCGAGTATCACTACCGTGGGGCAGGTCTTCATTCGGGTTGGGGGTAGCACAGGGCATACCTCCATGACTAGCATCGGAGCAGGGAAGGACCACACTCTGTGGCGTAGTGGTATAGGGAGGACCTTCGTACGAGGTGACATCTCCGCGGTTCGGTTCGTGGCGATCGCCACTCATGCCTGCGACCTGGAGAGTCAACCCAGCCTACCCATGGGGCGGTTGGGGCCTCGATCCCGGTTGGGCATACGAGTGACCCTACTCAGTGTGTTTAGGTACTTTGTGATATGGTTCGGTGGTGGCTCAGGCCACAGTTACCATCAACGTTAACGCCCCTTGACGGGCGACCTCGGCCCAGGCCCAACGCTGGCGTCGGGTCAGGTGGGCCGGTGCCGGTGGTGCAGGGGAATAGCCTACCTTCTCCTCTGCCAAGGCCGGACGGCGGCGCTGACGCGGCCGGGTGGGGGGACTTGCATGGAGTCCCTGGATTGGGACTCTTACCGGGCGGAGCCGGACATCACCCACCTCATCAGCGTAAGGCATGGAGTCGTCAAGGCATTTCGAGGACAGGCTCCTGAAACGATTGAATATTGGGGTGGGGAGGAGGGGCTCCCTGCGCGGCTCTCGAGGGAGGCATTGACGGCGGGGCATGCATGCCTCCAGGTCCAGGAAGGCCATATCTCGGGTTGGGATTATGCCCTCCTCATAACGGTGTACGAGGTCGTTAATAACCCTTCGTTGGATGACTTCCGACAACGAGATGGGGCATGGGTGCCCCACGTTCATGGATGCAGACGCAGTTTTGGCAGCTGTGGTGCCACGCGGAGCGGCTGTGTCAGTGTTACCCATGCCCCTGCATAGGCGGGTGGGCGGTGATCGTGTCCCTGTAGCAGCAACCTGATTCCTAAGAAGTAGGGAGATTAACTCATCAGCACTTCGAGGAAAAGAAATCAACAACCAGTTCCCCAACGCCATTCCATCTTCTGCGGCCGGTAAGAGGAATGCACGCAGACAACGTTGCAGAATGGAATACCCCACGTTCTACTGCCCCAACTTCTGGTGAGTTTCACGCCAGGAACACTATTTTCATGGTGGGACCCAGCACCGGATCTCTGGATCCGGTGACACGTCAATCTACTGATGTCTTGAACGCTACTAATCTCCAAATTGAGGAGAATAATATTCACATTGGGTTCACCATTTCAATTTATGATGCTTTCAACGGGGCGAGCGCATCCGTCTGCTCGGGACATGACAGGCGCGGCTTTTTGTTACCCCGCATTCCCACTTTCCAAAGTCGGGCGACATTCTTTCCTTCTTCAGGGATGTCTTCTCCTTGATCAAAACTGGTATGATGGGATGTTAGTTCTTTCTTCCGTGGATTCCTCCTCGGAAATTGTCACCGAGTCCAGGTCTCCCTCATAGATTTAATACATTGTTAGGGAAACTCTTCCCAGCGCCATGTTTCCATGGATGCCGGATAATTACATTTCTTCTATCAGGACATTCCAAGGGGTCTGGTCAGGGCAGCAACCTTCAGTTGGGGGAGTAGTCACGTCGAGGCATCATTAACGTGTCTAAAGGCTGGGGAATTGGCGTGTCTGTCTTTTTTCCATTATTATAGGGATTCTCGAGGTCACGGAAGCTCAAGGCAACCCACATTGAGCATGGTGAATCATATTCCATAGGCATGTATCTGAGGTTTTCCTCATCTTCCCATGTTTAACACAGGGTATGCCGCAAGTTTAACGTCCAACGGAGATGGATCGGGCTGATCAACACACTAGCTGGAGTGGATCAGATTGGAGAATCCCCCTTGAGGGAACACCGATATCAGACCCAACCCATTGGAAGCTTCCCAAATGTTGTGGAGGTGAATGGAGTGCCATGATCTCACCAGGATGTGGCGACTCGGACAAGAATCAAGATGGGTGATGGAAAGATACACGGAGTGGAGGAGGAATGAAATGGAGTCGTCGTGGAGATGACAGTGGTGATGGGCTTGAGTCTCGAAGGTACTTCCTACGTATCCTCGTGGCAGATAATCAAAGTCTGCATAGTTCAGAATGAATGTGTGGGGGGATTACACTCTAGGCTTCCCAAGGTGGTGGAAGAACCAATGTGGATGCGGTCGGACCGACCGGGTGGTGGGCTTGAGCCTCGTGAGGCTTCCTACGTTCCACGCCTTGGCATGGATCAATGTCCACGTAGTTCAGGTTGGATTTCGGCAAACTGAAATGAATGAGGACCTTGGTCCAATGGGTGGTGGGATTGAACCTCATGA
Organism: Viscum album; assembly: GCA_963277665.1. Classification (NCBI taxonomy): domain Eukaryota; kingdom Viridiplantae; phylum Streptophyta; class Magnoliopsida; order Santalales; family Viscaceae; genus Viscum; species Viscum album. The sequence continues at coordinate 1,468,449,809 of OY728134.1, read as the reverse complement.
GGCTTCCTACGTACCATGCATTGGCATGGATCAAAGTCCACAAAGTTCGAGAAAAGGGGCTGTTTAACTGACAAAAATGGGTTTCAGAACAACTGGATGGTAGGGTCACAACGGCTTACAACTGGATTGGGATGCAGTTTAAGGTCATGTGGGACGGGGTTGTGTCAGATAACTGACGTGAAGAAGGACCTTGGTTCAGGTGGATGGTGGGCTTGAACCTCGTGGAGGCTTCCTACGTACCATGCCTTGACATAGATCAAATACCATGTAGTACGAAAGGGGTGTGTGTGTCGGAGAACTGACATGAAGAAGGACCCTGGTGCGATGGGTAATGGGCTTGAACCTTTGGGAGGTTTTCTATGTTCCATGCCTTGACATGGATTAATGTCTTCATAGTTCGGGTAGGGTTCCATCAGCGAACCAACATGAAGGTGAACCCAAGGGTCCACTGGTGGTGGGATTGAACCTCGTGGAGGCTTCCTACATACCATGCATTGACATGGATCAAATTCCTCATAGTTCGGGTGTGCAATTTAACATCATGCGAGACGGGGCATTTTGGGGCTTACACTCTGAGGTGGCCCATGGTGGAGTTTAGTGAACCGACATGAAGAAGGTCAGGACGACCAACAAGTGGTGGGATTGAAACTCATGAGTCTTCTTATGTACCATGACTTGACACTGATCAAAGACCTCGTAGTTCATATGAATGTATAGTTTAATGTCATGTGGGGAAGCATACAGTTTAACGTCATGCTGGACAGGGGCATACAGTTTAACGTCATGCTAGACGGGGGCATATAGTTTAACGTCATGCTAAATGGGGGCATACAGTTTAAAGTCATGCAGTATGAGGGCATTTTCATGGTCAATTCTTACTCTAAGCCCACGTGAGTCGTGATCGGTGTAAGAAACAAGAGGTAGCAGAGACCTGACGATCACGTCGCGAACGGTGTGTCTATGAGAAGTGAAGAAGGGCTTACGCTTTGAGCCACCCATGGTGTTGGGACTTACTCCAGGATGGAGGCCCAAGAGTGAAAAAGCGCAGAGGGAGAGGGATTTTGGGACCGAAGAAAGGAGGTGCCTCATTCCCTATCACGCCCTCCGCTAGCCCTGGCAGTGAGGAAGTATGGAGGTGCATGTGTGATACCTCCCACAAGAAGGACTAGGGGCTTACGCCAATATGGCCGCCCTTCCCCACAGACAAACGCCACTCCGATAAAGAGGATATCTTCCCCTGTGAGGGGTGATCCCATATCCGTGGATACCAGCGGTGTAAAGAATGTCCAAGCCGGGGGGACCCTGCGTGCGAGGCATGAGGTCGGATCACATTTTAACTTCATGTGTTGAGGATGAGATTCTTGGTAGTTTTACGTCTTGTAGCATTGACGAGGTGGGTTTACTCTGCACCCCTAGGACTTACATGATCGGTACCCTCTTCCCCTTGGGGAAGGGAAGGCATCGGCAATGCCTTGTAGAAGGGGGGTCGTAGAGCGAACCATTGACGGATCTACGTTAGCATGGCTATGCGAAGAAGCAATATCTATCAGCGGTACTATGAGAATAATCATTAGGCAAAGAAACACCATGGCTAGTATCATCCAGGGGACTTTGAAATTACATCGTGCAAACCTAGAGGGTCGCACGGAAAAAGGAATTTCCAAGTAGAGGGGTCTGCATGCAGGGTCCTTGTAGAGCTCGGTTGTTCTGCGTAGTAGAGAGAACTTCTGAAGGGGTATTCTTCGCGAAGTGTTGCGCCTTAGCCTTATCATGGGGCAGAGGTGCAAGCGGGAGGTGCTTCGCGAAGTGGAAGGGTGTTCGCGGAGCACTGCCACACGAAGCAAGGTGTTCTGAGGCAGTGTGCTTTGCGAAGTACAGTGACCCTTCCTTGGCATGTGTATCACGTGTACAGGGTGGGTGTTTCACGAAGCATAAACGCTCCACAGTTGGCCAGGTCCCCTTGGGGATCCCCTTCATTCGCTAATGCCCTTAGGCTTCGCGAAAGGCATCCCTCTCGGAAGAGGGGCTCAAAACGATACAAGTTGGAGGCCTCTCGCGAAAAAAAATACCTCGTGGAGCTCATGATTCCCAGAGCAAAGAGTTCTTTACAATTTGGGAGTTGAGAAGCCGAATGGTCGGATTGTCTGTCTGGAGAGCTCAGGGGGGGAATGGTATTTGTAGGAAAAAGGTGTCGTGAAGCAGAGCTCACATGGTTAGAAGGGGCTTGGGTTGCTCTGTGGTGGGTCGCGAACGTCAACCGGGTTCACGGAGAGGTACCGCCTCATCTTCTTCACAACGGCGTCGCGAATGTTAGGGAATTCGCAGAGAGTTACTGCCTCTGGTGCTTCACGGAGGCCTCACAAAAGTCAGAGCGTTCGTGGAGAGTCACCGCCTCATCTGCTTCGCGGCGGTCGTGTTGCTTCGGAGGGCTCCGCGTCGGGGCTTTGCGGGGCAGGTTGTGGGGACTCTGTTTTCTTCTCCCCTTTCTTCAAATATTTTGGCGCCAACAATCAGAAATAGAAAATATTTGTTTATATAGTAAAATATGAGATAAATATAATTAAAATTATCTTTATTTTTACTATTATTTTCCTAATCATGGAATTTTTTGGAAATCCATTTTTGGTTTTAATGTTCAAGGTTGATATTGGATTTTATTATCCTATAAATCTAGGCTTCTAGTATACCAACATAGGCCAGACCAATTTACATAATTTCATATTTATAGAGATATTATTTGGAAATAAATCCCATGTGATTTGAATCAATTTATGGATCTGACTATGTATTTTGTATGTAATTCCAGTAAAATATATCATTATTGTCATTTATGTAAGAAATATACTTATATTCATCCTTCATAACTATGGTGGAATTGATCAATATGGTTTACAAGTCATCCATTCCTAGATTCACCTATTTGAGTTCATCAACCATGCTCAAGAAATATTTTTCTTATATTGAGGGGGGAATCATAAATACCATATACCGCCTCCCCAACATTGTTAGAAGTAGATTATGGAGTAATACTAAGAGATATATGACTTGTTAAGGGGGAATTTTAATCTACAACAAGATTATATCCTTTTTGAATTGTTATTTTTATCTGGTGTATAAAACATCTTGGGAAATGATTAAAACATTTATAATCCCAATTCACTTATTCTTGAGATCATATTTATCTAATAAATGATACTTTACTGTGTCATATGAAAATCAGTAAAACCTATATTCGACTAGAGGCAGTCCAGGTTATGATTTATCCACATAGACAAAATTTTGTCTTCTTCCACTATTGGATGAAGATGGTAAATGGTATTATCTCTTTTAATATTATATAATACTGATGTTGTAGGTGGATCCTTATTATAGTGTCATGAACCATCTTGGACACCCTTGTACACTGTTACCCAAGATGGATCTGAAATGGCCCAAAGGGAGTTCCCAATCCCCATATATTGGTGAATATCACCTAGCATCATATAAGAAATATATAGGAATAATTTATCCAATATACAATATAAGATAACGGATACAACATGTTATGATCAACACTCCCGAAGGAGATCATTCCATAAACAAATAGGTAAAAAAACCAAATATTATATCATTTATGTACACATCATTTTCCAAGATAAATTCTTGAAAAACCAATGAAACAAGTGGATAACGTATCCATTGATCACCTCCATTACTTAGATTCCTGAATAATAAAAAAACCCACCACACCCAATTTTTTCTTTTCCTTTTCTCGGACCTAGAATCTAAAAAAACATTAAACATCGGACAGAAAGTGTAGACAGTGAGATAAACAGTAAAATAGGTTGTCATAAAGTGTTCCCTAAAAAATACCATAACAATAAAAAAAGTTATACAATAAATTTACATAAATTAATTCATGAAAAAAAAATCATATTTTCCCCAAAACACACTTTCAATGAAAATGATGGAAGATATCTCAAAATGGGATAGAGTGAATAGTGTATATAAATGTTTTGTCTTGAATGCAACAATTCTATAATCAAATATCCCAAGTAAAAATACTTATATGTGCATACTAATATTAACACTCATTTAGGGGATCCCAACCTAAGCAATCCAACTACACCCTATTAGGGAGTCCCATATCAGGTAATCAATATACACCCCATTTGGGGAGCCCATATTGTGTAGTAAATTAACAACACATTTGGACAGACCATATCAAGAAGTCAATATACACCCCATTACTGGATACCATCACAAGAAATAAAACTACCAATCAATCATGTGAAAAAACCTTTCAAACCTATTCAAAAGCGAATTAGCCAATATCAATTTTCAACATTCCTTTTTCTTTTCCAAACCAAATGAAAATCATCTCAAAATCATGCCATTTCAAATTATTATTCAATTTAATCCATTATTTTCAATTATTAACACATTAATAATTAATCAAATATGTTTTCATATAAATCCATCGATTTCCAAAAAATATCCACCGATTTTAGTTTCATTGAAATTTGGGGATTTTAATAAATTATATGCCAATATTCAAATAGAACTCCAATAATAAAAAATATAGGTTTTTAAAATAATTGAAAAACCCATGTAAATTTAATAACGAAGATTAAGGGTTTAGATAAATGAAAAAATATTTATGGAACCACAAACCATTAATAACATGGTCAATGAGAACACCCAAAATGGGATCGTTAACAAAAAATGAGTCAACAGAGATTATGAAACAAAAGATACATTCATGATCCATCAAAAGAGAGATATATCCATCAATATCATGATGATATATATCAATATATACCTTTGATATAAGAGTATATTTAAAGAAAACCACACGAGTCAAGATCTATTTACTCAAAAGAGATCAAACAAGATCAATTGTGCTTCGATATTCCATGAAATGGGTTTGCAGGAGCTGAAACTGCATTTTGGGAGCCTTCAAGACCATGAAAATAAATTTATGTTTTATAGGGGTCAATTAGGGGTTAAAACATGGGTCTTGGGAAATTAAAATAAAATTTAATAGTTTAAAATCTAAAAAAAATGGTTTTCAAGAGGGGGTTGCAATGGTATACTAACTGAGATCCCTAACCTTGTGCCCTTACTATTTGGGATAAAAAATTTCACCTAGGTGGGTACCAAGTTTGGGTAACCATATTCCAATTGAGGTAATTCCACTACCTACAAGTTGAACCATATTGATGGTCTTTCTAAGTGGTTTGGACAAACTTTGTGCCTCCCTCCATTGCACTATTATATAGCACATGGTTTTCTGGGAAAAACTGTTCGCTTTTCCCTAACCATGAACCAACTGTGCACAACCCTTTGGGCTTCGAATGTTTCATAATTTCACCTCAATCAATCAAAAATGAACCCCAAAAAATTTAAAACCAAAATAATGTAAATAAGTTACTATTAGAAGGTACCAATATGCTAAATCCTATACACCATAAAAACATAATATCCCTAGAAATTCATTCAGGAATATTCCATATCAATGTGGTAAGGAAATGTATCATTCATCAGTGACTTGAAATCCAATCCCACATATTAATTAGAACCATATTAACATTGTTCATCGACTAAAGTTATCCTCCTCCCATGGAGTACCATTTTATCATAATTAATAATCCGGGTTGGTTGCTCAATAAAGGATAATTCGGGATCAACACATGTGAAGGGTAAGAAATATACTATTAAATATGTGAAATATGAAACTTGTTTTGGATATAATTCAACAGCTATGGAAGTGATAAATGTTAAGAAACATTTTCCACCAACTCAACAATCTCATAATAACCCACAAACCTTGGTGGGAACATTCCCTACTTCCCAATATTTCGTTGACCCAACCAATTTGAAACATTCAAGAAAAATTGTTCCCCAACTAGAAACTCCTATGGCACTGAATGATGACCAACATTGGATTTATACTAACACTTTTCTATTACCACTCTATAAATAATCAATTTAATCCTCCCCATCATGTATTGTAAAAAACTCGGTTCAACCATGGAAGATTCAAAAATCTCTGACCAACATAACATAGATTTACATGGACAAAAATACTAGGCCTGAAAAGGATACAACAAAATTATAGAATTTAATTATTATTATAATAAAATTCAACCAGCCTTAAATTGATGTCTTATGATCCACCAATTTCCAAAACATAAGAATATAACATGTATTTCTATATCTTTATATATCTTTTAATCTGAAAATCTAGCTATGGACGAAATGTCCTGCTTAAATTCACCTGAGATCCCAATTCTTCACAAAGCCCCATCAAATAGAGATAAGTAAAATGTATACCGATATCATGTATAATATTATATGGAACTCCATTCAAGATGAAAAACTCTTAAAAATAGATACATCTCAGATCCCCACATTTGGTTGTATCTTGAATGGGTTTAATGTTAACTCATTTTTCCATTCTATCGTTCAAAACACATATCACATTCCATCACTATGTGGTACATGGAAACCCAATCGAAAAATATAAAATGTTTAATCCACTACCTAGCCACCAAAAACATCACTGAATATTTTAAAACATCTTCATATATTTTGGGTACACACTCCAATTTTAGTTATGGAAATCCCTCATCACCACCCTTTTCAAAACCAAATTTACATAAAACTAGTTATAGAAAAATAGAATTCTCTCTAAAGAGAATTTCCAATCATGGATGGTATCACCCCCCCTCCCCAATAAAGAGAGTTCATAATGATATAGAATGCATCATTAATATTATATTCAGAAAAATCATTTTGAGAAGAGCAGTGGTGAACCGAATAGCTTCCATGAGAACCTCACCTCTTCCTTCCAGACCCCAAAATGAAAATGAGAAAAAATATCCATTTTGATCCACTCCTATAATTGTTATTTCATGAATTTTTTTCAATGTATCCTAGTCAAATAATCATTAAAAAAATTTCCATTCTTTATGTTGTAGGAAATTTCAAAATCAAATGGCTCGAGGTTCTCCACCTGATGCATATGCTTAAGGATCGCGTATTTTTAAGGGAAGAAAGAAATCAATGTTTTATAGTCAGAATAAATGGTAAAATTTTATCCAAAAAGGTAATGATGACATCTCTTAAGATCATTCATCACAAATGTCTACTTGAGATCATGGGTCAGATAATTCTTGTCGTGTTGCATAATGAATATATAGTCATATGCTACCACGTGATCACCCTACATAATAGAAAACCCCAAAACAAATATTTTTGTGTTTCATAAGAGAAAATAGCCTTAAACCACCTTTGGAATAGTATGAACTAAAATATAAGTAAAAAAATATTTTACCTCATCCATAAAACTCTTATATTTTTTATTCCACAATTACATAACTCTATTCTGAGTGAGGCAGGTCATTATAGAATCCATCTTTGTGAAATATGTATCAAACCAACGGTAATAACCCTCCAAGACCAAGAAGATATCTGTCATCAAAATATTATGTAGTTTCTCCCATGTCATAATAACCCTCCCATTCATTGCATATACTGAGATTCCATGTTCCAAAACCATGTGTCCCAATAATTTTAATTTTCAAATTTATAAATTGAAAATTCAAATCGTTAAATAAATTTTTTACCACTCAAGATTTTGATAAGTACACTTAGCTGATGCACATGCTCTTCCTCAGTTTTGGAGTAAAAAATAATCATCTAAAAATACCATCACAAATGAATTGATGACCTCATAGTATATTCTTTTCATCAAATCCATAAAAACTACATAGGAATTGGTCTGATTAAAGGTAATAACAAGGCATTCATTGTGTGTATACCTGCTTCAGAAGGTGGTCTTTGGAATACCATATTATATTATTTTAAAATTGTGATAAACTGACTAAAGATCAATATTTGAGGACCAATTATCACATTTCAACTAGTAAAATATATCCCAAATCCTTAGTAATGTATTCTTGTTCTCTATTATAGATCAACTAATTTATAATTTAAAAAAATAGAGGTGAAGTATACCATCATTTATTTTTTTTAAAAGAGATGGTGATACTTCAAGAGATACAGTCAGACATATAAGGCCTTCTATAATAGATCATCCAAAAATTTCATTACCTTTTCATCTATGAAGGTGGCATACCATATGAATGAATAGACACCTACTAATTACAAACAACCAAATCAACAGAAAACAGTAACTCTATTACCAAAGGAAGTCTAGAGAAATCAAATAGAAACACATCAAGAAACTCAATTACTACTTAATGGAGATAATCACTCAAGAATTCTCACTCTCTGTCAAAATAAGACAATGATTTTACCATACCTAAATCCAGAAAAGGCAGTCTAACTCTACTCATCCAAGAGTCTTATTCTCCCTAAAAAACAGGAAACCCCCCATAAGGTGTATCAAGGGAAACCCATAGAAGATAACTATAAATTTGGGCCATATTTTGAATCATCCCAACCATACCATGGATGACATCAAGAGGTTTAATGTTGAGGACCATATAACTACAAGTATGTTCAAGCTCTGAAATTGATAAAACAGAAGAAGGACATTGATGATCTCACTCTCTATTCATTCTAATGGGCATAGTAATATCTATCAAATTATATTATATCTTTTTAAGAATATTTAGTAGGATAAAAAATGACTCGACATAAACGAGTGAGTCTCACTATGTTCAAATAAATATTCCAGTAATGATAAAGCTATTAATTTTTTACCTCTGGTGGTCATTGGGCCATCATTCACATCCTCTGGTGACACATACTTTGAGTGTAAAAGATTTAGTTTGGATTACCATGGATGAAGACCATATTTATTGATGTATATGATTTCAATAAAGTAATTTTTTGTTCTGATGATCCCATAACATTTCATGGAGAAGAAAATATATGAAATGAATTATATATGATTCTTGAGAGGTTTCATGAACTATAGTTCTTGGGTGCCTTAGTGTAAACTCATTTCAAATTCTTGACCATGGAAACTATAATCATGTCATAGGACCTCTTCTAAGAATTGAAAAATATTGGAATATTTCTTCAATGTATATCTATTATGTGGATCATCTCAAATTCACTTTCCTTTAAAGGAACTAACTAAACTACCTATCAAAAAAATGGGAACTCCCTTCAATGCTAACGTACAAGATAGATCAAACTCATCCATCAACGATCTATCATGTACTTTGATTAAATAAGTGAATTTAATCATGAAGACATTAGATTAGATAGAATCGTGATGACCCATCTCAAATCATTGAGACTTATCTAATATATTTTTTACTACCCCTAGAAAAAAATATAAGCTGAATAAAATTGGTTTCGTACCACTTCTTGTTTGTGTCACTATAATAGAGGTTGTGAAAATCTATTGAATTTAACAAATATCATCGACTCTGAATAAAAATTATCATTGAAAATGAATCTACAGACATTCCATTACAATCCCTCATGGTTTTTTTTCATCACTATCAACTAGTAATATCTCATTCTAAGTTCTTCTATATTAATGGAAGCATAATTTACATTAATCAAGTCAGGTATCTCCAAGATCTCAAAAAGTAGATCAATATTTTTAAATAAATCCTAATCCTTTAAATGATCATTAGACCCTTGGAATGTTGGTGGATTTTGGAGAAGAAACTCTTGAGAATCAGTATGAGCTTCATCTCTTTGTGGTTCCACAACTTGAGTCTAAATGGAAACTGTTATAGGTGCCTGTATTAGAGGTCGGATTGAACACACCACTATCTCAACAACATTATGGTAAACTATCAGATATGATTAGTGTGGTTCACATGTATCTTCATCCTATGGCCTATTCAACCATCTTCTCAAATTCATGATGCTACATAACATCAATTTAAATCATTGAATGCATCAAAACGATTAAAAAGACGAAGGATACAGAAATCAAAAATAGAGTAATACCAATTGTTTCCAATAGAGTTCAACATTTTTATTTAAAAACCTAAAATTAATTTTAATTGAAATATATAATTATACAGAAATAATATTTAATGATAATTTTCAGAAATCCAATGTTTTCTTATTGGTCGGTACGATGAGAGTTGGCTAGGAACATGCTCGTAACTACCTATTATATCCAAAAAATCCCACCTCCTTTATATTAGGACATCAAAACAATATAAAAATATTGTGGAATGATTCAAAAACTCACACCTATGATACCAATATTTCAAAAACCACCCCAGATACCATGGTATGCTGATAACCGATATGAATTTAACAATTCTAGAAGGGAATTCTCGATCCCAATAGGTCAGTGACTATAACTAGGAATCATAAAACAAACATATGATAATAATTTTTTCCAAAAAAATAGATGAAAATAACAGATATAAGTCTGTATGAAAAAAATACTAGATTGAATAATAGAAAAAAGGTAAAACAAACCCAAAACAATACATCATCAATTTTCCCAATATATTCCCTAATAAAAGGAAAATTTACCCATGAAACGGGTGGATATCTTCTCCACTGGTCACCCCAATTAATTTGGGTGCCAAATATAATGAATATCTGCCACCTCCAACTTGTAATTTCCCATTTCTCTAACCTGGCTTAAAAAAACTAAAAACACCCAAAGTCAATGGTAGACTGATGAAAATGTCATAATAGGTTATCATCAAGTGTTCTATAAACAATACCATAAAAATAAACCAATTTTGGATCAATTAAAATAATACAAGATTGGGGAAAACCTTTTTCTATTTTCAAAAAAGCATTCTTTCAATGAAAATGATTGTTGTTTTCTCATAATTGGATTTAATGAATAGTATATATAAAATAATTTTTATAAAATAATTTTTATAAAATAGTTGGCATGAATGAACCAATTTTGTAACCAATTATCAATTCTCAATATATATATATATATATACTCATATCAACTCCAAATTAGTGTTTACCAATGAAGCCAATCAAACTGTACTCCATTAGTTGAGACCATATCAGGAAATTAATCCACAACTCATTAGGGAATATCATATCAAGTAGTTAATCTACATCTCATTAGGGGATCTAAAATGGGGAATTCAATAAAAACAATATTATGGTATCCCATTATGGTAAATTAATCTACCAATCCATCATGTGAAAACTAGAATAATTAAATTAATTCAAAATAAAATTTCAAAATTTCCATTTTCAACATGATTTATTCATTTCCAAACCAAATCATGGGTTCCATTAAAATAATTTCAATTCAAATAATCTTTCAATTTTATTTATTTATGTCAAGGATACCATAAAAATCAATTCCATCAAATAATCTTTAAAATCATTCCATTAATTTTCAAAAATTCTCCTGATTATTTCAATTTCATTGAGGTTGTGGGGTTTTAAGTAATTTCATGTCAATCTAAAAATAAATCACCAATAAAATCAAATATAGATTCTTAATATAATCATGAAACTCCTATAAATTTAATCATTAAATTCAAGGATTCAATTAATGGTTAATATTTATATAACAATCTAACTTTAATCGCATGATCCAATGCAACTTTTGAAGTGGGATCATCTATGACGAATGAGGTGATGAAGATCAAGAAACATAATATATATTCAATATCCATAAAAATAGAGATTATATTAATCAATATAATGATGAACTATCAATGACATTGGAGGGGAGAAGAGGATATTATAAGAAAAACACAAGAGATAAGATCTACATACCCAAAGGAGATATAACAACATTATCCATAGTTCGATACACCATGTGAAATGGTTTGACGATCCAAAACAAATTATTGAGATACATCAATACCATGATAATAAATTTAAGGTTGGGGGGTTTTTATTAGAGGTTAAAAATGGGGTTCGAGGATTTTTTAAATTAAAATCAGGGGATAAAATCCAGTGTGTGGTTTTCTTGAGAGGAGCACATCGTCTTACTAACAATGTGCCCTAACTGTATGCCCATACTATTATGGGTGAAATTTTTATCCTAGGTGGGATCATGGTTTGATTAACCACATGATAACCATGAATATTCCACTTTCCACAGGAAACATGGTTTAGAGGGTATGGCCACATGGTTTGGAAAAACTGTGCACCTTCATCTACTGTACCATCATAGGGAACATAGTTTTCTAGGCCAAACATCATGGTTTTCCCTAACTATTCACCAACTATGAAATACCCATTTGGATCCTCAATTATCTAAATTTCACCAGAAGAATCCCAAAATAAAACACAACTAATTTTAATCCCAACCAAGTGTTAATAATTCCCTTTATGTTGGTAATGGGTTGTTATATAGAGGCTGATCTAACAAATCGATTTACTATATTTGGAGAATTCAACTCTTTTCAAGGAATAATTTTGGTGGTATGGAATGAAGGGGTATATCATAGATTCTGAATCTTGGTGCTTGGTATTTAACAATTTAAGGAATAAAGGAAAAATTATAATTTGATATTTCATTCATTACCCATAACAAAATGGAAATGGGAGAACATCACTATGGGTTTTGTTTTTGTACTCCATAAAACCAATAAATTATTTTAATACTATATGGGTTGTAGTTAGTCTCCTTACTAAGTAAGATCAATTCATTGATATCAGAGATGTCTTATCTCTAGATTATCTTTTCAATACATACATTAATGGTGTGGAAATGTTAAGTTGATTACAACTTTCCATTTTATCAGATCAGGATCCAAGGATTACCTCATAGTTCTTGTGATTCCTTCCATAAGAACATGATACCAAATTGGGTTTTCATGCTATTTATTGACCTCATATAGATGGCCAGTATAAGAGAACAATTAAACCATGGATTATATGTTGAGATATTGTTCTTTATGTTTCAAATATTATTGGAATCAACACCTTCCTATAGTTTAGATTTCATAAAATAATATAATTCACCCAATCATTTTGATAGCTCCTAATGAATCCCTCTATGGGATTAAATGTAGATACTCTAAATTTATGAGATGTAATTAGGGAATGAAAGATTTTGGGACCTGAGATAGAAGAAAAAAATGGAAGATTAGGTTAGAATAATTCATATTAATATCATGGAAGCTTGAATTTGATAGAGAAGTTATGATGATAACTGTTGGCATGATCTATATTTTGATGTTGGTGAGAAGGTGTTTCTATTAATTTATCTAGTAATAATGTTATGAGGTTTAGGAAAAAAGGGAAATTTAGCCATAGGTATATTGGTCCGTTTGAGATAATTGAATGTATCAGAACATTGGTCTATGGTTTGGAAATTCATATAAATCTCAATCAAGTTCATTATGTGTTCCATGTATCTCTCATGAGGAAATACATACCTGACCCTTCACATGTACTGAACTAAGAAGTCATACCATTGGATCATGATCATTTTTACAAGGAACAAAAAGTTGAAATTGTAGATCATACTAATAAATTTATATAAAACAAGACCACACCCCTGATAATTTTTTTAGAAAAACCACTAATTATAGAAGTCTACATGGGAACATGAAGATATGATGAGGCTAAAGTGTCCTCACTTTATTGTATCTGATTGATGATTTTTGAGAGAAATTTCGTTTTAAGTGGGGTTGAATGTAACACCTAGAGTATTTTTCAACCATTTATTTTCTTTTAATAAATTAATTTTATTAGACTTCATGTGTTTCAAACTAAAAAAAAGTCAAATATTAATTATACGCAGCACTAATATAATCTTTCATTACATGCAACACCGACTTGGCTTGCATTACACACACATCGAGTTTCCATCGAACATATATTTATTATTATAATTATTTAAAAAGATTATTATAATTTTTAAATTAAACACATAAATATTAATATTAATGAAAAATTTATATATATTTTTTAATTTCATTATATAAAAAAATATTCATAATAAGACTTACAATTTTTAATAAAGTCTTAATAAGTTTGAAAATACAATTTTTTTAGAAGAACTACTTTATATGTCATTCTGTGAAAAGAAATAAAATTAATTGTAGATAATTTAAAAATTTTAATTGTATAAAATAAAAATCATCTTTTAATTCATAATTTTATAATTATATGATTTTGAATTTTTGTGATTTTTTTGATAAAACATCAATTTTGGATTAATAGTGAAAATTAATGAATATTTATTAGAAACTACTTTTTAACCTAATTTATTTATATAGAGAAAATACATTTCAAGTTGGTTTGAAATTAAAAATAGATCCATTTTACAGTTTTCATCCTATTTAGGTCATTGTAATATTATTTATAATTAATTTTGATATAATATATTAATGATCATTTGAACCGTCTGACTTTAAAAACCACTATTCTCACAGCATCTGTAGGATTAACATTAAACTTAATATTGAACCTTCTATGAAATGAATTTATAAAAAGTTAAATAAATGATTTAATAATAATAACATTTATAATATAATAACCAAAAATGTATTTTTTACCAAAATTATTAATGAATGTTATTAAAATTATTTATAGTGATTAAGGAAAAATTAAGCATAACAAGGGACTAAACCATAATCATAAGTTCCAAAATGACCTTTACACTTTCTCAAACCCCCTTTTATGGAATTATTTTGTCCATAAACAATACAATATTTGTTTTGTTTTGGTTTTTATGACTTTTGTTGGGTTAAAACGTGGGTACATCTAACATTATTTTAAAAATGCCAAGTGTGTCACCTACCTCCCTTATAAAAGGCCAACACCTCTACCCTGTTTTCAAACCTATAAAAAACTTATATATTTACATTCTATCCCCAATGAATTTCCCATAACCGCTACCTTACACTTCTAAACATCCCTTTTGAATGAAATACAACCATGGAATCCCTTTTGTGCAAATGAAAAGGAGTTACCCGAAGGAAATTTAACATTCTTACTCAAGATCGTTTCCTTTATTTTCTTTCTACAGTAACTAAATTATTCATATTATATTAATAAATATTTTATTAAGTCTAATAAATATAATGATATGGTTTTATGATAATGGTTATACCTACACTTACACACTCTACCATCTAATTGGTAACGAACATACCGTTCTTGTATATAGTGAACTACTGCCTCACAAATCATTGTGTTTTGTTATTCCTCTACCCCTACTCATTGTTGGGAATTATAAAGGAAGGTATATTTTTGTATAAGATATAAATATATATATATATGATATTTCTGATATAATTATTCTTCAATAATTATTTAATAACACAGACCATCATTATTTCCATTTTTTGTAAATATGATAAATTCGTTTGGGGAAGTGTGACCTAGCTCCTCTTCATTGTGATGTGATTCGTTCATACACTACATTAGATTTATTATGGATGGGTTTATTGAAATTATATAACATATAAGAAATAATAATTCTTATTAAATTATATTATATATACATATATATTTCATTTATGTTATTACTTTCAAAATGATAATTTACTAGAAAAAGAATTCATGCATATATACGGTATTCCTTCTCTATGAACGGTGTATTCCATTTCATATTTATATCATACAATGATTATTAGTTTTACATATATACATAATATAAATGGTATTGTTATCATGTTTTAAATTTTTTAAATCACGATATAAGTGTGGGGATACTAAAATATAACTAATGAAGACACATGAGAAAAACAAAGCGGATATTACCCGAAAAATAACATTAACATGGATGTTTTAATAACCGGGTATTATAAATATGTATATGGTATTAGATATAATAATATGGTTTTGTGGTAGATTTATAATCAACTTATATTTATTATACATGATTTTTGAATGATTACAATGAGATTTAACAAATAAGGTAAGGGGATTTATGATATCACTTTTATTTCTGTGAGATTTATGCCTTATTCTCCACACATTTAATTTATGTGGTATATATATAGACCATGAATATATTCCATGATAGTTATCATTAATTTAATTGTTGTTTAGATATCTTTTATTTATTTCTATTTCATGGGGTTTATATTTCCAAACTGACCAAATCGGTAAAGAATTTTTGTCTCAATTTTTATTCATTGAGACACATGCCATGAAATTAAAAAAACATGTTTTGAAAATAGTTTTCAAAAATGATATTTTAAACTAATTTACAAGGGAAAATAATTTTAATACTTTTTATGGTTTCCATGATTCCTTTATATGATTTCAAATTATTTTTGAAGAAATAGTTTTTAAAAATGTTTTCAATCTTCCATTCAAAATAAATTTTTTTCAAAATGTTTTGAAGATTCCATTATATGTATTCAAGGAAAATGGGTTTGAAATTTTTTACAAACTACCAATTTCTATTATCAAATAAAATGTTTTTTTTCATAAGGTACTATGTTTTCAAATAGATTTTTTTATGATAAAAGGTTATTTTCATCAACAATTGTTTTAAAAGGATCTTTATAAATTACTTTCTATCTATGATTACATCTATTGGTGTTACTCACTCATTTATGGGGAATGATCCAAAGGTACCTTTCATATTCCTTCTATGAAGATCCTTTATTTTGAGGGAATGTTTTTTGATGAAACTCGTTTATATTTCATGGGTTAAATACTTATGAAACCTTATTAATTAAATGGGTTATTCTTTGAAAAAAAAAATAATAAAACTTGTATCTTTCACAGCTTACGAAAAGATTACATGACTATGAAACCCATTTCATTACATTTGTTATTATATGTTTTTTTATTATTTTTTGGAGCATGTATGTGTGATTTCATTATGCGATGGGTGGTACCTATATATCATTCCAATGAATTGGGTAATTGTTTATATCTCAAGAGATAATGATGGGATTTAAGTAGATGGGATTGATCTACTATGCGAAGATGGAGAAACCCAATACTTTATAAGTAAAGGAATATGATAGAGGGTGGTGGTGTGTCCTTCCAAGTAGGTGCAGTCCCCATGAAGATGGGATGATTGGGAAACCCTATCCTCTATTAGAAGATAGGGAAACCTGATCCCGTAAAAGAAAATTACTACAACTTGGGATGGTGGTGTGTCCTTCCAAGTCTGTGTAGTCACCATGAATTTCCCTCATAAGTTCAAGAAAAGCATCTTGACTTATAGGAAATGATAATAAATGTTCATATAAATTCTACAATTCCATGTCTTATTCCCATGTTGTGATTTCAGGGAATATTCTCTTGATTCCCTTATGATTCATGTCTAATTAACTAAAAATCATTATTCCATGATTTACATTTATGATCCTTGATATATAGGGTATGATATTCAAATGTTATTATCATGTTCTCTAAACATTATTTTCATGTATAGGATTACATTTCTCCATTTTTACCCTTAATAGTAATATTAGATCACCCATTTTTTATGTTTCCAACCCAAGGTTATAAATATATATGTATTAATTATGATGTGTGTAATAAGGGTTCTAGTAATGAAGAACTTAATGGGAGATTATATAGCTCATCTATGTATAGTGGTTATGTCTCCATCATTACAAAGTCACCAGACTAATATGGTCTTTGGGAATCTATTTGTGTAATGTATTATGTAATCTACGAATGTTATGTAATGTTAATTGATTAAAAGAAACATTCAATATATATCACCATCCATGTCACCATCATAAGTTCTAACTACTTCCACAAAATTGGGATCTCTCCCCTATTCTCATGAAGCCATATGTCATCCCAAGATGACACCACATCTCATAAAAAGGCTCTATATCTGTATAAATCACACATGTTAGAAAGATAACAGTAAATAGTTAACATGGGAACAAGAATGATGAACTAAGGCAACCAACCATTCCAATAAATCAAAGATCAAAAGACCATGAATAATTTCCTTTAACAAAAAACCAATTTGTTACCATATTTAATTAATTGATTCCTTAACACAGGATACATCCATTAGAAATCCATAATGATAAGTACCAATACCTATGAATTAATTAATAATTATATGATAATCACGTCAACTCTATCAACGTTAAATAAGAGTTAAATCCATTAACATGAATCTTTATTATTTTTAACATGAGTTACCATATTTAAGATATTTCATCTATTTTAATAGAAAAAAAATGATGACTATATAATACCAAATGAAATAATTCTATATAAAAAATCAAAAGGAAAACTTTTAACATAAAAAAACATGTGATCATTACAACCAAAACGAAATACGTATAATTTAAATATAGTTTAATCATCCTTTGGGATAATTACATTATTAAAAAATGAGTCAAAGTATGATAACTTAATGATTAAACATAAAATCATGGAGATGAAACCATCTCCTACCATGACATAGAAGTTAAAAGTTATCTGAGAAGGATTTAACTTTCATGGATGAACTTTAACTGAAGGAAAACTCATTGAATACTAATATACAAAAGACACCAACAAAAAATGATAAACAATTATCCAAAAAACTAAGGTATTTTCCATAATAACCATCCGAAATGATTGAAAATAAATAGGTGATAAATAGTAGTAAATTGTACCTTGAATATAGACCACTCAAATTTCTATGATCCAATAGGTCATAATAATCAAATGAGATGATCAAGAGATAACCAAGATGTCTATTGGCATCCAATGCTTATGGCAGAAGAAATGGAACCATGATGAGGGAGGTTGGATCCTCAATTCATTAAGGAAACCTAAAAATCCTCACCACAATGTGAATCCAATCCAACATGTCCTAGTATCCCTTGATCAATGAAGATATGAATCTCTCATGTCAATTTAACTCTTTATCACACATTTTAAAAACTATTTAATCCATCATGAAAATGTGCAACACAACATGTTCCAAGTTGTGGTATCTCCTTTGATGCCTTCCATGACAATCCGAAATGGTGTAGAATAAAATTCATGTTTATTTTCTCCTCACCATGATCACGAGAATAGTTTGATAAGATATAGGTCAACATTTTACACAGGTTATATCACATAAAACCATGACCAATAGGCCACCGTTAGACATCTTCCCAATCAATTTTCTTTATCCACACTTCTCATAGGAGGAATTGTGAACTAAAACAACTAATAAATTCCTATTAATTTTATTTTTTTTCACCATGGCATATTTCAGCACCACATGTCCATGATCTAGGACCCCAATAATAATTTGATCCACATCAAAACACCCACTATTCATTTAATAGATTCTCATTTCTCACATAAGTAACTCCAACTAAAACACACATTAATTTGGATTTTAAGCCATTGCACTAGTTTTAGTGCACCCAAAACTAAATAGTCCGGCTATAAAATAGAAAAAATAGTTCCATCACCTCTAGAATACCTCAAAATCCAAAAAATCATAAAGGGATATAATCCTAAAATTTGGTTCCTTACATATCTATATACATATTAAACCTATATGAAAAAATAAACAAAACATAATAAATTTTTCATATGAATAATAAGAGCATGAAAAATAAAATTGAAGGGAATAAAGGATAATTCCTTAGTGGTACCCCCTTCAATAGGTTCTATGTTTTTAATACCCCCCCTTATGAAGTATTTGAATTTTATCCCCAATAAAATTGTGGGTGGGGTTTTGTTTAGATGACCTACCACATGTGACTTTTCTTTTAATCCATGAGTATCCACTGTGAGTTGAGACCCACAAAAAATAGAAAATATTACCCGTACCATGGAATGTGTTGAAAAAATTTATGTTTGGGGAGATTGTAATGCAATAATGGGTACCCAAAATTTTTCAATGTTAGGGTATTGGTTTCCACTGGTGGTGAATGAATTAAAATAAGATGTAACTTTTCTTTTTACTTATGTTCATCAATTAATTCTCTATTTATTTTGAGTTCAGTACCATCATCCTTATTTTCACCAGTGTAAATGTCAACAAGATCCTCTAATTATTCTTAATAATTCAACAATATTTTATATGCTTCATCATCTTCCAAGTAAATCCAAATTTTCTTCTAAATTTAATTAACAAAATAACTGAGAGGTAACACTAAAATCACCTTCAAAAAAATATGATGTAAATGAGTTCAATAAAATATTACCCCCCTTGATTGGAATAATTTTTAATTATTATCACATTCTCAAACCCCTCTTATATATATATGATATTAGAGCTATAGACATGTTGTAAATCTATTCAAAAATAATACTCAAATGTAACCACAATTATAGTGTGTTGTTGTAAAGTAAGATAGTGTGATAGAGGTAATTATTTTTCATATACAGAAATGAGAGATCGCATGGAAATTAAATATATACGAAACAATATAATATTATTATGAATCATATTTATTTTATAATTGTGTATTTATCATCATATATGATTCAAAAACTTCATCAAGAAATGGTTGTGTAGGTCACATCATAGGTCATCAATTATATCCCTCACATCCTATCTTGGTTCGCCAAGTATAATTGTTTTCTGACCAAGATTAACATCTTATTCAGCTTGATTTTTTTCATTATAACAATAAAATTGTAATTTCCTCCATAGTATGGGACTTGTTCTTCAATTTATTATTCAAAACATCCAACATTTTAATATTTAATCCTATTGAATCAACAATATACCATCTTTAATGAAATGAATACCATGAATAGAATATGATATATCGCTTAAAAATTACATCATGGATGGGGAAATAAAAGCTATTTTATGAATTTATACTTTTTCTAGTATGTGAAATATATAATTTATTTATTTTATTGAATAATGTATGTCTGAGTGTTTCACCTTCCTATAAATGTTAAAAATTAAGGGAAATGTATTTTTCATGAATAATTAATCATTATTTTCATATTTTCTAATGAATGAAATATTGTTTTCACTCAAGGCTTTATCTCATAAAAAATAAAATTACAAAAAATTTATTTCTTATTATAACAATTTATAATAAAAATATTTTATAATAGGATATAATAATATTGAGGGGGATTATATAATTATATATTTTAAATATATGTATATATCGTATAAAAACAATAGAAAAATGAAAATTAGTACACAAAGTGGAATGTGTCAAAGAAAAATGATAATCTTAAATGATCATATTAAATTAATCGTTGTTTTATAAATTAAATTCTTGTTTGGACTCGAACGTGATTTGGTGTGTGATACCCTAACAGGGGGTGGATATGTCATTGTATAGAATGTTTTTCTATATTTAAGTACTTGTGCCTAAAATAAAATTACACAAATGGATCTTGATCTATTAATATTACAGTCTACCTTTGTATATGATTAATTATTTTTGATCAAAATACATGACCAATGAGGTTTTTTAGTTGGTCTAGTGGTAATTATTTACAAATTCATTGGGTGTTGATTCATAGAAATTAAATCAATGAAGGAAAATATAAACATGTATTTTGACATTTCTTAACATAACACTATAATACATCGATCAAAAATCCAATTTTATTTTGGTGAAACCTAATCAATAAGACCGTTTATTATTTGTTTTACTCTAGGCCACTCTTGCATTTATTCACTTCCATTTCAATGGTTTATGGTATATTTACTCTCTACCTATAATCACTTCCTAAATAATTATTTGGTTTCCTCAATACATTGAAGGGTCAAACAATTTACACAAGTCAAATACAAATATCTGACATTGGTTATTTTTATCTCTATGATTATCCTTCATGGTGAAATTGTAAAACAAAACTAGAACAAAGTTCTTATAAACATTTTATGAGTTTTCGTGGAAACAACTACTCATATTGAATTTTATTCAAGGGATATCATGTCACTTTGTTTCCAGAATCATTATAGATCTCTTAAAATTTTCTTCTTTTTATACTAGATTTCATTTTCATTAATAGATTGTATAAAATTATCCCCTTATTCATTGTAAATCATATGTTGAAGTGGATATTCCACATTTTCTATATTGGATTAAAATAACCACATTTTAAATTTGGTTTGACGATTCATTCAATGAACTATATATCCAAACTCTTCCACTTATTTTCTATTTGAGGATATCTCAATGAAGCATTATTTAGTTTTGAGGTAATTCTATATGGTATATTTCCTCCCTCCATGTTCAAATTTATACGGTTATTTTTATAGGTGAAATGAATCATAACATTTATTCATTCCTTATTAAAAAATATATAAAAAATCAATATCTCAAATGGAATCCTCCATCTATAGATGAGTTATGGAATACTCACTAAT
The DNA here is from genome assembly GCA_963277665.1 of Viscum album. NCBI lineage: Eukaryota > Viridiplantae > Streptophyta > Magnoliopsida > Santalales > Viscaceae > Viscum > Viscum album. The sequence continues at coordinate 1,468,427,653 of OY728134.1, read as the reverse complement.
CTATTAAAAATTCATATTTTATTTTCCATTTTTACTATAATTCATGGTACATTTTTATATTAAAAAATATGATTTCTTGAGAATACTACACTGTAAAAAAACATTTGAATCACTATATTCATCTGACCTTTAAATCATACACTATTTTCTTTATTTTATACTTCATATTTTTTATGTATACAATAGTTAAATATTCATTCAATAAAAAATTACTAATATTAAAATTATGGGATATACTATTTTAATAATAATGATTACATCTCACATGAACAAAAATCCATGAACAATGTAAGACCGATAATATAATAAGAATACCAAGAGAAACTATTGGGATTCCTCTTCAATCAAACTTTTTATCCATATAAATTTAACATTTATCAAATTTCAACTACCTATGATATAGTAATGAAGGATTTGGTGATATTAGGTTTGACCGATGGTGTGGGTATCAAACACATATATTCAAAACATTCAAATGCATTAATATGTCTTAACATTTTCCATTAAAACTCTCACACATGAATTTGAATTTAGTGATTAATATTTCTACTAGTTGAAGACATCCAATACATAAAATATTTTTAAGAAGGGTTCTTATTTATAAGACTCGATGAATCTCAACAATCCCATAAATTCTAAATGAAGTTGTGCTCTCATAATGACTAGAATATAGACTCTTTCATTTGGATAAAATTTAGCATTATCCTATAAATATTTTTTCATATACACCTACCTACCTATACATGAACAAGAACAAAAATTGTATAACTCTTTCCTTGCATTCGGTTTGGCCCCTTTGAGCAGAGACACCATCTTGTCTTGTCATAATTTTTTGGGCCTTTACATGATTGGTTTGTAATATTTTCTATAAACTCATCAAAATACATATCCATAAGATAATGATAGAGTTCATCCACCATAATTATAAAATAATCTTGTATTAAGACTATATTAACTCTAATATATCCTTCTTTCTCTTCATCACAACAATTGGAAACAAACCTCCATCTTCTTCTTAAAAACAATGTATTAAATGAATTCATAACAATACTACAAAAGTATTTATAAAATATAAAATCATTATATATATCCAATAAACATATTTCACCAACAATCACATATTTCCAACAAAACTAATAAAATCCATTGGTGTTCAACAATATCACCCCATTGGATTTTGATGAAATAATCCCCTTGAATATCACTAAAAGTTCACTCACCCACTTATGAAAAATGAAATATATTATTTCATTCCAAAATTTATAGGGACACAATTCTTCTACCTACCTCTTTGTGATGGGTATTCAATATGGACACTTCAAAATATTCTACTTGTCCATGACTTCAAAATTCCATTTGAAAAAACATCCAATGGTTCTTAGACATTTCATATCGTATTTTCAAGAGTTATTTTCCAAAAATTCATGATTAAAATTTTCAATCATTTTCATATTGAACGTTAATAAATTATAATCCATATTCTATAAATCATTTAAATTACATAAATTAGTATATCATGAAATCTTGTGTGTAAAATTACAACATACAACAAGAATCTCTAGAGATGCATCTAACCATACTGCATTGAGTCTTAGTATAAGAATCAAGAGTCTTTGATAAAAAAAACAAGGTTATACATGTTACTCACTATCCCCAATACATTTATAAAAGCTTTTCATTTCCACTTATCTCAATAAACGCTCTAACATATACCAATCATACACTATTTTTTACTTTTAAACTATAAATTATAAAATAAACTTTGACATAATATTTTAAAAAATTAGTTATTCCAATTATTAATACCATAAAAAAATTCAATTTTTTTCTATTTCAGTTATGACCTCATTGTTTCCTTCACTAAATAATATGTTTGAACAAATTTTTAGAATTGATTTTTAACTATCATTTTATCCATATATCATATATATAATTTTTTCTTAAAATATTAGGACTCAGTATGTTGATTAATGAATCCTCTTGATCTATAGTAAAACTTTTCTCGATAATATAAATAACCAATACCAATTATAAAAATAAAAACAATAAAATAAAAAATTAATCTTTGGGTGATTTTCTATTATGGTTTCCAAATTCGTTGGGCAGATTCCACTAAACAAAGAACCTTGAAATACATAATTTATGGAAGAATCAATAAAATTTAATATACTTCTTTAGATCTGTCTTCATGCACCTGATATCATCTATATCATCCCTTTATAAAGTTAGCTACAACAAAAAACATCAATATAACATGAACGTTCAGGATTCACACCTACCTAAATATCAACTGCTTTATTTTACATTTGATTTATTCAAATTACAAAATATCATATTTTCATGGATCAAACACATGGTATTAGGTTTACTATATATCAATTTGATTGACTACAGAGAAAAAAATTCAATTTAATCAATCCACTATTTCCAACATATGACCATGATGATAGATCAAGCCATTCAATCAACGATTAATGTAAATACTTAAAATTTGTGAATTAAAAACATATTATTTATAATAAATCATTCTATTTTTAAAAAAATATATTAGGTAAAATTTGATTGTCTTGATTCTATTTCAAGATGAATTCATTGATAATCCACATGAACCAATCCCTACATGTATTATTCAGATCCAGTTTATGGATTCTTCTATATCAATTAATTGTAGTTTATGAAATCATGTTTATATCAATATCTAGATTTGATTTCAATTAATAAATTAGTGTTTTCTAGAAAACATACCCCATGGATTTTCTCTCCCCTAAGTCCTACATCACATCAAATAAGATGAAAATATTTAAACCACAAGGTGATAAGGGAACTTTTATAATCCCCACATTTGAATGGATCATCAGTCCACATTTACTTGAGTTTTTATTTTATAATTCACATTTGAGACCATTTTTATATCTGATGGAGATTAAGTAAATCTGATTTTTTATCCATTGTTTTAGGCTTAATCTCTTCAAAAGACCAATGTCACAACAAATTTCTCATTATATTTTTTTAATCCATATATTTACTTTTTCATGCCAGTTTTATCCTTATTTCTCTGAATCTTCCCAATAATTTGACAATTCCATGATGTATTCTTGGTATTTTTAATACCTATATTTCATTAGCATGCATGTTTCCCATGAGTTATTCTATTCTGAGGATCATTTGAATAATTCTAATGGTTTTAGGTTCTTTTATAGTATTTCGATGAAGTTTTTTATTTTAGAATATATTCAACGTTCTATTTTACATTTCTTTTATCAACTTAATCAGATTCATATATCCTCTGAAATATGATTCTCAATATAACTAAACCATCATTTTATATTGGATGATTGATCACTTTCATCTTCGTAAGAATCCTCTTAAAAACATCTATTTTATCCATGGTTAATGTGATATGAATTTTAAAAAGGAATAGAATACATTTATTTTATTCCTCTTGATATCTTAGCTTATCAAACAACCCCCTAACTACAAAACATTTCATGTTATCCCATTGATAAATGTAAAAACTAGATAAGTTACTTTTTCCACAAAAATAGAACAAATTTATATACCTTTTTGTAGAGATCATATGTTTTCTATAACCAATTTTATTGATCAATCTAGATCTATTTTCATCAACTATATTATTATGTCTATTATTTTACAATTTAATGGATTTATGATTTTTAAACCTTGATGGAGCCCCATCATATGAAAATCCAGATGTTCCCAATGAAAATTACATTATTGAAATGGTGATATCTTCATATTTATCTTCTGAGATGGAATACTTATCCTTAATTTCATCAACACGTATTAAATATTGTTCAAATAATATACAAATTGTCCTTCTATGTAGTAATATACTTAAATCATATATTCTTCTTGGATAGGATAAAAATTTTCTTCCAGTTAACGTATCTTCATGATTCTAGATTCATATGGTTCCTTATGTTATTCCCTCTATGTGTTCCCATTATACATTTCATTCCCTAGTCAATAGAATAGAATCTACAATATTTTTTTATTCATTTATCTTGGAATTAATTTAATAAAAAAAAAGTATTTATGATAATCATTTTAATAACTTATAATTTCCTTCTCCTCAAATAACTATAAAATGTGTGAAACAAGTTAATGTTTCTTGATTTTCATGTCAAAGATATATATTCAGTTCAAATTGTTTCCTTTTAAATAATTTTTGAGTTTTTTCAATATTTTGGAATCCTTCCTCAAAAATTTATTTTATTATTAATTCTTCTCATTTAGGGCTATTTATACTTCAACATGTATTTTATTTATACTTTTTAATGTGTTAACTTTGATCTCATATTCATATATCTAGATTCATTAGGACATATTAGCTTCTTAAATAATCCTAATTCCTTTTTTAATTATTAATTTATATCATCTAACATGTTTTTTACTTATATCCTTAGTATCCTTCAAATATTCTTATCATCAGTGGTCCCTACTTCAGATATAGTATCATCCTCCTCACCCATTAATGGAACATCATTGATGGATAAATTTTATGAAAATTTGATTCATCCATATCAATATTTTTCACTTTCTTGATAACCTCAATATAAATTACAATCATCCCATATTTAGTTTCATAATAAATAATTACACATGACTTCTTCTTCTTTGAACTTATTCCCTTTTCCATGAAAATAATCACTATAGTAGAAAACTATAATTTTAACCATAAATATCAAATGGATCACGGTAGAGAAAATGAATATAATAAATATGAAAAATGCATTATTTCCTATGTTTATGACTCAAATGTTATTGAGTGTGAGATTCCATATGAGATAGTGGAGGTGATTCTGGGTAAAGAACAATCTTCCAAATGTCAATACATATCCTAAAACTCACACATCCTAAATTGATCTTCAATGCTTAATTTTAAGCATTACAAAATATTCTAATTAATTAATTTTGATCTCAATACATGACTTGCATATTTTATAACTTTTCCTTCTGATAAATCTTACCATCATAATCCAATAATGATTCATATTGATTATAGAAAATAAATAAATAAATAATACTAAATGAATTTTACTTGGTATACAATTATGGGCTAATACAAGTGGAATATGTCTTATGTTTTTCTAGTACACCATAAAATCTAATATCTATGGATGTTAATTTTATGCTAGGTCACCCCGATTTGGGATAACTATCCATACACTGTTTAAAGAAATATGAAATATCTCTCAAGGATGACATTTTTCATTATTACCTCTTATACATACTAATTAAAAGGAAAAAGTAGTCGGAAAACATGCCAATGAACAATATTAAAATTATTTGTTGGGTTGTACTTAATATGTCTTTGAACATGTTATGTATATGGTGATCCTTCATAATGAAATTATGAAACTACCATCATATAGAATAGTTATCATCTTTCTATGAGAGGTTATGGAACCACCTCCTCTATTTAGAGGTTCATAATGATATTCATAGTTTATTTATTTCAAGGATTGTACTGGAACCCTTCCCCATTTAAATTTTATATGCAAGAAATCCATTTATTTTCTAGAATACAACAAATATTTTCTCCTTCTTAGTAAATTAGATTGTGTCGTGTCTCTTCCAAATTTACATTATTTTCAGTAACTATTTCCCTTCATTCATTTGTATTAATATTATTTTGAAATTACATTATATAAGATCTCATATACTATATATATATATACATATCAATATATCTTAAAAAATATTTCATCTCTCAATAGGTAATTTTTTATAGTGAAGATCCTCACTCATCATTCGTCCATCCCCTTTTCCTTTTATAAGTGTATAGAAACCTAACATTTAAACATACCATGTTTTACAATATGGACATCACATCAATTCGAAGGATGAAAATTTTTATCTAGATATAATTCAAGGAATAATAATTCAAGATTTGACTTTTCAAATATTATTTTCTATGTGAATAATACTGCTTAAAATATAAATATATTTATAAACATTAGAGCTTGAGAATACTAACCTGTGAGAGATCCAATTAAAATATCTATGTTTATCCGAAAATAAAATTAATTAACATTTTTACTCTATGATAATCTAGATTTTTAATATACTAAATTATATAGATCTTAATCTTCCAAAAATTAATCACTTTAAAAATTATATAATAGAACATTGGATAACATTGAATGCATATCATCTAACTTAAATAGCATGGAAAAAATAAATAAAACCTATCTAATCAATATTTTATAAGAAACAACATGGTTTCCACTTCTATTTGGAAATTTATAAATGTCATACGTCATATGCTTCAACAACATTTGTATTGGGATTGAGGTCTCATATGATTCTAAGGTTGACTGAGGGTACTGTAGTCAATCCCATGCATAAAAAGTTTGAAAAAGGATGACGATTGTAATTACTTTTCCATTTGATCTCCCACAAAAACATTTTTCATTATAGATTATTTCTCACTATGGTTGATTCCATCCTATATTGAAATATTTATAGGGAGTGTAGTCATTTATAGTCCACAATTCATTTAAATTGTCCCTACATGTTTGAGTACAACAATTTATCTCCTATAACCCACCATATCGACTACTTCAAATGGATTCTAAGAATCCTTTTGAACCGTTCATTGAATAACACATATCCATTCCTATACACATGAATGAAACCCCAATAATGAACCCTTTCACTCCATATCCTACTACAAATTCTTCTTGGTACACATGAGATTCACCGCCAGTATTTCTTGTTAAGATAATATGGTGTTTCCTTTTTATATTTGGCCATATCATTTTGATGATTTCAATAAAAACACAATCTAGAAGAACACAATAGATCTTATCCTTCACGTTTATATAACCAAAAATAATTATAACCAACATCTATTCTATATATATTTTTATTTCATCAATATTTCCACTGAAACCAAACTATATTATGCTCTTTTACATTTCATAGATTCAATTAATTCATAACATTCATCCTTGAATCATAAAAACCCCAATATTTACCAGTAATCAATAAAACCATTAAAACACCAATCAAATATTGTCAAACAATTCCATAAGAATCTTTATCAAATAATAAATTATATATATTCTCTTTAATACCATGATCAGGTCTTACCAAAAAACACCCTCATGTTCAAACTATCATTACCCCACACTAAAACCTCAATATTTGGAATAATAATCACCACAATTTCAACTATGTGACCAAAATGTGGGTCAAAATTATCAATGTCAAACTTCACCCTAAAGATGACAGAAATAGTGAAGAGATGGAATAAATTTTATTGATAAAGAAGACTAATAGTAGTAGAGAATGATTGGTGACTTGTCACAACAATATATTCCATCCACAGATAAAATTATTTTAAAATAATGATTATAATATGATGAATCAAAATGATCATAAAACATCAAAACACAACCAACACTTGACCAAAAATAAGGTTTACTTATCCAAAACTATGTATATGGTATAATCATGATGAGAGATAATAAAAGTGAAACAAAATAAATATAGAAAGTGAAAATAAATAGTATAAAAAATTAAGAAGATTACATCTTATCAAAAATCACTATACATAGACATATAATTTTTTAATGCTTTTAAATTTAAATGAATGTTCAAATTTATTAGATAGTTGGTTACCCAATATTCATGATATTATATCCATAAAATTATTACATGTTTTGGTCAATAAAATGGCTGAATCTTGAAAAACATCGTTCTAGGATATTCTTTGGGAATGACTTTTTTGACTTCAAGAAACAATTGAGATTCATTGGATATGTGTAAGAATTTTATATAATAAAATAACTATATTGATGTTATCTATCATAATAGTCTGTTTGAATTCCAATCTTCTTGATTCCCATGCATTTTAGCGATACAAGTTTCCAAATCATGAGAATACATAATTAATGAATTTGCTCAAAAACATATTCTAAACAATCCATTAAAATTTATTTTATTTTATATTTTCACATTCTAATATATTTTACCCTCATTTAATTTAATCAAAACTGTCCAAAATTACAAGACCCCATCTGTATACTTAATTTTGGCCTCCTGTGTTTGGATCAAACAATTAGTTATTTTGAGGAAACATATCTCACAAAGAATGTATTATTTAAAAAACTAAATTTTTAATTATTTTTACTTTAGTAAATGTTATTAAAAAACTATGAAAATTGTTAAAAATAAAATAAAAATCAATTTCAGAAAAATAGTTTAATGTATTCTTAAAACTGGAAAATATTAAAATTTACCTTGAAATAAAAAATCAATGGTATTAAAAAATTGAATAATAGAATAATATGTATGAAACAAAAATATTCAAAAAAATGTAATAAATATGTTGATATATAATTGAGTAAATTTAACAAATTATTAAATAGGTTTTCAAATGAAATATATAGGAATGAAATTTTTCCATTATATATATGGTTGTTAAAAATTAGGTCCTTGAATATATGATCCTTGGAAATATTGTAAGAACCCGGATCTTCTTTTATTGTATGTTTTTCCTTTTCTGGTCATTTTTGAGGAAAAGAGGAAAATATAGAAATTTTCAAAATACACGCTGTGTACTTTCAAGTACACACCTTGTAATGTGATGCCGCTGAAGGCTATGAGCTGGACGTGTCATAGCCACACACATGACCATGTAGGGGTGACTTGGAGGCCGCCTAAAGCAGGGTATGGAAAAGTAGATTACACATTGTGTGCTCCAAAAGTGCATGACGTGTAATTTCATTTTTTTATCATTAAATGCACCGGGTCGCATCTAATCACCAAACTCGTTTGGCTGAGAGCTCCCGAACGATCGTGGATCTTAGACAAACCCTCGAGCGATCATCCGTCTTTCGAATCAAACTCCATCGATTGCGTTGGAATAGCATCGGTGAGTTCTCTCTACAGTTGGAACCTCATTTCATGATTCCTTCTATTTTCTATGTTATCGTGGGTTTAAATTTTTTGACATTTTTGTAGATCTTCGACGTTCTAAGGCGATTCTAGCCTCGTGGTTCAAGTATATCAATCTACTAAAATCAAGGTAGGTGGATTGTGCTTTTCTGTAGAAAGTATTTGAGTATTTTGTGCAAATTCCACCAATACCCTTGAACGGGTTATTGCGTCTATACCGTTTTAGCCCTATTAATTGCATGCTTTGCTTGTATGCTACAGTAGTGGATTTTGATTGTGTTTTGGGCTAATTGTTAGGCATTGGAAGTGTTTTCCATGCATGTTCTTTCCTATCTGAACCGTTGGGTATAGATAACTTTTTTACTTCTGTTGTTTTCCTATGCCTAGTATTGTAGGATCGTGTGAATATTGTTCTTTCATGATGAGATGTCGGAGAATGTTATCCAAGTAGTTCTTGAGGTTACTTTGGTTGTTACGTGATGTGATACTTGCTGAATTTACAAAGGGCTATGAGAACCTAGTGTAGTAGACCATAGGGAGAATGGACATAAGGGTTTCTCCAGAGTGTCTTTATAATACGATGCGAGAACACAGTTGTAATTGACGTTGAGTTCTTCCTCAGAGTGTCTATAGTTCCTCGACGTGGGCCACAGGGGGAATGAGACATTGAGTGCTTCCCCAGAGCGCCTTTAGTACGATATAAGACTATATGGGGAATTGATGGTGAGTGCTTCCCCAGACAGTGTATTCTTTAGCTAAACTAGAGGGGTGAGACTGTGTGTGCCTCCAAGAGGGTTGCTAGTACTTTTGGGTTAAACCATAGGGGTTAGGTTGAGAGAACTACCTAGAGGGTTACCTGTTTGTTCTACTTGCTTGAGTGGCTGCTTAATTGTTTTTTAAATTATATGCTTGAAACTGTGGATTGTTTGCTGCTGAGTACTTTTTTGTTTACTGATTTATATACATTTACCTACCATATATTCACTGATTGTTAGGCACAGATCTTCAGGTGGTTTCCTACGAGGATTTTGTCTCACACCCTATTGGGTTCATGCTTTTGGTCCCAAACAGATTATATTTTTACAGGTATAGATAAGGGAAAATGCCCTTCGACTTTAGGTTTTTGATTGTTGTGGAGATGGAGAGCATGGGACCAAGTTATGGCTTGCGATGCTGAGGAGTTTATCTGATTTCTTTTTCACTTTGTTTTAGCACTGTTATATTCCATCATTGTGACTTTTTTGGCCATTTTCCTAGACATATATGTATCATGCATCATTTATATAAATATCTACTCTAATTGTTTCTTTTATCAGTCTTCTGGTGTTACTGTTGTTTAGTATTTACTGCTTCTTCTATTGTATGTATTTGTGTTCTTCCACTATGTACTCTTCCAATGAGGGCATATTTTCCCCACTATCACACACAAGGCCCTCGCTGCTAGTCAGTAGCCTCTGGAGTTTGGGGAAATGCGCTTGAGGCCATGTGACCTACCTGGTACGGGGTGCCTCTGGGTGGCTTCCAGAATAGGGACATTACAAAGTGGTATCAGAGTAATTATTTTCTCTTGACTTATTGTTTGGATCCTTTATCCAGGGATAGGACGAAATAGGTACTTGGTAATAAGCTCTGCACGGAGGTAGCTAACCCGCATATAGGGAAAAGCCAATTTACCTCGTTTAATTGAATTTTTTTCTGGTTTTTCAAGTAATATAGTTGATTTGATTTCACCTTGAGTGTTTCACATTTTTTGTGATGTTATCGTTGATGTTATTTATGTTCTATTTCTATCGCATCCCGATGAGATGAGGGTATGCCATCTCATGCATCAGATAGGCATTTGCTAGAAATCACATGTCATGCATTCTTTCCATGTCATCTATGATGCATTATCAATTACATGTTGTTGTGATAGATATTATGTAGAATATTCATGATATTGTGATATATGCCTTGATAAAAATATCATCTTCCTGTTAGAGCATCGATTGTGTAAGGTTTTACCTAAATAAATGTCAAATCTTGGTTCTTGAGGTGTTATAGGCCCTCATGGACCGAAATTTGGTGGATCATTGACTTGTTATCTTGTTTGTAACTTGTTAAAGAAGCCAAAGTTTTATTTGCGGGGAGTATGGGCCCTCACAGATCGTAATTTGGAACTTTCAGTGTTCGTTTCAGTGTTTTCTAGGCACCAGAGTAGTTTCTGAGGCTTACTGTCTGGAAAAAACCCAAAATACACACAGTGTAGTTTTGACTACATGCGATGTGTTATTCTGTTCAAGAAGAAACATTTTCTCTTGAGTACACGCCATGTACTTTATGTACACGCTGTGTATTCTCTAACCACGTCACAGGACATGTGGGCAGAGACCTAAGATAGGGAAAATCTCGTGGAAACACGTCGTGTACCCATAGTGCACGCCGTGTAGTTTAATCCTAGGAGTCCGTCCATGAGGTTAACAACACGGTCAGTGGAGTTTCCTCTTATACATGTTGATCCCACCTTGAACACTCTATGTAGTCTGACCTAGGTACCCGGCCATGTCACGAACAACACAGCTCAGTGTCATCCTTTCTCATACATGTCGTGTCCACCTAGAACACGTTGTGTTGTGTCAGCCGTGTATCTGGCCATGTAGCTAACCAAACAGTCTATTTGGAATTCTTAGTACACGTCATTTCCTTATGTAACACGCTGTGTGGTGTGAAATGGGTATACATGATGTGTCACTAACAACACGGTCCAGGTGAATCTTGTTGAGTACACAACGTGTCTACCTTGAACACGCCATGTAGTTTTGTCTTAGGAGAGTCATGTGGCTTAACCATGTAGAAGGACTCGGGTAGGGGAAGAGGATTCATCTACACACCATGTGTTACGATAACACGCCGTGTGTTTGGCGTGTTACATGACCAGTTTTGGCAAAAGTACACGCCCATATAAATGACTTAAGGAAACACACCATGTTGTATTTATACACGCCATGTAGTCTTGTTTTGTAAATTTTAAATGCTTTCTTTCCCTTGTTCCCTTCTTACGCTTTTAGTTTTCAGTACTTGATAATGTGATCTAAGGTGTGCATTTTACCATGTAGAGTTATGGCACTGATACATCCTCCGGTTGTACGCCAATTGTCAGGCGGTGATCAGAAACTAGATATGGCTGATCAGGGACTTCCCACAGATCCTCTTGTCATGACAGTCTTGGCACCATCTGTTATACCTGACATGGAATCTGATGCGCAGTTTAGGGAGGGATTTTTGAGGATGATGCAGACCTTCCAGGGAGCTCTTCCTTATACCACGTCTATGGTAGACTTGACACAGGCTTTCCAACAGCAGCATCCTCACACCTTCTCCGGGGAAGGAGGACCGTAGGCTATAGAGACATGGCTAGAATCCATGATGATGATCTTCGACCATCTGTATATGCCTCCAGAAAGTTGCGTCAAGCTCACTACCTACATGCTACAAGACTCTTCCAAGAGGTTTTGGGACGTGATCTCACAGGTGGGTCATCAGCAGGTTATGGCGTGGGAGTTGTTTTAGTGTGTCTTTTCGACTACTTCTATGCGGAGACCCTGAGGGCCGACTGAGCCCGGGAGTTCATGAGCCTAGAGAAATATACTCTTTATATCAAGGAGTGTCCCTCTTGTTTCACCGAGCTTCAGTGTTTCATACCCCTTCATGGTGGAGATGAGTTTTTCTTGGCAAGGAAGTTTGAGGATGGTCTCATATGGGAGATCCGCTCACAGGTGAATATCTTCAATCTGACTCCATCGCTTACAACGTCAACTTGGACCTGATTGTAGAGTAAAATATGTGAGATTCTGGAGCTAAGATCCAGGGAAGTTATGCTTCCAGAGTTAGTGCTTCACCTGCTGACAGCAGGAAGTGCCGTAGAGATTCTACGCATGGTGATCCGAGGCAGCGAGACACATCTTCAGGTAGCCAGGTGGTATGCTACCAGTGTGGAAGGGTTTGGCATACAAGTCCACAGTGCCAAAGAGACCCATTGGAGTTCCAATATTATGGAAAGATGGGTCACCTTCAGTGCTTCTGTCATGCTTTCTCACCAACAGCTGGTGACAGGGGTTCATCCATGACTCCTCGTTCAGGATCAGCGCCACCCATTTCTCACTAGTCTGGTAACTGTAGTTCTTCCGGCTGTTCAGGCCGAGGTGGAGGTCGAGGATGTGGTGTTCAATCACCGATCATTTTGCGACAGTAGGGTGGATCAGCTCAGAGCAGCCAAGCAGGTCCATAGGGTCGTGGTACAGGTCAGGCTTTTGTAGTGGAGTAGACCCAGCAGGAGAAGGATCCTGAACCCTCTACAGTTCAAGGAAAAATCTTAGTATCCTCATTTTTATCTTCTTCTCTTTTATATATAGGTGATTCCCAAAGATTTATCTCTATTTCTATTGTGGAGAGCCTTGGGCTCTGTATATTTTCCTCTACCGATACTTTGACTCTAGACACACTGTTGGGGACTAGGACGGTTAGTGTACGTCCGTTCCTGGAGTTCCCTCTAGAGGTGGCTGGGTATCACTTTCTATGGGATCTCTACGTCCTAGAGATGATAGGCTATGATGTCATTCTTGGAATGTGTTGGCTAGTTCTCTTCCAGGATTTCGTTGATTTCTATCGCAATAGGGTGAGTTTCATATCACTGGAGGGTGGATCTTTTCTTCATTGGGGCGAGTGTGATGTCCAGGCGAATCGACCAGGACCCAAGCATCATGGGGTAGGAGGAGTTACAGCCCAGATTTCCAGTCTATATCTGGATGACCTGGGGACTTCATAGTTATACTTTCCTCTAGTAGTGGATCATTTCAGGGATGTCTTTCTTGAGGACTTTTCAGGTTTTCCTTTGGACCATGAGGTAGAATTCTCTATTGAGATCTTTCCAAGAGTGGCACCCGTGTCCATTCTTCCATATAGGATGGCTACACCTGAGTTGTAGGAGCTCAAGAAGCAGTTGGAGGAGTTGCAAGCAAAGGGTTTTATCTGACCCAGTACTTCTCCTTGGGGTTCACCTGTCCTATTTGTGAAGAAGGAAGACGGCTCCATTTGTCTTTGTGTAGATTATCGTAAGCTAAAACAGTTGAGAGTAAAGAACCGATATCCATTTCCTAGGATTGATGGCATCTATGATCAGTTTTGAGGAGCTCGGGTGTTCTCGAAGATCAAATTGAGGTCCGGTTATCATCAGTTGCATGTTAGACCATCTGATATACCTCTTACAACCTTCCGTAGTAGGTATGGTCTATTAGAGTATATGGTTATGCCGTCCGGCCTCACGAACGCGCCTGTAGTTTTCATGAAACTGATTAAACGAGTGTTCTATCCATACTTGGTTTCCTTCGTGGTTGTTTTTGTGTACAATATCGTGGTTTACTCTCACACTCGACATTACCATGCCACACATCTTGAGATCGTTCTGAGTACACTAAGAGAGCAATAGTTATATGTTAATCTCTCAAAATTCCACTTTTGGATGGATTGGATTCACTTCTTCGTTCATGTTATCTCAGAGATAGGAGTATCAGTGGACCCAGAAAAAGTAAGAGCAGTGGTTTCCTGGGAGCAGCCGAAGAATGTCTTTGAGGTGTGGAGTTTTCTAGGGCTTTCTGGATACTACATATGCTTCTTATAGGACTTTTCATGCTTAGAATCACCATTGACAGGTCTGACTAAGAAGGGTGCGAAGTTCTTATGCTCAAATTCTTGTGAGTCAGTCTTTCAAGAGCTCAAATGGAAGTTGGATTCAGCACCGATACTAGTCTTTCTAGAGCTAGGAAAGAGCTACACTATTTATTATGATGCCTCAGGTGTCAGGCTGGGAGTTGTGCTTATGCAAGGAGATGGAGTCATCGCATACGGGTCTCGGCAGTTGAGGCCACATGAGAGGAACTACCCGACGAACGACCTCGAGCTGGAGATAGTTGTTCATGACTTATGCTGTTGGAGACATTATATTCTGGGAGAGCACTTTGTGGTTTTCACGAACCACAAGAATCTCAAGTACATCTTCACTCAGCATGATCTGAATTTGAGACAGCGTAGGTGGGTTGAGTATCTTCAGTCCTTTGACTTTGAGCATACCAATATGCCTGGGAAGGGAAACGCAGTGGCTGATGCGTTGAACAAGACGACTCAGATACAGGCAGTTCGGGAGGCTAGGAGTGAGTGGAAGATTATGGCTCTATTCTTTGAGATGCATTTGGAGGTGCACGACAGATAGGGGAAAACGTTTCATTCTTCTGTAGCTGCTACCTCTACGCTTCTTGACCGAGTTCTAATGAGGCAGCTATCAGATTCTGAAGGCCTAGTCCTACAGGAAAGTGTTTCAAGAGGGGACCCTATTCCTGGGTGGACCATAAGCGAGGATGAGATCTTTCATTTCTAGGTACATGTATGGGTGCCAGCAGATATATGTGAGGAGATGATGCGTGATTTTCATTCCTCAGTTTGGACAGTTCATCCTGGTTTCAACAAGATGTATCGAGACATACACTCTCAATATTGGTGACTAGATATGAAGAGCGATGTTGCTGGATTCATCATGAGGTGTTCCACTTGTCAGCAGGTGAAAGCGGAGCATCAGCGACCAGCAGGTCTTTTACAACAGCGAACCATTCCCCAGTGGAAGTGGAATGACGTCGAGATGGATTTTGTGATGGGGTTTCTGAGGTCTCCTCGAGGGAACGACGTAGTTTGGATTGTCATTGAAAGACTCACAATGGTTGCACACTTCTGGCCGATCAAGGAGACCTTTAGTGTTGACGAGCTGGCACGGTTGTACATCCTTGAGATTATACGTATGCATTGAGTTCCACACTACATCATTTCATACAGGGATGCATGTTTTACTTCTCAAGACTTGAAGGGGATAAAGAAATCTTTGGGTATGTAGGTGCTTCTGAATACAACCTGCCATCCTCAGACAGATGGCCAGTCGGAGCATACGATTCAGGTGGTTGAGGATATGCTCTGAGCATGCATTCTGGACTTTGGAGGTTATTAGGAGAAGCATATAACTCTTATGGATTTTTCCTACAATAATAGTTTTCAAGCAACTATTCAGATGCCACTATATGAGGATTTGTACAGTAGGCCATGTCAATCACCCTTATGTTGGCTGGAGGCAGGAGAGGCAGCTTTTCCAGCACCTCGTCTTGTTCAGGAGACCACAGCGCAGATAGAGTTGATTCAGAAGAGGATGGCTACTGCACAGTCTTGATAGAAGTTGTATGCTGATCAGTGAAGACGGCCTCTGGAGTTCGAGGTTAGGGATCAAGTTTTCCTTCGTGTCACACCGAGATTGGGGCATATAATGATTAGGAGACAGGGTAAGCTTTCACCGAGGTACGTTGCACCGTTTGAGGTGTTGGAGAGAGTTGGGCTAGTTTCCTATCAGTTGTAGTTACCTCATAGGTATCGGGCTATGCATGGAGTTTTTCACGTTTCCCAGCTCTGGAATTACTTTTCAGACCTGTCTCATGTCCTTCAACCCGAGGAGTTTGAGCTTGATGTGGATGCATCATTCGAGGAGCATCTGATTTGGATTGTTGATCGCAGTACAAAGGTTCTCTTTGGCCAGTCTGTTCCTCGGGTAGTGTGCTATGGCAGCACGGGCGAGTACCTGAAAAGACATGGGATAGGGGGCCGATGTACAATCGCAGTGGCCGGAGTTATTCGTGGTTTCTTCTTCTACGCTGCGCTAGGGAAATTCAGGGACACATTTCTTAAAGAGGGGAAGTTTTTAAGAACCCGGATCTTCTTTTCAACTATTTTTTTCTTTTTCTGGTCATTTTTGAGGAAAAGAGGAAAATCATGAAATTATCAATGTACACGTCGTGTACATTATAAGTACAAGCCATGTACTGCGATGTCGTTAGAGGCTGTGTGCTGGCCATGTCATGGCCACAAACATGGCCATGTAGGGGCGACTTGGAGGCCACATAAAGTGGAGTACAGAAAAGGTGAGTACATGTCGTGTACTCCAAAAGTACATGTCGTGTACTTTCTTTTTTTAATTAAACGTATCGGGGTCACGTCTAATCACCAGAAACGTCTTCTTTTAGGTCTCGTTCGGCCGAGAGCTCCCGAACAGCTATAGATCTTCGACGAACCCTTGAGCAATCGTCTGTCCTCCAAATTGAACTATGTCGATTGGGTTAGAATTGCATCGGTGAGTTCTCTCTTCTCCTAGAACCTCATTTCATTATTCCTTCTCTTTTTCAAATTATCATAGGTTTAATTTTTTAGACGTTTTTGTATATCTTCAACATTCTAGGGAAATTCAAGCCCCGTGGTTCAAGTATATTGATCTCCTAACATCATGATAGGTGGTTTGTGCCTTTATGTAGAATGTCTTTGAGTATTTTTTGTAAATTCCACCAATACCCATGAATAGGGTATTGCGTGTTTACTATTTTAGCCCTATTGATTGACTTCTTTCTTTGTATGCTAGAGTAGAGGATTTTGATTATGTTTTGTGCTAATTGTTAGGATTTGGAAGTGTTTTCCAAGCTTGTTCTTGCCTGTCTGGACCATTGGGTTTAGTTACCTTTTTGACTGTTGTTGTTTTCCCATGCCTAGTATTGTAGGATGGTGTGACTGTTGTTAGTTCATGCTGAGATGTTGTAGAATTCTATCCAAGAAGTTCATGAGGTTACTTTGGCCATTACGCAATGTGATACTTGCTGACATTACACAGGTCTATGAGAACCTAGTGTAGTAGACCATAGGGAGAACGGACGTAAGGGCTTATCTAGAGTGTCTTTATAATACGATGCGAGACCACATGGGGAATTGACATTTAGTGCTTCCTAAGAGTGTCTGTAGTTCCTAAACGCATGACACAGGGGGAATGTGACGTTGAGTGCTTCACCAGAGTGCATTTAGTACGATACATGACTATAAGGGGAATTGACAATGAGTGCTTCCCCAGAGAGTCTATTCTTTAGCTGAACTAGAGGGGTGAGACTGTGTGTGCCTCCCATAGGGATTCTAGTACTTGTTGGTTGAACCATAGGGGTTAGGCTGTGAGAACTACCCAGAGGGTTACCTGTTTTTTCTACTTTCTTGAGTGGCTGCTTACTTATTTTTAAATTATATGCTAGAAACTGTGGATAGTTTGATGCTGAGTACTTTTCTGTTTACTTATTTCTGTACTTTTACCTGCCATATATTCCCTGACTATTTGGCACAGATCTTCAGGTGGTAGCCTATTGGTATATTGTCTCACATCCTATTTGGGTCATGATTTTGGGCCCAAACAGATTATATTGTTGCAGGTATAGATAAGGTCAAGCGCCCTTCGACTTTAGGTTCTTGATTGTTGTGGAGCTGGAGAGCATGGGACCAATCTATGGTTTGCGATGCTGAAGAGTTTATTTTCTTTATTTTTCACTTTTGTTTAGAACTGTTTTATTCCAGTATTGTGTATTTTTTGGCTGTTTTCCTAGACAAATATGTATCATTCATCATTAATATATATATATATATATCATCTCTAGTTGTTTCCTTTATCAGTCTTTCGTTGTTACTGTTGATTGTTATTTACTGCTACCGATGTTATATATATTTGTGTACTTCCGTTGTGTACTCTGCCAATGAGGGCATTGATTCCCCACTATCACACTCAAGGCCCTCACTTCTTGTCTGTAACCTCTAGCATTCGGGGAAATGTGCTTGAGGCCATGTGACCAACCGAGTACGGGGCGCCTCTAGGTGGCTTCCGGAACTCGGACGTTACAAATATGTACATTGGTTTTATAATAATTGGGTAGGTATGTATCAAGTAGGTATATTGGCTTCGTGATTTAATTATTAAGTTGGAAATAATATAATACAATAATAATAAATAAATAATTTTTTTTCAATAAAAATAAAAAATTTACTGAAAAATGTTTATTAAACAAATATACTGGTATGTGTTACATTTAATTATAATTATTATTTTTAATAGAGAATGATTTTATATATTTATAAAACATAACTAATTATTATAATAACAATATTTTGATAAAATATATTAATTATATTCCAAATTATCATTTGTAACTTGATGTCATTAAATTCATTTAATGTTAACTATACTTATTTTTCATTGAAATATTTCATGGTGTTTTGTATTTTTATCATAATAATTCATATTGATAACTTTTAGATAATTAATATAACATAATTTTTTAATTTATAATAAAATATATTGAATTCAATTTAATTAGTACTATATCTGAAAAATTATTTTGAACAGTTATTGTGTAAAAATTAATTTTTCAATAGATATAGTTTTTCATATTATATTTTTTCAATGAAAATATAAATTTATTTCACATAAAAATTTAAACAGACTAAATGGATTGAAAATTTTTAATTATAAAATAAAAATTATATAAGAATAATAATATCATTTTATGAATAAATATGTGTTACATAGGATAAAACTAAGTTACCATATTCATGGTAAAATGTTGTAAAAAGCTATAAAAAATGTGACAATGACATAAAATATCATGAAAACATTTCAATAAATTGTGAGTATGGGTGTATGATTGACCCAAATCTATTTTTCCCTTTTTTTATCCATATTTATTTTTAATTTATAAACATCTAAATTTCTGATTGAATATTTTTGGTTATGTGACTCCAAGCACCCTATATACGAGCATGTCCTCTAGGCCTTGGAATTTGCTCATTTTACATGATTTTCTTAGAACTATATGATAAAATCCCTCATAAAAATGTATCTTAGATTTTCATTAAATTTTTTTTATAATAAGGAAACCTAACTCCATTAATAAAAAGGAACCTATATTGAGGAGATAATTAATTAACATAAGTAAATGGTGCTTCAATATATTTTTCATGAATATTTCCATTTCAACTATTCATAAATATCTCCCTACACTATAATGATATCATATAAACACTTTTATAATTTTTATAGAATTATATTATAATTACATAAATCTATATTCTTACCCATTAATTATTATAACATGTTATTGTTTGGTTTAGTTCAGTAGTTACCTTAACGATGATATAATTTCTCCTCCATTTCCAACATGAATGGGAATCGTGTTGTTAACACTATTAATATATTATATTAATGAGTATATTTTATTATGAATATGGTTCTAGATGGGTGAAAAAATGAAAAATAAGGATAAATTTAATTGTTTTTATTCTTAAATTACCATAAACATATTCATTGAGGATTTCATTCTTGAAAAACATACACATACATTACATAATATATAAATGAAACTAAATAAATTATTTAAACACAATAATTCTAATGCCTTGATTGATGTGGATATTATGAAACAAATATTATTTAAAAATGACCGACATCACTATTATGAAACTTGTATAGAATAATATATATCAGTAACATCTTCTGATAATAACAGACAATAACTAACTGATATATGTGTAACGAATGATTATAATTCTGATTATAAAAGGAAATAGATATTAATAATAGTTATAAATATGTTATTAATATTATTATGATAATTATACATGTGTTAAAAACTCTTTTAGGGAATTTAGGAGTAAATGAATATGTTTCCTTACAAATATCATTTTGAAAATAATATTTTTAATGTTTGAATTTTTATCTTATAAAAATGAGTGACCACTCACCCTAAAACCCTATATATGTTATACTTTTATCGCTGTTAATGTTGTTTACATGTATTCTTAATATTTTTCATCCCTTTTTAAAAAATTTGGACCACAAGAAATATCATAAATGTAACATACCATATCACTACTCTTTCGATAGCATTCATTCTCCCCTATATGACTAATTTCTTTGTTTTTTATCATGTTACTTATATATACATCAATTATTTATTAATTTAGGGTTTTCTATATTTTATGTTCTATAAAAATTATATATGGAATATTTTTATCATTTTTAGTATGATACACTTTATATTGATTTTTAATTCATTATAAAATCATAAAATGAATCAATCTTTATTAATACGTTAAACATGAATGCATTTTCCTTCCATTATATATCTTTATCTTTATTAATATTCATTCACTGATTTTTCGGGTTTCCAAATGTAATTTGTACATATATTTTTTTTAAAAATTTTTCTCTAATAAATAATGTCAACAAAAATTAATACATATTTCATTAAATTTATCAATTGAATTTTCTAATTATCGGATATTGTATTTTTTTCATCTTAGTTAATTTCTTTAAATTACACTTATAAAACATTTTGAATATTCAATATTGATACAATCCACATTCATCATATGGATGTATTAGGATAATATTTTGTGGAAAATTTTGTTGTTCCAATTTCATTCTATGGATTTAATTTCACTATGATGGAATTTTAAATGTTTGTAGGCATTTTTTGTAGAAATTTGAATGGTTAATCATTATGTGATGGGCTCACACAATATATTCCTCAAATGTCTTGGAAAATAATTTATATATTGTGATATTATGATGGAATAGTGGTGGTTATCCAAAGACCAAAATATTTATGGGATATGGTTTGTTATCCCAATTAAAGTATGTTATGTAATATAACCAAGTTGGTTATAATATGAAATTTTAAGTGGTTTTCCCTATAAAATGTTTTGATTTCTAAAGTTAAGTTTGTACCACATTATTATTCTATGAAATGACTAATTTCATATGTTTTTCTAAATTATTTATTTCATGAATCATGACTTATTATCCATGTTTAATTGGATATGATTACCTTATGTAATGTTTATAAAATGTCATTATATTCTAATCCCAACATGCTCATATTATGAACAATTATGATCTTTGATTGCTATCTCTTATGACTACCCTTACTGAGTAAATGACCTCACCCTTTTTTAGGTTTCATTTCCCAAGTTTATAAATATTAATTATTTGTATGAAATGTCTACAAGGTTACTATAAGTGAAGTATATTTCTATGATATCAGGAATTTTTTTTATAAAAATAAGTTCTTTTGAATCAAAAATTAAAAAAAATATTGTTTCTAGGGTGTCAATTATTTTAGATATATGATAAAAATTCAGGTAAATTTATAAAATAAGTATGTACATTATAGTTCAGAAACATCATTTTTTATCGAAGTAGGTTTTAGTTCTTTTTAGAGATTAGGGTATGGATAATTAGGTGATAAAACATAAAAAAGCATATTATGACTTGAATGTAACATGGTATGAACCTAAAATCTAATTTTCTGAAAGTAAGGATTCACTTTTTATGATATCTTATGATTTATTTTCCTTATCTTATGATTAAATAGTATTATTATTGTTAATTTATACTCACATTAGCATTTTTTCTTTTGGTAAATGCCTAGTACCTGGGTAAACATAATAATTAAAAAGGACAATAGAAAATATGATTTTTTTCGAATTAGAAACCAAAAAATATAAGATATTGAGTAAAAAGATTCATGGTTATTCTCACCCAACTCTCACATTCTATAAAATATAAAATTCATTATTATACACTCAGAAATGCTTTATGGAAGGAATAACAATCCACTGATTCCTTCATGATGAAATATCAATTTTCCTTTAGAGAAGTTTATAATCCAATAATTACTATTTATTGGATTAATATAATAGGAAATAAAATTTTCGTTCTGTAATGATCGGAGAATAAAATTGTTATTTTTGATTTTTTTTTTCATTTTGAAGGAGAATCTAAAAATGGTGGACTGTCATTTATGATTGAGGTGGGAGGAATGAAATTTAATCTGGGTAATGGGTGAAGTTTATTGAATTATTTTTCAATACATATTTTCTTGAAACAGATCACACTAAAAATGGATATATAATTCCTCTATCAAAAAAATTGAATAATTGATCCATCAGAAAAATTGATGAAAACATCAATAGTTTTCAAGGTATGCTTCTATTTTTTTCCAAACCCTTAAAAGGAAAATCATTCATTTATATTGTTTTGTAGAGACCCGAAGCTTGACGTACATGTACATTACATTATTTTTGCGGAATACTTAGTACATTACAAAAACACACACACAAGGACCGTAATAGTTTAGTGTCTTTGGAAACTCGGACTATAATCTTCTAATCGTGGTGAAAGATCTTCAACATCTCCCATAAAGATCTTCCCTTTTTTTTACCTAAAACCTTTCTTTATATCTGGGGGAAAAGAAGACATAAAAGGGGTGAGCGCAAATGCTCAGTAAGGTTAAACAAACGAAATATTAATCACATAATTTTCATAAGAACATAACATTTTTGGAAATCTTAACCTGCAAAAGAGAGCATAATTTCATAACATGGGATAAATCATAGTAGTGAAATGAAATCATAACTTAAAACATTACTCATTGTGGCATACACACATAATCATAGAGAATCATTTCTTGTTAGTCAAGACTCATTGCCAAGACTATCTTAGTGGACAAAGTCCCTTTCTGAATCGAGTAATCCTCGTTTCAGTCCTGTTTCACTGAACCGGTATAACCTACCATTCCAGCCATGTCTATCTCATGAGATATAAAATCTTTACCCAATGCATTGGAGGGAGATATAGGTCCCACCCATCTTATAATGAATCCTTTCTTATGTGTGCCACATATTCATAAATCATACATCATCGCATAACACATGTAACAAAAATGGGATTCTTGAAACATCATGAAATCATAAAAAAAACCATATAAGGTAAATCAATTCATAAAAATAATTTCCTCAAAACATAATCAAATCAATGTAATAATAGGGATAAAAACAGAACCCTATATTATCTTAGATGGAAAATAATTTTGATAAAACATTAGAACTCCATTCTTGAGGAAAATATCCTTTCTACTTCAAAAAACACTTTTCTTTTCTTAACATGTCATACAATTATAAACTAAAAGAAGTTGATTAAAAATAAACTTGAAAACTTATAAAGGAAGCTTCTTTTAAATAATGTGTTAAAAATCCATTCATGCCGTATAAGTTAAAAAAACATTCTTCGTACTTTTGTCGGAAAAGTCAAAAAGTACCTCGTACGAAAAATGACAAAAGATTCCTTTCATATCCTTTACTAAAAACTCACCAAAGGGTTAAATAGGATTTAAACAATTTTAGGTGGATGGAAATAATATTACATATTGATGAAACATGGATGTGGATGATAAAATACACCCTAGTAAATACTTACGAATAAACAATCTCAGATAGAAATGAGATTGTGATATTTCCCTTACCTTAGGTCTGACTTGCTTGTACGTGTCCGAACCTCCTGTATAATGATTTAAATCATGTTATTGACTTATTACAGAATCATATTCATTGTTATGATATCATATATGGTTCACTTATGACATTATATTACCCGTTCTTTTGTAATTTCCATGTTAAAGAAGCGTTTTGGGTAAAATCGTTTCATTTATCGTAGGTGTTTTGACTTGTTGTTCTTGACATCATTATTACTTATATCATGATTTACTTACTTCCAGAATATAAAATATGATTTATATATCATATATATTCAGTATATATATATATATAATAGGTAGATAAATAAAATGAAAAACACCATTCATGGAGACGGTAGTCCGTACGTACGCATGAACGCTGTTTTCCTTTCCTTATTGTCTTGAAATGGAAGTAAGTAGATGACATACATATGTATATATATACATAAATCCAGTAGCTTTATAATGTCATATATTTCATTATTATTTCTTATATATACATTATAATCATTCTTAAATGGTTAACATGGAGAATGAATCTCATCGCATCGTGGAGACGGTAGTCCGTACGTACGCACGAGCGATGATATCATTTCTATAAATATTGAATTGAATTGGAGTGGATTATACAATATATCAGAATCAATATGATGTTGTAATAACTATGTATAGTTATTCTTTACACCATTATACCCATCCATGTAAGGTGGTAGTGGAAAATAGATTACACCACGGCGTGGAGACGGTATTCCGTACGTACGCACGCGCGGTGATTTCATTTTTCCGTAGGATGGATAGAAGGTGAATTAGGGTTGTTTCATACTTATAATAACATATCAGTATATGAGTGATACTGATGTTATTACTTCATAATGAAACAACCTAATAAGAAGAAGTGGAAGAAGAAATAAAGATGAAAGAATTGGTAACGGTAATTACCTCTTCTTTGAAGCGCCTTTTGGAGACCTCCTCTTAGGGAACTAAAATTGGTCTTTGAGGAAGACCAGAACCTCTAGGATGTTTCTAGGGAAGTGGAGAAGAGATTTTGGCAGGGGTTGGACGAGCTTGAGTGCTCAAATTGGTGTGAGGAGGAGGGGGAGGAGGTGTCCTTTTATAGGGGAGGAGAGGGGCACCTTAGGAATATCTCAAAATATTATTTTATATTAAAGTCAAAATCGGTTTATAATGGTTCCAAAGGGTCTTATTTCGAAGCTAAAGTGGGGATGGGTCGAAATCCTATCAACCAATAGAATTTAGACAAGTTTAGGATATTATTTTAACCTTATCAATTAGATTTAACTCTAAGTTAAATAATTTAACATTAACCGTGTCTTTTTGTTTTCTTTCACTATATGGTTAATACACTTACTATAACATGCCAAACGAACCCCAAATTGTTTATTATTAATATATATATCCTTATCTAATTCATTTGGCCGAACCTCAGATTTTTAGGAATAAAATAAAAATTAATAATATAATATTTGATTTAAAAACTATTTTGTGTCAATTTTGACACTATTTGATATATGATTTTTGTGAAAGTCATAACAGAATTAAATGTTCGAACCAAGTTGATTAAATCAACATTAATATATCATAGTAACCTAGAAAATTAGTGTAATTCATAAAAATTTTCAAATTACATTTATTTTGGTGTTTATAACATCAATTATGTCAATATTTCATTAATAAGATAATTACTGCATCATCGTTGTGTCATAAATAAATTAAATTATTTGATGTCTAAAAATTACAAATAAAATACCATAATGTAGGAAATCTTTTTAGATTTCTAATAAATATTTACAATCGAATTTATCTTATGTATAACCCCATATTAAAAATGATTTACTTATTAAACTTTGATTTTAACTATTTTAACCTTTCTTTAAATAAATTAATAATAAATGTCCTAATCTAATCCAAGTGGGCCTAAATGGTCATATTTTATTCCTAAGTTTGTTTTTGGTCGAATTACACTTGTCCAATAGAATTAGGACATGTGTTAGGGTAATATTAATACCATATTTACCCTTAGTTACCCAATTTACTAATAACCGCGGTAAAAAAAAGTAAAAAGTTACTATTCACCAAAAAATTATTTTCATCTCATTGAACCACATTTTAGTCCTTGATATTAACCGTGTCTCTCGGATTTTCGAAATTCCATTCACAGAAGCGGTAAAATTAAGTTTTATGCAAAATTCAGTTTTTAACCTACCACTTAGTGGTTTCACTATTCATCAAAAATTGAAAGTTTTCAGAAAAGTACCAAAATTTCACCCTAGGCTATAATTGATATTCCGAATTCAAAAATGATTTCTATTTTACAAAATTCCAAACATATAAGTTGCATTAATTAATTTTATAATTAATTTCCGCTGTTACAACAAATAGCGTGTTTTTAAGAGATAATAACTATCAAAAGATTGACACTTGTTTATAACTGGTTTAAATGTGAAATTACATCCAATGACCAACATTGTATTAAATTGTAAAAATATATTCTAAATATACTTTACAACCACTCAAATTAATGATTTTTCACTATTAATTATTTCGATTAAAAAAGTTGTTTTTAATTATAATTTAGTAATTTTCACTATTCATCAAAATATGAAAGTTATCCGAAAAGTACCAAAATTTCACCTTAGGCTAAATTCGATACTCCGAATCCAAAAATAAAGTTCATTTTGAAAAATAAGATTTACTGGATTTCAAAAAGTGGTTATTACTATTCATAACGGCTAGTTTTAATAATATTTTTATAGCATATCGTTGTTTAATGAAACTCAGTTTTGCGTATTACACACGCTATCGAGGAAGGTCGCGATTGCGTGTAATGCAAGGCAAGTCAAGGATGTGTGTTGTGCAAGCTCCTTTTGGTGTAGCGTACAACACAAGACATTAATAAAATTAAAAAGAATATTTCTTTATAAAATCTTGGGCTGTTACATTCTACCCCCCTTAAAATGAATTTCGCCCTCGAAATTCGTCGGGGTTATAAATGGTTTACTATTTGAAAGTTTCTTTAATAGAAACCCACATCGTAAAAAGGAATATCAAAACCAATCTTTAAAAACAAAAGTATGAAACGTAACGGTTACCCAAATAAACTAATCATTGGGTTTCCACATAGGTGAAAATATGGATATGGAAGAGAAATCTAACCATCATGTTCTGATGGAGAGTGGTAGAGAACATGGCTATGGAAAATCCAGTAATCACAAATCCATAGATTTGTGATGATATAAGGTACCATCTGATTCATCAGGTATAAGATCACTAGGACAACATTTTTGGTTTTCAAGATCATTTCCCCTAAAGTTGAAAATTTGAATTAGAATAAATACTTACTTTATTTTGGTACAATCTCACTGTTGTTCGTGCTTTGAACAATTTCCACTTCATCTCTTAAATAAATGAAGTTGAATTTGTTATTCGTGAAGTGTTAGCAGATCATGTGATAGAATGACAGGTCATTCCATCTGTCTCAAACAAAAGGTTAGCAAAACTTATATACATAAGTCGATCTATAGTGAGATTAATCATATATGGTTCCTAAAATGGACTTATACTTCATATATCATACTGCTTAATATAATAAAACTAGTTTCTACTAAACAGGGACTTCCTGTAGGTCAGTGGTAGGCGATAAAGGCCAATCGCACTTCGGTTGTGGGTTCGATTCCTACAGCCTTGTCTGAAGCGATGGGCTGTCGCCCGTCCTGCAGGTTGTCCCTTTTTCTAAAACTACGTTATAACATCCCATCAATAATATCGAAAATCTTCTATCCTTAAACAATACTAACTTATGTCCAACATAATCCAGTCTAATCTTTAGGCTTATATATAATACTGCAGTCCACTCTCATAATATAGTGACATTGATTACCAGAGATTTAATACTGTCGTTGATCCCCACATATCATAAGATATGTCTTGTTGGTCACATTCCAAACATTCAAAGTCCTTAATCGTGTATTCTCTTGAATACCTTAGTGAAAACATGAGTGCAGTTAAAAGTTAACACTTTCCACATACCAAAATCCTCAAAATTCTATATACTCAAACCATGATATCACTTCGTCCTTATATCAATCATGAGCTCATGAATACTATTAAACATTTCATTTTCTCGTCTTCATTATGCGCATATCATCTTATTTCCAAAAAATTTCTCAATCACTTTGAATACCACATCAATAAATATTTCAATACTCAATGATACAACATTATTTTGGAATCCCATTACATAAACACTTAATCATTCCACCACATCGTTGTCATATTCAACATTGCCAATAGTGATCGCATGTGATTTCCCTTTGTCCTTTGCCTTCAGTGGTTGCTCATGTTGATCATCACTAACCCTTGGATTAGGGCAATTATTAGCATAATGCCTCATTTCCTTGCACTTGAAGCATTGAAGTGTTGGCGGAGCGTTCTCTGCAGTGTTTGCTTTATTCACATCATTAGAAACCCTTTTTCCATTACTTCGACACTCAGCTGCTCGATGACCTTCTTTTCCACACTTAAAACATTTTCTAGTCCCTTTAAGACAATCTCCACCATGCTTCTTTCCACACTTTGTGCATAAGGAAACATTCATCTTCTTTTCACCATTATTCTGAGATTTCTCCTTGAACTCCATCTTTCGTTTCTTGTCAAAACCATGAGATGGATATGTAACACCAACTTCCATTTATACCTTGATAGCACAACGCACAATTTCTTCATAGCTACTGAAGTCTCTTATAGCTAATGCCCTTCGAAGACTTGGTTTTAAGCCACTGAAAAATCGATCAACTTTACTTTCAGGTTGGATGATAATTCCAGAAGCATACCTTGCAAGTCTTGTAAAATTTGCTTCATAGGTACCAACAAATTCATCGTCCCTTTGCTTCAGTTCAAGAAACTCTTTCTCCATCTTTGTTCGAAGAATACGAGGGAAGTACTTACTGAAAAACAAGTTCTTGAACTCGTCCCATTCCATGGACTCAATTTCATCTCTTGGCCTCGTATTCTTGATAAGATTCCACCATTGATCAGCTTCACCTTCCAAACGATATACTGCTAAGATGACTTTATCATGTTCAGAACATTGAAGAACTGAAAATATCTTTTCAGTAGTACTGATCCATTGTTCAGCCACAAGTGGATCAGAAGACCCACTGAAAGAAGGTGGACGTTGCCTCATGAAGGACTCAATAGAATATTGTTCCCTTCTCTGCTCATTTGGAAGTCCAGAATGATTCATAGCTTGTGTAAGTATAGCAATAATATTTTGCACTCCATCTCCCATAACATTTGTTTGTTCAGGAGGGCAATCATTGCATTGTCCATTGCATTGATCAACACGGTTCCTTCGGGTTCCAGCCATCGTCTAAAACCCAAAAAGAATAGTGTGAGAGGCAAAAATCATGCTAGGGAAAACAACATAATAAAGGGGGAGTACCTTCAATATCCAACATCTTAGGTTTAATTCTATGATCGTTAGCGTAATTCTATTACTGTAACCTATATGTATACTTATCCTTAGGGACATCCCTAGACATACCTTAGAAATATCTCTAGGGATCTCACTAACGTTCTCACATCCTAGTTTCCAAAGGTTGACTAAACCTTTCCTCCGATACCAACTGTAGAGACCCGAAGCTTGACGTACATGTACATTACATTATTTTTGCGGAATACTTAGTACATTACAAAAACACACACACAAGGACCGTAATAGTTTAGTGTCTTTGGAAACTCGGACTATAATCTTCTAATCGTGGTGAAAGATCTTCAACATCTCCCATAAAGATCTTCCCTTTTTTTTACCTAAAACCTTTCTTTATATCCTGGGGAAAAGAAGACATAAAAGGGGTGAGCTCAAATGCTCAGTAAGGGTAAACAAAGGAAATATTAATCACATAATTTTCATAAGAACATAACATTTTTGGAAATCTTAACCTGCAAAAGAGAGCATAATTTCATAACATGGGATAAATCTTAGTAGTGAAATGAAATCATAACTTAAAACATTACTCATTGTGGCATACACACATAATCATAGAGAATCATTTCTTGTTAGTCAAGACTCATTGCCAAGACTATCTTAGTGGACAAAGTCCCTTTCTGAATCGAGTAATCCTCGTTTCAGTCCTGTTTCACTGAACCGGTATAACCTACCATTCCAGCCATGTCTATCTCATGAGATATAAAATCATTACCCAATGCATTGGAGGGAGATATAGGTCCCACCCATCTTATAATGAATCCTTTCTTATGTGTTCCACATATTCATAAATCATACATCATCGCATAACACATGTAACAAAAATGGGATTCTTGAAACATCATGAAATCATAAAAAAACCATATAAGGTAAATGAATTCATAAAAATAATTTCCTCAAAACATAATAAAATCAATGTAATAATAGGGATAAAAACAGAACCCTATATTATCTTAGATGGAAAATAATTTTGATAAAACATTAGAACTCCATTCTTGAGGAAAATATCCTTTCTACTTCAAAAACACTTTTCTTTTCTTAACATGTCATACAATTATAAACTAAAAGAAGTTGATTAAAAATAAACTTGAAAACTTATAAAGGAAGCTTCTTGTAAATAATGTTTTAAAAATCCATTCATGCCGTATAAGTTAAAAAAACATTCTTCGTACTTTTGTCGGAAAAGTCAAAAAGTACCTCGTACGAAAAATGACAAAAGATTCCTTTCATATACTTTACTAAAAACTCACCAAAGGGTAAAATAGGATTTAAACAATTGTAGGTGGATGGAAATAATATTACATATTGATTAAACATGGATGTGGATGATAAAATACACCCCAGTAAATACTTACGAATAAACAATCTCAGATAGAAATGAGATTGTGATATTTCCCTTACCTTAGGTCCGACTTGCTTGTACGTGTCCGAACCTCCTGTATAATGATTTAAATCATGTTATTGACTTATTACAGAATCATATTCATTGTTATGATATCATATATGGTTCACTTATGACATTATATTACCCGTTCTTTTGTAATTTCCATGTTAAAGAAGCGTTTTGGGTAAAATCGTTTCATTTATCGTAGGTGTTTTGACTTGTTGTTCTTGACATCATTATTACTTATATCATGATTTACTTACTTCCAGAATATAAAATATGATTTATATATCATATATATTCAGTATATATATATATATAATAGGTAGATAAATAAAATTAAAAACACCGTTCATGGAGACGGTAGTCCGTACGTACGCATGAACGCTGTTTTCCTTTCCTTATTGTCTTGAAATGGAAGTAAGTAGATGACATACATATGTATATATATACATAAATCCAGTAGATTTATAATGTCATATATTTCATTATTATTTCTTATATATACATTATAATCATTCTTAAATGGTTAACATGGAGAATGAATCTCATCGCATCGTGGAGACGGTAGTCCGTACGTACGCACGAGCGATGATATCATTTCTATAAATATTGAATTGAATTGGAGTGGATTATACAATATATCAGAATCAATATGATGTTGTAATAACTATGTATAGTTATTCTTTACACCATTATACCCATCCATGTAAGGTGGTAGTGGAAAATAGATTACACCACGGCGTGGAGACGGTATTCCGTACGTACGCACGCGCGGTGATTTCATTTTTCCGTAGGATGGATAGAAGGTGAATTAGGGTTGTTTCATACTTATAATAACATATCAGTATATGAGTGATACTGATGTTATTACTTCATAATGAAACAACCTAATAAGAAGAAGTGGAAGAAGAAATAAATATGAAAGAATTGGTAACGGTAATTACCTCTTCTTTGAAGCGCCTTTTGGAGACCTCCTCTTAGGGAACTAAAATTGGTCTTTGAGGAAGACCAGAACCTCTAGGATGTTTCTAGGGAAGTGGAGAAGAGATTTTGGCAGGGGTTGGCCGAGCTTGAGTGCTCAAATTGGTGTGAGGAGGAGTGGGAGGAGGTGTCCTTTTATAGGGGAGGAGAGGGGCACCTTAGGAATATCTCAAAATATTATTTTATATTAAAGTCAAAATCGGTTTATAATGGTTCCAAAGGGTCTTATTTCGAAGCTAAAGTGGGGATGGGTCGAAATCCTATCAACCAATAGAACTTAGACAAGTTTAGGATATTATTTTAACCTTATCAATTAGATTTAACTCTAAGTTAAATAATTTAACATTTACCGTGTCTTTTTGTTTTCTTTCACTATATGGTTAATACACTTACTATAACATGCCAAACGAACCCCAAATTGTTTATTATTAATATATATATCCTTATCTAAGTCATTTGGCCGAACCTTATATTTTTAGGAATAAAATAACAATTAATAATATAATATTTGATTTAAAAACTATTTTGTGTCAATTTTGACACTATTTGATATATGATTTTTGTGAAAGTCATAACAGAATTAAATGTTCGAACCAAGTTGATTAAATCAACATTAATATATCATAGTAACCTAGAAAATTAGTGGAATTCATAAAAATTTTCAAATTACATTTATTTTGGTGTTTATAACATCAATTATGTCAATATTTCATTAATAAGATAATTACTGCATCATCGTTGTGTCATAAATAAATTAAATTATTTGATGTCTAAAAATTACAAATAAAATACCATAATGTAGGAAATCTTTTTAGATTTCTAATAAATATTTACAATCGAATTTATCTTATGTATAACCCCATATTAAAAATGATTTACTTATTAAACTTTGATTTTAACTATTTTAACCTTTCTTTAAATAAATTAATAATAAATGTCCTAATCTAATCCAAGTGGGCCTAAATGGTCATATTTTATTCCTAAGTTTGTTTTTGGTCGAATTACACTTGTCCAATAGAATTAGGACATGTGTTAGGGTAATATTAATACCATATTTACCCTTAGTTACCCAATTTACTAATAACCGCGGTAAAAAAAAGTAAAAAGTTACTATTCACCAAAAAATTATTTTCATCTCATTGAACCACATTTTAGTCCTTGATATTAACCGTGTCTCTCGGAGTTTCGAAATTCCATTCACAGAAGCGGTAAAATTAAGTTTTATGCAAAATTCAGTTTTTAACCTACCACTTAGTGGTTTCACTATTCATCAAAAATTGAAAGTTTTCAGAAAAGTACCAAAATTTCACCCTAGGCTATAATTGATATTCCGAATTCAAAAATGATTTCTATTTTACAAAATTCCAAACATATAAGTTGCATTAATTAATTTTATAATTAATTTCCGCTGTTACAACAAATAGCGTGTTTTTAAGAGATAATAACTATCAAAAGATTGACACTTGTTTATAACTGGTTTAAATGTGAAATTACATCCAATGACCAACATTGTATTAAATTGTAAAAATATATTCTAAATATACTTTACAACCACTCAAATTAATGATTTATCACTATTAATTATTTCGATTAAAAAAGTTGTTTTTAATTATAATTTAGTAATTTTCACTATTCATCAGAATATGAAAGTTATCCGAAAAGTACCAAAATTTCACCTTAGGCTAAATTCGATACTCCGAATCCAAAAATAAAGTTCATTTTGAAAAATAAGATTTACTGGATTTCAAAAAGTGGTTATTACTATTCATAACGGCTAGTTTTAATAATATTTTTATAGCATATCGTTGTTTAATGAAACTCAGTATTGCGTATTACACACGCTATCGAGGAAGGTCGTGATTGCGTGTAATGCAAGGCAAGTCAAGGATGTGTGTTGTGCAAGCTCCTTTTGGTGTAGCGTACAACACAAGACATTAATAAAATTAAGAAGAATATTTCTTTATAAAATCTTGGGCTGTTACATGTTTCATGCCACCATCTATTAAATTATATAACTATAAGATATATTGGTATCTATGGTGATGTTTTTTATGTTCTCTAATGATGGAAATATAAATTATAGGCTACCATTACTCAATTGGTTATACAGATAAAAAAATGAGTTTCATGGAAACTGTATTGGAAAACCCTCTGGTATAAATTTGATTAATCTTTTGTAATACCTATGAATTGGTAGAAAAAAGTGTAAAACTATCTCAATTTATTAATTGTATAATTTAATTATATAAGGGATGTCCATCAATTATTTTAATGTATATGTCATACGATGATTCAACTAATAAAATTGATTAAATTAATTATTAACCTAATACGCCAATTATATTCCTATTATTCAATTATAATAAGTATGGTAATTATGAAAATAGATTCACCAAAATATGGTATAAAAATCTCAATAGGTATTAGAAAAATCCTAAAAAAAGAGATAATGTGAAGTCCATTGTTATAAAAATAGAAAAATTGGTTAAATAAAAAAATATAGTAAAATAAAACCTCATCATCCACTAATTAAATATAAATTACTAATTTGATTATGATTTTACTAACTCTTTTATAGAGGGAATGTTTCAAAAAATTACATATTAAACTAATAGAAATTGAATTGTTAGTGAAATCTTCTAGTGTTAAAATGGTTTCATCTTGAACCAATAACTTCTCTCTGATATATGTTTTTTGGGATATAATTTTGGAATTTTTTTATCCCTATAGTGGAATATGATGTTACACTGTGGATTGACTGGATATCACTAAATAGATACCATATTAAAATCTATGACAGGTAATCCAAATTTAAAATCTTCAATAGATCAATGGTTATCTATAAGTGAATGAATCATCATGATATCCTTATAAGAATTAATTCTGTTATCTAGTTACTAATTAACTATAATCAGTGGTATTTATATCGAATTTATGTGTAATAAAATGATACTGATGGTGCACCTATTATTATAGTATATCAAAATGTATTTCAAGAAGAATACTATGGTCTTTCCCATGATTATGAAGTTTAATTTTAAGTATAACTCATACCTAAATCTAGGATTATATAAAAAAATCGTTATACAAAGTCTATTATTGAATTTGAATATTTTTAAAAGAAACTATTATATAATCTAGATAAGGGTCTTATATTTCCATGTGCATTATTAGAGTCAACTGGTCCCTTTTCTTTAGAAAAATATTGATTAATGTACCATAACATTTTATTTTTTGATCTTAACAAAATAATATTTACGAAATATTATAATCTAAACTATACTGTTTAATTCTTCATTAAAATATAAGGGGATACATATTACTCAAAGATGGATCTTATATTTGAATATCATAAATTAACAGTCAAAATAGGGGATACATTTATGTAATCTTATTGTATAAGATATTATAATTATGAATGATTTTTTATTCCATTCAATCTTAAAACTTCCCTCACTATAGCAAGTGATTTGATGAATAAAGTCTTTATTGATTATGAAAATAAATGTTTGGTAGTTTTTAGAAATGATATTCTGAAATATTATAATATCATGTAAGATCATTACAATAATTTTTGAATTGTTTTACAAATCCCGAGGATGGTAATGTTGTATACTAAATTTTACAAGTATGGATTCTAGTTATGTAATGTATCATTGACTTGGACATGTAATTACATGTATAGGTATATATGTGGATTCCTCAAGGATATAGGTGATTAAATAACATCATAGACTGACCATGGTGATTGATCCACATATTAGATATAAATAAACCTAGTTAACATAGAAGGTATTCAAGTGTGTTAGGAAATATAAATGTGATGAAATTTCCCAAGAACTCAAGAGAAGATTAGTCACTACACCTATAATATGATTTCACAATAGTTGAGAAGGGTTTTAGATATATAGTGACACATCAAATAAGTTATAGACATTGTTCCCATTCATATTGTCATGCTTATAGCTTCTATATTATTTCATTTCATGATTTTAGTGACATATTAATGCATGCATGATTTTGGGGCATTTCATGATAATAATTTAATTAATAATTGAATTCATTTTCTCAATATTAATATTTTTTTGTAATATATACTAATTAATAGTGATTAATTTATATACACACCCACAGATATGGCTTATAATATGAATAAAATGTTATTTTTTCAGTTAATCAATGACTATGATTGGTCAATTCATTTCCACAATATGAAGGAAACATAGTGTCTAAATCTAAAAGTGGGGAGGAATATCATACCTTATCACTTAAGATTGTAAAATGAGATCTAATACATAAAAGTTTTTAGGGTAATGAAATTGAATTGTCATAGGATTGGATGAAATAAAGTCATAATTAATTTACAACTGAACCATAAATCTATGTGTTGATCAATGTGGAATAGTTGTAGGATATGGATCTACATAATAAGGTTTGAAATATTTTAGATTTCATATTTGAAAAATAGGGGATTATAAGATTCATGAAATTAATATGTTTACCATAAATGAAAGCATTAAGGAAGTATATTTTTTATGATATACATAACTCGTCATTCAATATTATTCATAAAATCACAATGATGTATATAGATCTCAGTAACATATATCTATTAGGATAAAATAAAGAGCTAGATTTAAATTTTTATATATAATTATTCGTATAATAACATTTCGAGAAACAATATCGTATTATTAAGGGGATCATTTTTCCATTACACATACATGATTATAAAAGGTACAGTAACACCATTGATTTTGTTTTAGGTTTTCAAAACACTTTTAAATGTTATAATTTTATTTATTTTATGGTTTTTCTCCTTCCAAATTCAATAAATATAATTTTAATTCATTAATATTCTTCCCTTTATCCACATTTTATGACTTACAACTAGTAACGGGAAATGCTACATGGATACCAACTAGTAATTGCATCATATAGATTTATGAGGGTTTCATTGGTATTCTAGAGAAGTAATGACTAATAAATGGATATAGAGATGATATTTATCTCTATTTATCAACATAAGATAAGTAGACAATATGAAAAGGCCATTCAAACACAGGATGATTTCTTGAGACTTAGTTCTATTGATGTCAATGGATATTGGGACAAACACCTTCCATGAGTATATTTCTCATATAAAAATAGTTTTCATTCTAGAACTCAAACGGAGAAGTTTGAGGCTCTATTAGGGAAGAGGTGGAGAATTTAAACATGATAGAACAATTAAAGAGAGTGAAAAATAATTTGAAATGATAATTATAAATAGATAATAGAAAATACTAAAACCATTCAAGTTCACCTTAAAACATCACATTGTTAACTTTATAACTACCCTGATAATAATTATTGATATTTGGAGTCTGATTTCAGAGAAATATTATTCTACTTATTATTAACATGGATGTGAGTTATGATATTTTTGAAAAAAAAATTCCTTAGAATATTTAAAATTTAAAAATCTTCAATTCTGTAAGGATAATAACTCACTGTGATTCAATTTTATTTAAACTCTTATAAGTGTATGATTTGTTCATTGTGCCACATTAATAGAAGTGTATATCTACTCTATCAAATGTTTTTATGTTATAGGTAGTACAATAAGAAAAGTGCATCTCTTATTATATATGGATTATATAAATTTAGGATCACATAGAAAAGTTAGTATGAAATATATAATATATACTAATTAATTCTTTATTTAATAATCAAAAGTTTAATACAGAAATGTCAGTACACATATTTTTAAGGGTGCATATTTACCCTCATTTTTATCCTTCAGAAAAAAAAAATATTCCCCATGAAAAGTTCCTTTAAGTGGAAAATAATTTAACACTGACACAAATTCTCTATGTAATTTTCCTCTAAATAAATACAATATTGGAAAGTTTAATCCTCAAGAAACACTGATCTAAAATGAACTACAATAAAATATTAATATAATTTTGTATAGTGAGGGATAAATATTAATACACTATAATAATTGGATATTAATCATCACTAAGAAAAATAATGTGGAATAAGACTACATGTAAATAAAAATACCATTAACATAAAATCCTTATCCTAATGGTTTTCCATGAAGAACATAAAACCAATGGAAACTATTGAAATGTGTAAAAGAATTTAAAAAATAATAAACATGTTGTGTGAGAAGTAAATTAATATATTTAATGATTTTAGTTCTGTTAGTAAGGTTACATATATGAATGAAATAAAATCATTATATATATAGTTGTTGGAAATTTAGTTATTTGATATATGGTCTTTGGAAATATTTTCATAGGATATATTGTTGTTGGGTATACATGTATCCGATATAAATTTTGGTGTTGTGTAATTTTTAGAAAAAAATTGAAAATACACAATTCATAAATAATAAATAATTATGTGGTTAAATTTGAATGATAATATTTAATTAAATTATTATAATATAAAAAGGTTTGCTTACATTGTATAAATTATTATTATTATTATTATTTTACTACTAAGTAATTACATGATATGTTTATAAAAACTATTTATGGACATTAATACCCATATATTACTATAACATAATGTTAATTATATAAGAAATTAATGTTATGGGGATGTGATTAAAAGAATTTAATGTTAAAAAAATTTATCTTCCAAGGGAATTGTTTTAAATATTGGTTTATTTCTATCATAATAATTTAAATCGATTTAAATTTTATGATTAATAAGATATAATGCTTCAATCTGTTAAATAATAAAATAGTAATTATTTAAGTAGAAATTGGCATGGAATTAGATTATGAACTCTTAATTTTTAAAATTTTAATATTATATAGATAATATTTTCTATATATATACATGTGTTGTACTAAATTAAAAGTTGAATTTATAATATTTGCAAAATTTATTATATTAAATGGATTCTAAATATTTAATCCCCAAATTGAATTTAGATAAACAATTAAATTTCATTTTTTGGAACAAAAATAAGTTATCAAGGTAAAAATGTTGGTACCATGATAATAGTAAAATGAGTTGAAGATTTATGCTAAGAGAAATGACTTAAAGTATGATAAAACCATATCATCAAATTTTTTGGATGGTGGTATGATTGAACTAACTGCATTATTTTTTCACTTTTATCATATTTCCATTTAAAATTATAACCTTATACATTAAAGAATGATAATTTGGGAAAATCCACTCACAAAAAACCTATAAATGTTCCCATAGTCTACCAATACCAAATCACTAATTGACTTAGGTATAGTCTTGAATCTCTTTTATCATTTGGCCTCCAAAATACTCTTTGATGTATGGTATAATTACAATCTTAAGTAATAAAAATTCCTTTATTCTGAAGTAATATATATCGTGAATGAAACAAGTCATCAATGCAAGTAAATAATTATTCAATATCATTTTTAGTGACCTATTATAAACTATTTATAAAAAAATTATCATCTATAATAATGTTATATTAAAACAATTATTAATCTATATAAATTTTTTGGAAATTATATAACTATATACTCTTAAACCATCATTTTTATAACATGTTTTTGTTTGGGATGGATCAATAAACAAAACGAATGATGTTATAAAACCTTCACAATTTTCACTATGAATATTTAAATTGGAATCAATGGGTAGGTATTGACATATTCATTTAAAAAATTTGTATGAAAGATTCTATATTACTAACATAAGATGTCGAAAATAGACAAAAGAAAACTGTTATATGATATAAAAGTGATTATAGTTTAAATATATAAAATGTTATAAATATGAATAGGGTTCTAAAATATGTTATTATTATGATTATATTTATCATATAGGAAGTAAAATTACATTCATAGATATCAGGAGTAAATTTATGGGTTTCTCTTCCAATATCATTTTAAAATCATGATTGTTTGTGTATGATTTTCCATATAGGAGAAATTATATACATATATATATATATATATCTTTAAAAACTATATAATTTATTGTTATGTATATATTCTATGGTTTTATATGCATTATTAATATTTTTTCTAACGTTGTATAATAATTTAAATGACATTATTATCTCAAATAAGAATAACCTTGTCCTTTATTCCATGTAGTAATTCTCCCTCCTATATTCCCATATTCATTATATTGGTTTACAAATTTAATTAAATATGCATAAATGTTTTATTATTATGAGTTTCATGGTTTTTATGTTTTTTACCCATGTTTGAAAGAAATATTTTAAACAGCTTCCACTAGTTTCAACTTATATTAGATCAACTTTAATTACAAATACATGAAAAGAACCCAATTTTTAATGCTATCAACGTGAACATATTTCCATAGTGTTATATATATATATATATATATAATTTTGAATCTTATTTTTCCTTATTTTATTGTTTTCAAAATGTATTTTTTGTCCTATTTGTCTTATAAAAGTTTTTATTTTAAAAAAATATTATTAAAAATTAATTTACATTTCATCTTATATTTAATATAAATTATCTAATAATAATCCAATGGGGTTTTAACCAATAATACCAAATTTTTAATGATTATTAAGAACAATTTGGATTAATCCATAATGATACCAACCATTTTTTTATATGAGATAGTCTATTATTATATTATTTTTAAATCATTATGTAAGATGTTTCATTATCATAGATTAATTAAGAATAGGTGGAATTTTAAATTTATTCATTTTATTTTGTCACGTATATATATCTTTTTTCATTAAATGTTGGATGGGTCAAATATATACCTCCCATATATTTTTTAATGTTAAATATCTCATGATGCCTAGATAGAATATATGTAGTTATACCAATCCCAACATGTCAATGAACACTAGTGGTTAACCCAAGTTGTTTATGTTAAATTTGTTTATACAAGTCATTTATGATGTGATAGACTTAATGGTTATCCTAAAAATATGTTATGAAATCCATGATTATGTTTATTTCACATTCTTAAGTTATTTAATTTTTCTAGGTCAAGATGACTTGTATTTATTGATGTATGTTTACACCCTAATGAATAAATCTTATTATAATGATTTTGGTTATATTATCTATATTTGTTTAGTTATAATTTCCTATAGTTCTATTTATAAACCTTTATTATATTCAAATACACAAATGATCATATTATGTTCATTGATGATATTCAATAGTCCTATATCTATTTTTAACACTTACTAATTTTCTTATATCACACTTTCTAATATTTATGTTCACTTAGTTATAATGAAAAATATTATGAAAAATATGTTGATACAGAAAACATATGTGATGTGTATTTGTGGGGTCCATTGGGGAATGTTTACAAAAATAAATTGGTTATAAATATAATCACCGTATAAAATTAATGTATAGGTTATATGTTGGGAATTATTATGATATATAAAGAATATACTTGTAAATGTTGTCATATGTATGTATCCTTACATAAGTTCCCCATTTGATTTAATTCATCTCTAGGGAGTAGGTTAAAACCCTAATTTTATCCTTGATGTTATTCATTTGTTTCCTAATGTTATATTATCAAGTATATGTTTTTCTACATCTCTAGTAGGTGTTGGTGATTATTGGAGGTGTCCCTCATATAATAATTGATTTATTCCAAACCTCCTCAATTAATACAAAATTTAATACAATAATCATCCCCTCTAGGTCTATGTAGAGTTTAAATAGGGAAAATGAATGGTTATAGTCAATATGTGATAGGTTTTTATCATTCAATGGCCCAAATCTAGGATGACATAGAAAATCCAATAGTGCAGAGTCTAGACAATTCTACATAGTTGAATCTGTGTGAGAATATATATATGATGCACACATTATAATCTTTCCAAGCTCAATTGTTTTTATTAATTCTTAATTTCTTGTGGTTCATACCTTAGGATATAATAATTTTATGAAACATCAATTAAAAAAACATTCAATAACTATAGTTTGATATTGTAATGAAAAATAACAAAAAGGTGTAT
Organism: Viscum album; assembly: GCA_963277665.1. Classification (NCBI taxonomy): domain Eukaryota; kingdom Viridiplantae; phylum Streptophyta; class Magnoliopsida; order Santalales; family Viscaceae; genus Viscum; species Viscum album. The sequence continues at coordinate 1,468,385,666 of OY728134.1, read as the reverse complement.
GAAATAATGATATCATGGATAAAGGTATAACGAAAATTCAGATAAAATCTCCCCAAGTAAGAATATGTTTTCAAGCTCTATGCACTCAAATCATGACAACCATTCCATGTCACTCGGTTAATCACTCCTAGAGGAATCTGAATTCAAATTAGAAACTATATTTTCATTATTAGTTCGTGAATAAATATATCTAGAATCTTAGAAACTATATTGTCTAACCCACACCTTTATCCCACACTTTTTCAAACATTACCAACATATAAAAATAGTTTTTTAATAGGATATAGTATGAGATTAGAACTAAACATGATAAAAATAGATGGATATTTTGTTGATGGTAATTTTATATGTATCTTATTTGTATATATGTTGTATATCCATTTTTTAGGGGATGGTTTTTTACCCAAATTATACATTATGCAATGCCCAATGCAAGAACTCCCGCATTTTAAAAACATGCATTATCTAATAAAACACAATATTATCACCCATACCGAGCCCAATTAATACTAATTTATATTTACCTTAAAATTGGATCCAAATTTATCTTATTAGATCTAGTTCTATGTTATAATAATTTTTAGTGTAATAAAATAGTTTTTATAAATGGTATTTGTATCTTGAAATAAATGACTATTATAATATACTATTTAGTAATATATGAATAAAGAAAATTATAAAAAATAATTCATTATTAATTACTATTACATTAATCAGTAATGAAACTAACTAAAATTATAAACATTAAAATTAGACAATAAATATTTAATAGAAAAATATAAAATATGATAATATGGATAACCCCAATCAACTAGAATCATCGCACCCACTTCCAACTCTATTGATAAGAAAAAAAGTGTTTGTAAAACAATAAAAATTATAGAAATTGTAAATATTGAACCTTGAGTGGAATTAAATTTAATAATGAATTTTATAATGTAGAGGCATTTCTATGAGTTAATGCGACATTTGGAATAGTAACTCGATAATTGGAATAGTAACTTGACCTTTAGGAAAAGTAACATGATTGTGGGGAATAGTAACCTAACCGTTGGAACATTAATTTTTCTTCAAATTAATAAATTATGATATAAATAACATTTATCACTATTAATTTATGTAAATATAAATATTTTAGTTCAAATAAAATAAATATCATTAATATAAAATCACTGAAAAAATAAGCTTGTTTTAAATAAACAGTATTTTAATATATTTCTTAAAAGTAAAAATTTAATAATAAAATTTAAAGTTACCAAATTTGAAAATTTATTTTTATAAAATTAATCTCATTTTTTTAATCTTAATTTTGAATTTTTTAAGGGTAATTTTTCGATAATTTTAAAAATACATCAATTTTTAGATGAATAGTAAAAAATAAAGTTTTTTCACATAGTTGATGTATCTTAAATTACATCATTCATGATTTCATAATGATAATATAATTTATAAAAAATGAGGATCATCAATTATGAAATTAATATCATAAAATATTTATGGTAATTAAAAAAACTTTAATTCAAAACAAAAAAAAAAAGCATCTTCCAAAACATAAAGTCAAATGTGATTCTTTAAAATGACAATTGTTATCTCCTTCCGATTTACTTTTTATTAATCTGATGAATTAGATTTATAAAGAGTTTTAATGTTATAAAAACTATTGTATTATATTTATATATCATTTAAATTATCAGAAAATTAAATATGAAATTTTTTACCTTTGATATGTTATTTTATTTTTTATTTTATTCTAAAAGACACATTTCCATAAGTATAAACAACCCCACTCCCTCCCCTTAAAAAATCACTCATCCCCCATATAAAAAATCCAAACCTATGCCATAATAAATACCCTCAAGAATCTAAGTATCTTTAGATATGTCCTTTAGTAATCCAACTCCAAATTTCTAGTGTGTTTTAGTGTCGTACAAGAGATGCTACATTAAGGAATAATTATGTTTCAGTTCACTCCTCTCTCTTTTTATTTTCTTCTCATCATTATTTTTTTGGACACCCCTTTCCAAAACAAACATCTTAAGATATATTAGGCTATAATTTAACATTATATTAATGATTTTTAACTAATGTAATAATATTTTATATTGTATATATACATTTAAAAATTCAATCACCGACACTTTTGACAATGTCCTTTCAAAGATGATTTTCCACTTAAGGATATATTGCTATGCCAATGTTTATAACCACCTTCATGGATGGATTGTATGAATGTTTTATAATATATAAATATTTAATGACATTTATTCGTGGATCATTGGGTTATATATACTAGTTTATAAATTACATTTAATAATATAGAGAAATCGAGGAAAATAAAAAACTTTTAAGTTGAACATGAGATCAAAATAACTACCCTATAACGAAAAAATATAGAAATATAATAAAATAACAATAATTGAGAAATAGTGGTAAAAATTATTATAACTAACTTCTAGATCAATGATTTAATGACTCCATATTTATTATTTTGTTGGTTCAAAAGTGATGAAATAAATTGAGAATTAATGTAAGGGGACTCTCAAACATAATTCCATTCTTTGGGTTATCCGATTTTCTACAGTATGAATTTTGATATTATGTACTAGAAATTTCCTTTTCCTTTTATTTTTGTGATATACATGTTGCTAAGATGTCAAAAAAATATATGAACGTAATCATTTTTAAAGTGACTTCAATTTATAGAACATCATATTTTTATCCTCTTGAAATGCATATTTTCAACTCAAGAATAATGATATTTTATATCCAAGTATGATTCCCCTCACTAAATTGGGAAGAAAATTGTTTTGTTAATGAGATTATTTTATATGAAATCCTTATGAATCCCATTCCTTTAAATGTTTAATTTCAAGACTATGATTGTTTTAAATTCTATGTGGTTTGCATGATTATGTAAATATTTTAATGTGATGGGTGGGTCCATAAATATATAGCCCAAAAATGAACTGGGTAATGTAATGTATATTATTAAACAATGTGTATTATGAGTGAATAGGATTCAATACATTTTTAAAAATATTATGTTATGACTATTCACATATGTTATACATGAACATGATGCTATCTATTTTCAAAACAAAGTGTGGTATTTAACTACTATGACATGTTGTTTCATATTTATGAATTTCCACATTACATGACATTATCACATGTTTACTTAATTATTTTTGTTATGATAATATATTTATTATGAGTTTATTATTATTATTCTCACTAATTTTAAATTGATTAATTTCCATTAATCGTCCTCGTACTGGAATATTATCTCACCCCTTTCATTCATGTATTTCCTCAAGTGATTACTTGTATAGAGTAGACTTGAGAGCCACTAAGAGGATAATGAAGAATTAATTAAGAATTATTTTCAGTATTATTATGTGAATGAAATGTTTGATCCCAATTTAACTAAGAAACTAATCATTTTGATTCTATATTTGTATCTCTATTATGTTGTTTTTTATAAAAATTATGTAATAGACACGTAAGAAAAAGTTTGGTTTCTATAGGAAGTGCTTTAATTTAATCAATGGAATGTTTTCACCAATTAATTAAGTAGGTAAAAACATATCAAATGAGTAGAATACAACTTGGTCTCCCAGATCACCTTACATCGGGCTCATGAAGGCACCTCACTTTCCATGTATGTATAATACACATATTCCCAATATTTTTTGGTTTAATGTCATTCCACACACCTAACCATTCTCCTTATTTGTGGTTCTCCCTAATTAATGTTTTTAAACTATTATAATGATTATAAATGAATATATGGGTACTAATATACCATTTCCAACATATGAACCCAAAGACCCCTAATGTTAAGAGGATGTAAAATAGTTTTATGGATAAAGTGTGAATATATCATGAAGAAGAACCCATATCAATATATATTTGAATAAATTCCCACCCACCATTATTATATAGGATGTTTTGAATCTAAACTAAGGGGAAACTGATTAATGATAATGGTATTAGTTACTTTTGGTGGTAATAATCATTAAAATAAATATTTTTTCAATAACATCACTAATGATAGGATGATGAACCCTATCAAATTGGTTCACCAGAGTTTCAATGATGTTTAATCAAGTTATCATGTTAGTCCCAAATGTAATCTATGCCTATACCTTCCCACAGAGTCCACACACATGTCATCCATTTGAGGTCATGCCCTAGTCAACCTAAATAGGTTGTCCCCTTACCATAAAATAGTTTTTATGCAAAGGTCGTCCCAATAGTATTTGTTCCTAGGTCATATAACAGTGCTTCATATCTACCTAGGTCACCTATCTGAGTTCCATATTTTCCAATGTCATATAATAAGGCACACATCTATCCGAGTCTTCACATGAGAAACCCATTTTCATATGTCCCCAAAATATGATAAAATTATCACTCTAATGAAAATTTTCAACAGTCATATTCCCAGAACAACATACTATAGATTCACATATTCTCTAACTTTCACGGCCTCCTATAATACATATTTTTGTTATGGACACTATAGTTCTCCCCATATATCATGTTTTCCCTCGATAATAAGAATCATGCATCGTATTAGAGATCATACTAGGTTTTCATCCATGAATGATGTCAATGTTGAGACATATATACCCAAAATATTTTCCTTTGTAAATGATCACACTCTCTGTTATAGGTTTACTGAAGGATTAACTACTCTAACCATCTCATCTATCTGACAAGATTATTCTGGATAAGTAATACATTCCTAAAACACTTGGCTGATCATGTGTCCAAACACCCTACTTCAATCAACAATCTGTATAAGTTTAATATTCCCATACCTTGTGTAATCCTCAATAGTTTTATCATACATTGTATCACACATTTGATAGATAGAATATATATATATATATATTTATATATATATATATATCCAAATCGTTTAACTCAGTATAGGCCTGAAACCTAGCTTCAACTGAATCATCTACAAGGTTTTCCAATAAATGGTAGTTTTTGTATATTTACCAAAAAAATCCATTCCTAGGTCCGTTTCACCATTTTTTCCAATATATAATACATTAAATTTAAAAATATATATCTCATTCAACACTAAGTAATAAAACTAATAACATGTCCTCATTGTATATCTAAAATTTATATAGCATCCTAGTCCTAGTTACATTATATTTAAAAATGTATTAATTGTCATGGTTTCATGAATATAAATGGTTCATCATCAGTGATAATTTAATATCCTTAAAAGAAATATAATTATTTAAGGTTTCCTATGAATACAAGGATTCACAATGTTTCTATCAACATGACCCTACATGGTAAATAATCCAATTATACTGTACTGAAAATCAGGGATTCACATTCCATTTTTATGGATATATAAGAAGCCCTTACAATGAGACTAATATAATATTCATAACATTGTCTTGATCATAGGATGATGATAAATTTTATAATTATCCATTTATTAAATCAATATTTAATTAAATAAAATTAGAAAAAACATTATACATACATATTTTCCCATCAATTCATTGTATTAATCATTCACATTCACGACCAATGTATTTGGATTTTTTATTCATATGGATTTCATGTATATGTATTAAATCTATTAATATTCACACAAAATTTTATAATTCCCCTTAATAAAATATCTAACCTCCCATGCTCTTGAATTAAGTGTAATTCAATGAGTCATTCCCATATTACAGTGACTATATTTTATATTAGTCACCCTATGCCTGAGTTCTTTAGAAAAGAAACAATGGTCGATGATTATACCCTCAAACGTATATATTATGCATTTTGTCTATCTCTAAATATACCATGTGATATTTATTATCACACCCCATCTATAAAATTTAAAAATTTAAGAATAATTAAAATATTGTACAATTATAAAATAGTTTAATTGAAAATAAAAAAAATCAAATACAAAATCAAATATCACAACTCATCAGCTTGATATCTAATAGAAAGATTTTCATAAATTCTATAATATAATTCAAACTATGTAATATAGTGGTATGTCATGTTTTTTCATTAATAAATATACATGGCGCCACTAATTTATATGAGTAATGAATAAAAACATATTGAAAATTAATAAATTCTTCCACTATTTTCCAAAAATGAACACTAAATATTTTACTCCCATATTAATGTGTCACATTGTATCTTTATTGGATCTAGTTCAATATTGATGAATTTATCTTAATTGATTCACCTATTAAACATTTACTCCACATTCCAATGAAAATGAAGTTATAAAAAATTATCGATGTCTCAAATAATCTACACCGAAGACATTCATAAAATTAATAACCTTCACTCTACATTGAATAATATGAAAAAATAATAAAGCATATAATGTTTATAATATTATCAAGAATTTATAATAGAGGATATAATATACCAATCATTAGGTTACATATTATCATTTATTATAAGTAAAAAAAACTAAAATATTATTATACTTTATAATAGAAGATTAATATTTAAAATGAAATATCATCAAATTATCAATCAAAAAATGACACATATTAATGAATATATTAAATAATGATCTCTAAGGGGAAATATTAATTAATTGTTTTTAAAAATATTGATTAATTATTAAAACTATATATCAAATAAATTATTTATAAAATTAACAAGAAGAATCGTAGGAATATACTCTGAAACATTTTCTATGGATACCTATATAGTAGTAACCCAATACCTTGAAGGTGGTATAGGTACACTTGATTCCCGACCACCCCCATCATGCTCAGCTGATAGTGGAACAATGTCATCCCTCGGTAAGGCTACATTAGCATAATCTGTAATCATGTAAATAGATTCATTATCTTTAATTAAAAATAAACATAATTATCTATAAAACATTTAAAATTTAAAAAATAATGAGTAACATTTTAAATATATATTCTCTTTATTTTTTTCAAATTTTCATTTATATATTCATATTCATCCTTACATACATATTTCATTCCATTATTTTCTACATTATTTTCATTCTTTACATTTTCTACCATTTCATATTCATTCATGATTCCATTATCACATATTGTATCATCACTTGAAACTATTAACTATAAAGAATCATCAATGATTCCTTGATGACATAATAAAATATATTAATCCACTGATGTATCTTACAAAATATCATTACTTTTTTAACATTGGTGAAATTAATTTAATTTTATTACACGTAATCTAATGTTAATTCATTTTTATAAAAATTCACCAGTAGAGTATTTCATTCATAGAAGAAAAACAATTGTATCATAAATATAATATTAATTTTGTTCTTTCATAAAAAATAATCTTATAAAAATGAGATTTTCATTTTATAGAAAGAATATATGTAATAAATCAAGATAGAATTAATAATGCGTTCTAAACCAATACAAATTAAACATATAAATGTAATTTTTCCCAAATATGATTACTCAATTATCCCATCCAATGTACCATTGTAGGAAACATCATATTCTATAAAATCAATGCCACTTGAATGTACTATTTTAATCATTAAATCTTAATTCCCATATTTCCTAGTATGAAATTTAAATCTACTAATCAAGCCTAATAATAAATAATCAATGGTATTTTCTTTTTAAAAAACCGACCTTACCAATTAAAATAAATATAAATTTAATTTAATATTTTTCTAAATATTTTTATAATGAATTTCCACATACTATTCACAAAAACCATATCATAAAATTACATTAGAGATATAATTTTTATGATTTGTGACTAAAATACATAAGTATTATTTTAATATGATTATTTCATAATAAATTTAAATTAACTAAAAATACTATCTTAATATAATCATATGTGAATAAAAATTGTTATATATTTTTGGCATCTGAATGAATTTTATAATTTATTTTATTTCAATATAGTTTAATAAAATATTGATATGAGAATATTCTTATTCATCACATGAAATCCAATCTTAAAATGCATAACCAAAACTACATCCCTAATAATTAAATAATTATAATACACAATCTATTCACAAATATATTAATTATGATATATAGTGACATTTTTATAAGTAAGATTAGTTGAAAATACTATGTGAAAATTTTGAAATATTCTATGAGGAATAATCTTAAATAACTAATAATTAAATATATCCAATGTTACGTATCCTCCTCACTAAAACAACTTCATTTTTTACATTTTATTTCTCAATTTACAAATTTTCTTCATTGTAAAATATTATATATATATATATATATATATTGGTATTCATCAAGAAATGTGATAATATAATTTTTACATGAATGAATATTTTAAAAATGGTATTTCAAAACCAATAATATTTTCTTATATTATTAATACTTTTATTGAAATATATTCTCAATAAGGTGTAATGATTTAATAAATCGTGTACTCATAAAAACAATTTGTCAACATCTTAAAATCAAATTTCAATGACACTATTTTTTTATTTCATCAAGTATTAAAATGTCCATTATCGATGAAAGTAGTAATCATAGAATTTAAATATTTCATAAATTTATTATGGTCTTGGCATAGAATTTTTATCATCACCAAATATTAACTATCTATTCATCCCAACAACCTCATGCAAAATGTTTTTATATTATAATAAATTATCATAATAATGTTTCTATTATGTCATCAGATCATGTTTACCTGGTTGATTCCCAACAATATAATTATATTTTAAATTAAAACGCAGTTGATACACTTCCAGGTTATTGAAATATTTATATAATTATAGATCATATTTCATGCAACAACACATCATCAGTACTTCAATGATGAATTCACTATTTAATGATGAAAATAAACAAATTGTTTTAATGATATATTCTTTTATAAAATAATTATTTATTTAAAAATAAAATGGTTTATCAAAAATGAAAATGATATAAACCTAAAAAGTATCAAAATTGAGGTGGATAAAAAAATGCAGACTCAAGGGTTTCTTTTTATATTCATGTGGTCTTTTTTATAACAAATAAAATATGGTCACATAATAGATTTATATTCTATTTTGATTTATTATTTTAATATTTTTAATTAAATATATAAAAAATTATCTAGTTAAATAAAAATAATTCCCACATTGAGAAATATAAAAAAAATCCCACATTATGGTAATATTTAGACAAACATTCCCATAATTAAAATTTTAAATTTAATTTTAAATATATATTATAATAATCAATATATTTTAGATTTTATATTTCATAATAAATAAATCATTATAGTTGATTTCCCATGATTATTTATTTAACCATAATAATAGTATAGTTTGATGAAATTTTAAAATAAAATGTATTTTTTCAAATAACTTAATTATGAATCTTGTTTACTTTTTCTATGATTGCATGTTTCTTAATTCCATGTTATATCAAGATGTTATTGAAAGTTTATATGTAGTATCAATTCACATTTGATGGAAAATTCATGTTTATAATTTCAACATGCCAATACTAAATATAAAAACCAATTATATTTTATTGAATAAAAAATCCAAGATTTTAGTTCCTTTGGATAAGACAATAGTAAAGTAATTTACATAGATATATATTCATTAAACATGTGTTGGAGTGTAAAAATATGTAATTGATACACTTATCTCTCAGATATATTATAGCATTCATGAATACATTAAGCTACTAATTGTAAGAAAATAAATGTTGGCCCTTATTAATCATGTGCACGATCTCTCTTCATATGGTGTCAATATCTTGAGCTCTTCACTTGAAAATAGTAAATTGAATATCATTTTTAATAGTGTTAATGATTTAATATTCACTTGATTTGATATTCAATAATGATCTCATATTAGATGTTAGATTTCTCATGATTCTTGATTCCAGCTATCTTTATAAAACATAATATTTTTAAAAAAATAATCATGTAACATATTTGTTTCTTAGTGTTTAAAATTTTTTATTTAATGATAAAATTTTATTAATCAAATATAGTATTATTTAATAAAAAATAAATACACATAGAATAAATAACTTAATTTTTTTAATTATATATATATTATTTACTTATATCATATATATATATATATTATTAAATTATGTCTATTACTTCATCATTTCTTTTTTATCTAATTTTCTAATTATATATATACTTACATAAAATATATTTGAAAAATGGTTATTTAATTTTTTTATAAATTATTGAATTTACTATTTTATGTCATTAAATTATATTAATCTTACAGTCTAATATTAAATTTATTTTATATATAAATTAAAAAAAATTAAACCCAATTAAATTTTATAAAAAATAATATTATATTTAATTATTTTACTGTATTGATGATATTAATTTTTATGATATTATAAAAAATAAATATTTATTATTAATATTTATTTTATAAAAAAGTTTAAATTTTTCCTAATAAATATTATATTTGTTATTTAATTATATTTTTTTTATATTAATTTTTTGGTATTATATATATATATTTTTTCTATTTAATTCCACCTTCTAAATATGTTGATACGATAATTATAAGAAAGTGGTACCTATAACGAATGGGATCAGGCCATATGAGCCTTTGTTAAAACAACAGCTAACAATATTTTCAAATCCACGATATCCCTAAAACAATTCTTCATCCATTTCTATAGGGATCTAAACACAATGAAAATGTACAAAAAACCTATGAAAATCAAACTACAACTATCATCCAAACATCAGACAACATATTATGTGGTCCATGCACTACCTCTTTCATTATTTGATAGATCGAACAATGTTTTTCTATTATTCCTCCATCCAATAAGGTAATTACAATAATTGAATTTACAATTCGTCCTCCATTTTGAGAATCTGACAACACTAGAAATCATATATTGTTGGCCAAGATATCACCAATAAAAATATAACGTAACCAAAATAATGGTAATAGTTTGTACAAACCAAAAAATGGCCATAAATACTATTAGAGACCATAAGTCTCTATCATGATCTCCTGGGGCAACAGAATCCAAAATCACTAAAGTAAAAAAAATAAATTAATGTCTGGACAAAGAAAATATATTTTACAAAGTTTAATTGTGTGACTATTTTTATGTGATAAAAAGCACCATACATTTATTTCTCTTCTCGGGAAAAATTTTCAGATGAAAAAAATTATGATTCATTGGAAAAAATCCAGATTTCTAAGAATAATATTCAAAAATATCATGTGTGGTTCTCCTCCTCTTGAATTATTCCACTATATGCAGTTGACTACATACAATGAATCAATGGTCCAATGTAAAATGATGAAATAATATCCTATGATATTTTACCTATTTTGGATCCTCCACTATAAATCTACTACACATGAAAATTTTCCAGATGAATCAAGGCATGTATTCTCATTGAAGGATTTCAACTTCTCATTTGGAAGCATTATTGTCATCATATCATTGCCACTATCATCGGTGTGGATTTTATCTGTCTTCAGAAAATTTATATTCCAACACATTAAAATTCCAATGATATCATATTTCAACGTTTTTGGACCTATAATGAAATTTCAGTTTCTTTATGTGAATAATAACCTCTTGGATATCACAATAGAGAATGTAATTTGCCTTACCCTACACAATTTCATTTACTGAAATCTTTTCTCCTAAAAACCATATGTGATTCTGATATACTCTACTCAGTGGTAGATTAGGCTAAAAAAATTTAAAATTCATATATTCAATGACACTAATCCCGTTATTATTGACCTTAGGTATCCATATATAGATTTCCTTGTCAATATATCTCTTTCAATATTTATTTCTTTATATCCCTTTAAAACTGGTTTATCATTTCTAAATAATAATAATTATTGGTTGTATATCTGATACACCATAATATCTATTTAACCACTATCCAATAGTCCTTTAAAACATTTGAAAAGTGTCTTCAAACAACACTAGTAACATGAAAAATATATTCACTGGAGAAAACCACATTCTATATGAGACTTCCAAAAACGATTTAATATATATCCATTTATATCAAATCTTTCACCTCTTTAGTGGATGGACTTTGGAATTTCAAGAGACTATATAACTTGTCAGTGTAGTAATGCCATCTTTTCCCTTTTCCATACCGAATTGTTCTAGAACAATATCAACGTACAATTCCCGAGATATCCATATCTTTTTATTTCCCCTATCATGAGTAATCATCCTACAAATAATCTGATTTTCCTCTCCTATTTCATTCATTTAAAAAGTATTTTTTTAACTCATTCATCAATCTATGAGTATTATTAATAAATATTCCAATAAAAAATATATCATCAACATTATTTTATGGAATAATTAATCATTATCCAAAAAATATTTCAGGTGAATATAATGATCAACAGTTATTATTTTGTACCCATTTTCCCCAAAAAAATTCAAAAATATTTTACCATTTCCTCTGCTCTTGTATCATACCATATAATATTTTACCATGATTATACACCCTGTTTTATTTTCATTTTATATCAATTCCTTCTATATATTTCAATTAATTGTCTATTTTAATATCACCACTTAAGAATATTGTTTTTTCATACAATTATTTATCATCATATTTAAGACTTACTTCCAATACAAAGACAAATTTATATACATATTTATTACCATAGGAGAAAATAGTTCACCATATTCATTACCATTATTTGGATAGAATAACTTCATAACAATCATGAAATTATAGCATGGTTATGAGGTTCCATATTCTCCTTTAATTATGTACACTAACATTTTCTTCATTTCATTATCTCCATCAACTAAATCGACAAAATAAATTATTTTTTTTCTTATGAAATGAAATCACACCACATATATTGAGTTTATACATTACATCTGTTTCTATACCTAGTTCAAATAATCATAACTATCTATGTTTCCCTTGTCATGGTGTTTTACATACTAATGTGGTGATCATCTATGGATTTGTTTCTATACTATGGTGGATATAGTCAATAGTGATTCATGTATGATATATTATTAAATATAAAATTATGATAAATATAATTACATAGTGAAATATTACAATGTGTTCATATATCAAAAATTCCATAAATATCTTTCACACTATGTGTAACTACCTGTGGTGTGACTTGTTCAATATTGACTGTAATTTCAAAAAACAATGACTTTATCGTATTTCCTCTCCTCTCAAAATAATTAATCAACTAATCAAAAAGATATACTATGTATGTACTTATTATGATATATATATTAATAATATCCCAATATAAGTATAAAAATCATTATTATAAAATCCAAAAATCATACACTTCTTTGCATTTCCATCTTACTTATCCCTCTAATCTTTTAGGATGTATACAAATTCTCACCAACCAATTAATCTGAAGTGTTTTTATGAAACATCATTTAAAATATAAACAATTTATATTACATTGTCATTTATTGCAACTTATTGAGAAGATTAGACAATATCAACTATTTTCCTCATTTCCAACTTCCAAATTTGTTTGGTATATTTTCATTTGAGAGTATAAAATTGACTCTCTCACTAATGGTTCTATATATCCTCTCAATAAAACCATTATCCTCTTGAATATTTTGGGACCAAATTTTCTACCCTCATAGAAACAGTCTTGAAATAATTCTAATAGGTATCTTAATAAAATCTATTTTTCAAACACACCCTTCTCTTATTTAACTATTTGAACTTCAAACTTCACAAAAAAATATTCACAGCATCCTTCAATTTATCATTACCTTTCAAAGTAATTTTTATTCAAGAATGATCATCATTTATGATCATAAAATAATTACCAAATCCCTTTTATTTAGAATTAATCAAAACAGAATAGATATGTATCTTATATAAACCATTCCCTTACTAGTTGGTGAATAACTATGATATGATACTCATTTTTTCCTGGGATAAAGTCACCATATGTATTCCAATGTGTACCATTGATTCATAGTTGAAGTTAATTTATTAAGACCCTTATGATTCATCTCTCAATCATTTTTCCTATACATTTATACCACCATTCTAAAGGAACATTCTTACTAACACAATGACTTCTTATCCACATGGTATAACATCTATGAGTTAAATGAAATTAGTTTCCTTACCATTATTAATTTTAATATTTCATTTGATTAGATTTTATTGAAAATCACTAAAGGAACTTATTAATTCATTATATTCATGAATTATAGTGGATAAAAAATTGAGATGAATATTCGGAACATGCTTTGCATCCTTTAATCATAACATGTATCAAATATCAGTCTATAGAAAACTATTACCAATAAAACTAATTTTAGATGAACCATTATTACCCATTTTTACTAGACATGAAATCCCAAAAGTGTTTGATATGAAAAAATCTCATCTTTCAATGACATTATTGGAGGTTCCTAAAGAAATCACTATTGTTTATTTAATTCTTTCATGGTTGATATACACATCCAATAAAATATTGATATTGTCATTTAAAATTACATCATCGAAATTTTGGGGATTAATTTGTTAATTACCTTTCCCTACCTTCAACATTTGATATTTTAATACTAATTGGATAGGTTTTATAAATTATTGGAACTTATTTTTATGTTACGATCATGATTTTTATACGTTCTAAATTAGTTGATTTGGATCATGGTGTTATTTTCCCCTACTTCTTCCCTACCATTTCCGATTCCCTTTTTTATTTATTAGAATATACTCGAATTATAGAGTAAATCCCTCATATTTTATTTTGGATTATATATTCAGAATTATATTCATCCCGTTTTCAATAGTGATCATTAAAACTAGAGAATAATTACTTAATAACAAAGAAAGTGTTTCTAAAATCTTTTATCAGGATATTAACATCAATAGTGCGTATAATTAATCATCTACCATTTTTTATATAATTTAACTAATAATAAATATATTTTATATTAAAAATATTATATAATGTAATTTTCTAGTATTAAGACATTAGGTTTACATGTCAACTCATGTAGTTGTATTTTTTCCTTGTGGTTTTCCATTCATAAATCATTTCCAATTTTTACCATCGAACTGATGAATCATGTTCATTGAAAAAATATTAGAAGATAATATTTTTTATCCACTCTTTGATTTGAATGGTAAACCTCCAAATTATAATGACAGAGTACACATCAAATAGAGGGGTACTGGTAGAGTTAATTTCCCTATATTAACCACCTTATATGGGCTTCTGTGATGACCCAACAATGGGCTCAGTTTCCTCTTATATGGGATTCCAAATAAAAATAATATACATGTGGTCTTCTATTTTTTTCTTCCAAATATCAAAATTGTATTTAGTGAGGTTAAACAATTTAAGAGTATTTTCCCCCAGTAATGAAATCAAATTTCAAAACATTTACTATTCCGATTTTTTTGGAATGACACAAATAGTTTGAATACACTCCTAGGTCACTATTAATGAACACTCAATGATCATGTCAGGTTGATAATAATAAAAATGGTCAATAGTTACCAACAATGTTGTGCATATATGGATGACCAGATATTCAATTAAAATATTCAACCAAAATTTACAATCAAAAGACCCAAATTTTGACAGATCATAGAGATCTCCATTTACCTTCTTTTATGAATCCAATTTCACCATTAGAAGTTTCTCAAAGAGAACATCTTGAATCTAGATTACTAAAATGACTCTGACCACCAAGAACATCCCAGTCACTTAATAGTGTTTACTTAAAATATCAATTTTTAAGATCATAGGTTTGAGGCCATACTATTGGGGGAGCGAAATCCACAAAAAAATAATGAACGCACTAATAGAAATTAAGAGCATGAAGAACAAAAGATAATTTATGAGGGTTAGTGGTGTGCTTATGTGTGTTGGAGAAAGGGTCCAGAATTTTATTTCTTATCTCTAGATAAATCATTTTAGGATTACCAAATATAATTTAAGGGAAAGAATCTAAATTTGTATGAGTAAAAGTTAATCATGTCTTGGGTGGTTTTATACCCCTTAAATATTTCAATTGGGAACTCTAAACTAAATAAAATTTACCTAGGTATTCCAGGTTAAAATGGTTATATAATGACTCAATATTTTCTCTGTAAAAATGTGTGTACCCCATAATAATCTGAGATATATATGATAGGTATGAGAATTTATCAATTAAAATTTTATTCAGTACACCATCCAATAAGGAAATCTCTACCAATAAACAAAAAGAGTAGAATACATCCCAATGACTCAACCATGTGATGGAAATCACTAGACAATAGACATGGTCACAACATTGAATAGATCACTATCACCTCCTGGACCTATAATACACAAAAAATATAGTATCATTCCCAAAAATACACATCGATTGGACCACAACAAAAGACACTAGTCATCCATCATGTTAAGCAAGGATAATTCCACCAAAAGAAAAATTTAGGCCTTTGTCAGAACTCCCACACTCCCTATCTTTATTCTAACATACCACTGTTCCATATCACTAGGATTACATCACCATGGTAAATAAACACTATCACCACCAGTTGAATCTACCATGGTATAAATAACATGGAAGTTACCTGAATATTAGATAACCTATTTAGAAACTACATGATTTCAAGCCAATTTTCATGGATCTATTATCACTAAATGTATAACAATGAAAATATATCCATGATGTAATAATATTGATAAAAATAAATATAAATATTCAAAAAAATAATATTTTTATAATTTTTTGAAAATTTTACAGTATATATCTATTATTATGATTAATTACATCCATAGAAATTGAGTAAAAAATGAAACACACAAAACACACCCTTCTTATATTCATTCCCCACAATCCCAGTTCCAAATTACATCACCTTTATCCCATAAAGTAAATACCTCTCACAACATTCACTTATCTAATGAACACTCATGGTATCCTCCATGGTTCTCTCAAAATTCCATCAGATGAGTGTTGTCCCAACATCAATTATTATTCAAATCATCCTTCAATAGTCCAACTATTATCTTTATATAAGGGAATCCATTTTATACATTTGAATTGAAACATATATGTAATATTTATGATCAAAATTATATAATTATTGATTCTTTTAAAATATTTTCAAAAAACATCCTATATCTCTGATTTTAATTACGATTTAATAAGTTTTTTAATAATATTTTAATTTTGTTCATTATTTAATACTACATGTTCATTATCAATCGGTGTCATATTAGAATTTTATTTAGTGTTTCAAAATTTTTTAATATTGATAATTAAATTTAAAAATTTATAAATACTATTAAATATTAATTTCCTTGCATTTATAAGTATTATCTATTTTTTTAAACTTGTATATATATTATTTCATATATATATAATAAATAATTATTTATATAAGATATATTATTATACTTATTTATTTTATATAAAATATTTTAAAAATAGTTTAGTGTCTATGGTTTTATTCCATTGAAAATATAAATAAATTATAAATATGTTATATTAAATATTTATAGTTATATGGTTTCATAAATTTTAAAATTTATATAGTTCTATAAAATATATAGGCTATTATATTACATATATATTAATTATATACAAAACTTTATAAATTATATGTACTTTTGTAGTTCCATACATTTATAATTTCATAAATCTTTATAATTATTAGAGTATATCACACTATATGTACATAATTTTTATTTAATCTCTAATTTATTATTTAAAAATATTTTGTTTTATATTTCTATTCATTAATATACCATTAAAACATTATAGAATTATATTTTTTTACTTAAATAATTTTTGAGACTCTATATACACACACATATATATATAATGTGTTAATAGATTTATAATTTTATAAAATAATATAAACATTAAAATTATATATATCGATAAAATAATATCATATTTTATAATACATTACCATTATAAACTTATATAAATTTAAAAAAAAATTACTGATTAGTGAAAATATATTATTCCAAAAAACATGATTACTTGTACACTTGTCGTAATTTAACAATAACATTATTATTTTATACTGTCATAATTTTTACTTTTACAAATTATAAAATTTTATGTTTTTAATATGATAATTATTTTTTCAAAAAAAACTATACAACTAATTTTGTGTAATTTTATTTTTTATAGTATTCCATTCATGAAATCATTTTTTCAAGGCCTTCGGGCCAGTTGATTCTCAAGGCCTTCGGGCCACATTAAGGCCTTAGGACCACCCCAAGGCCTTCGGGCCACATTATTGCAGGCCCCAGACATAGTACAAAAAAGGAGCAGCCCCAAAAGAGGATTCAGAGTAGGTGCACTCACCAGAGCAGAGCCAAATGGATTTTCAGAATTAGAGGGTATGGATATGACATCGGTACCAGCCTGTGCTTGCACGGGAAGCCTAGCCAGACGGTCATGCAAAAGTGGAGAGCTACTATCGAGATGCAGATGCTGGGGAGGGGCAGTTCCTTGTAGATAGTCTGGTTGAATTCCCTAATACATTCGGGTCATGTAATCTTCTAAGCCTACGGGCCATGTAATCTCTGAGCCTATAGGCCTTGTAAGGGTTCCCCCTAATCCCTTGAAAGGGGGGTTATCAAAAATCAATAAAAATGAAGGCCTTAGGGCCATTCAGGCAGTTACAAAGGTGATATAGGATTTTAAGATGATGATATATGGTGGTTGTGTCAAGATAAAAAAACTTTTGAATTCATGATGCAGTTATTTGATGGGAAAATGATGCACTGATTATTAATTGTGGGACTAATTACCTATTAATATTCATGAAGGGCATGCTTCCAAATGGTTCCATCATACTAAAAATTCTTTATGATTTTTTAATGTTAAATAATTATCCGGTATATTGTTCAAAAAAAATACATGTCTTCCCGATTGATTGTTTAACATATTTGAAATAAGATTCATAGTTATATGATTACAGTTAGTTTGTTACATGTGGATGGTGGTAAAACAAATAGAAATTTATTTGTTGATTTAAATATAAGGTTATATGGAATTTTCTATTGACAATGAGGCTAAAAAGATTATATACTGAAATAAAATGGAAAATGAAGTGAGATTTCATATAGAATAAATGAAAATAATTGGAATTTTATTCACCCAATTGATGAGTCATCAGGGAAAGAGTTTAAGAAACATAATTTTCATTTTTACATTGTGATATGTATAGGTAGGTTGTGGTTATAATGTGACAAGTATAAGATATAATGAAAAACTCATACATTGGACAACACATGGACCATATTCATTTATGTATACGATCTTCCACCATTGATCTGTAGGAAGAATCAAAATGCATTTGTGACTATATTTATTTATTGGATGAGTGGTACTAAAAATGATATATATGTGTAACAGTATGAAATGACGAAATTGTACAATTATTTATGCAAAATGTTTGTTTCTATGTATGCTAATTTATTAAACTAACCACCTAAAATGTTGTTGTTTTGTGAAGTAGAAATGATTTTCCTTCAAGTGGAATGATTTTTGGTTGGAACTATTTGGTTAAAGTAACTTATAATTTTCTTAAAAACATATATGATCTTGCACAATGACACATATTCTAGGTTTTATTTTTTTGGGACATCTTCATTTATATAATATGGGAAATCTATGAATAAGAAAACAATTATAATATAATTATATTAATATAAAAGGGAAAAAAATTGCACATTAGTCCGTGAATGATCATAAGATATTTAAGGAGTAATGTTTTCTTTTGGTAAGGTGTGTGTTCATATTTAAAATAGACACGTCTTGTATAATGTTACCCACTAAAACAGGAGGATGAAAATTATATTCCATAAATTATCTTATTTATCATTATATATGATGCAACACTATTTATATGTGATACACAATGAATTAAAATGTTTGTAAATTTTTATAGTAAATTTGAATAATAAGTGAAATAAAAAATATGAAAAAAGAGCCTATTTATACTTACAAGACATGGTAATAAAAAATAACTACAACCCAATCTAATATGTATGAATATGTGTTTAATTTCTCTTACATGTTAAATGATGAAATATCTTATGAAAAAACACTTTCCACATGTGTTAGTAACATTTCATATCATGGATGATTATAGGTAAAATTAAAATCACTAAAATACCATGACAATCAAATCATATAACATGATTTACTACCAATAATAATTCTGCATGTACTAAAATAAAAAATAAGGGTCACTATAATCCACTTATGTAACTCATATAGATATATCTATTTGAAATGATTGTCCAAAAATAATGTGATGAAAATTCATGGGCATTAACCAATTATTTTTTGCGATTTATAAAATGTATCATCACAAAATATCATCACATTCATGATATATCTACTTTTGAACATTATGATATAAATTCATCTTATGTGTCTCATTTGTTTCATTGGATGTGTCACACTAATATAATGGTACAATACATGGATTCTTATTTAAGAAACAATAACAATCCAACTAAATCTTTTGTGAAATTTTACTTTTTCAAGGAGTTCTTGTATTTTTATTCAATATATTCAAATAATGTTAATACAAGGTATAACCGGACAATAAAAAATTAAAATGATAATTATAATCCAATTAAAAAACATTTTAATTAATTTAATAATGGGGAAGGTGATTTTTTAATGAACATTGAATGATTAGAGTCTTGAGGAGATGGATATGGAACATTTTATTGTTTTATTTAATTCTTATATCATGAATGAATACATCATGTATGTATGTTCAATTACTTGTTCACTTTAAATAAATTATGTTATAATGTTATTTTCTTAATTTATTATTCTAAAATTTTCTATGTATCATATTGTTATTTTAAATTGAACAAATCATTCTTCACCACTTAAAAATAGAGAGGGGATCAATATCTAAAATTTTTCTACAAGATTCAAATCTCATATTACCATATAAAAATTTCTATAATTTCATATGTTAGGTAATTTATTTTCAATATTAATTAATGTTTTAAATATTTTAGGTTGTGTAGATTCACAATATCAGGATATCTAATGAGATTAGTGTACACATACAAGTTAATTATTAATAATAGATATGTTAATAAGAAATAAAAATATGATGGTGTTATTTTGAGATCAAAAAGTGTCATTATATAAGATGTGATAGGAAATCACATTCATATAATGCACTATTTTATATTTAGGGGATAAAATAATTACACTATTTTATAACTTCAATGTATTTTTTATGTTGATATATAATTGGTTTGATATGTTGACTCAATACGGAATTCATTTTAACAAATATAGTTTATAGTGGTATACAAGGAACATTATTTTCAAACTGATGACCCTTAGTTTTTTTATCTCATGCAATATATGTTTCCTCTATAAAATATATTTTAAATACTTTTTTAGTTTTGTTGTTAAATCCATGAAAATTTTAATTTTTTATAATTTGATATAACATATTTTAATAAATAATGTGCTTGTAGGTGATCATGAACGTCTCAGATAACATGATATTAAAATTTATATTTTCAAAGAAGGTTATGAACCAAAATTAATGTTATATAATTAAGATCATTTTTAGAAATGTCACATAAATTTATTAATTTTTTTTACATTGAATGACTATATGTTGACTTATATTTTTTATTAACATCATATATACAAATTTATATAGATTCTAAAATATTTCTCATGTTATTATAGATATCCCTTAATGTGTACAATATATTTTTGAAAATAAATGTTTTGGGATCATTTATGTTTCAATAAAAATTATTTTTTCCCTATTTTAATATGTATTGACAATTAAATTCATTCATTAGTTCATCTTTATTAATGTTTCCTTATGTATAATGTGGTATAAAATTATCCCAAAAAAGTAATACATTGTTGATTTTAGTATCCCTATAGACATGATTTTTATATTATATATTTTTATTCTTGTGAAAATTATTTTTATGTGTATCCTATAAATATATATATCAATAATTTATTATTATAGAATAAATTGTTTCATATATATATATATGTGTGTGTATATTGTTTTTGTAATAATGGTTTGGATGGTAATATTATGTTTTCATGTTGTTAATATAATTTATATACATTGAGTGGTATTTTTAGATGAATATATATACCTAATTTTATATTAATATGATGTGGGATAAGTTCGAAAACTGTAATAAAATATTTAATGTATAATTTCAAAATGGATTTAATCTTCAATTAATGCATTGAACAATTTATTTAAATGTTTTTTATTATAATGTTATGATCATTATAGACCATTAACTATGCATAATGATAATTCTCCTATTTTTAAAACAACTATGTAAATATATTAGCAACAATGAAAAAAATATTTATTTCATTATTATGTCAGTTGAGTTGACTATATAATTAACTATATTATATTATATGAAACTAAAATAGATATTGTAATTGGTTTTATAATTTATTTTTTTGTTAATATAATCCATTGTGTGTTAGATGTGTTTTTATATGATGTAAATATAAATATTTTTAAGTTGAATATATATTTTTTGGTTATAGAATTTTTCTTCTGTTTCATTATTATTATATAATGTATATTATTATAATTATTATTATGTATAATTTTATGAAAGGATGATTAAGAATGATGCTTTTATGTCCATAGGTATTATATTTAATGTATGTATATTAGGTGGAATGTATAATTTCAAATATGTATATATATATATATATATATAATTCCTGATGTTTTGGAATAAGTAGTAATGGAATTATGAATGAAAAATATCATATAGTATCATTTTTAAAGATAAAATGTTTATTTCTGAGTAAATAAAATGACTTTAGTCTAAATGAATAATTGATATATAATTGAATTAATTTCATTTTTTGTTAATGTTTAAATATGAATGATTCAATTTAAAGGGAATTAATAAATACATCATTAAACAATGTCAATATCTAGTACACCATTGAATTAGTTCTAATTATGAGAATATTCCAAGAACTAAATTTTAATTGAGTTGAATTAAATATAATGTTGAATTTGATCATATAATTGATATATATATATATATAATTAGATCTATATTATATTGAATTTATATTTTTATTATGTTGTAAAATGAAATTGAAATTATTATACGATCATTGTTGACAATTGAGTTTTTAATGTTTTGTAATTTTTAATACATAAATGTTCCTGAAATGTGTTGGAAATATAATAACGAGGTGGTTTCCTTTATTTTTATTTTTATTTTTAATCAATAAAAGTTTTTTATGATATAGTGGATATTGTTATCTGTATTTATTTGTATTGGATATTTATTTATTTTTGAATGGATTTTAGGGACATTTTTATGTTTCTATTTGATTTAAAAAACTAATTTGGATACAATCATCATTTTATAAATCACAATTTATATTAATTATATTTCAATGTTTTTTAATGAACCATAACTATACATTGTTTATAGTCACTATTTCTAAAACTGTGATTGTAATTTATATCTAGATACATATCATAAAAATATTAAAAATCATGAATTTTATCACTAAGACAGACAATATTTTCTATTAAACCATGATCGTAGACCTCTCTTAATGGAAAAAAATTCAATAGTTACATAAAATGTTGGTATTGGTTATAAAAAATGATTTATGGCCTACAATTGGGGTTTTCAACCATGGATAAAATGTCCTTACCTAGTAGTGATAAATGAGAGGAAAACAAGAGATGAGGAACACATGGTAGGGAAAAACTTTACTCTAAATCCACAACAGATGAACAACATGTGAATCGGACAAAACAACGGAGAGTATAGGGTAATAATAAACCCATAAAGAACAAAAATAAATGACTGTTAGGGTCAATTATAATGTTTTTCACACTCATTAGATTTGGTTTCAAATGATTCCATGAGTAAATTCTAAAACTACCACAAACACCATCATTCCTATATAAAGATAGTGTCTAACATAGTTGGTCCAGTAGAAAGGGAAGTGGTTTAGGGGTAATGTGGCCCTCCAAGTATATGATTAGGCCTTATAAAACATCATCCATATACAATGATTGAAATAAGACATATAAATAATTATAAAATTTATCCCTAATTTTGATAGTGGTTGAGATGCTTGAAAGAGATCCATTAGTAAATTTTTTCACTTACAATCTCACAAACAAGAAAAGAAACATGAATCCTAAAACACTATGGAGTTTATCATGGTTTTCTCAAGAAATAAAAAATATTTAATGGGTGATTGGGACCCTTTACTATTAGCGTCATCATCATAATATATCAATGATAAAAATATATGAGTAACATAAAACCATAAAATTAAAGTGGGAAAAGAAATATTAATTGTGTAAAACCTTAAAAATTGGAAAGAAATAGAATAATGTGAGATTGTGGATGGGTAACAAAAAAAGTGTGGGAGGCTAAGTCAAATAGATGTAGTGCTAAAATCCCAGTACATAAAATATTATGACAATGTAAGGGATTTATAGAGAAAATATATCCCTCTAATATAAATATTTATCTCATACAAAAAATGAAAACATAAAAATAAATTACGTCCTATAATTATTGAATTTATAATTTTAATAATTTAAAAAATATGTAATTACATGGAAAATATACTTCAATTTTTCATATTATTTTTCAACAGTAATAATTATATTTCATATAGTATAATTTTGATAAATGTTTTCAAAAAAATATTGTAATTGAAAATTTATATTTTTTGAATAATTATATTTGAAGATATATTTTTTTTAAGAAAACAAAATTCCTTAAACAAATTATATCTATGGTAAATAAAATTTTAAAAAAATACAAATTAATGAAGAAATATAAATATAAAAATTTTATAAAATTAACAGTAAAATGATTTTTCAATTTTATTATATAAATATTGGGGGAGGGAAAATAAAATTTCATAAAATATAAAGGATTCATAATATTGGAGGGATAATGGATTAAGATAAAAAATAAAATAGGGTCTAGATTAAGATAAATATGGAGTTTAAAATACATGGACAGACCATTTATAAAATATTTTATTGTATTTATTTTTGACTTATAACTAATCACTGAAAAAAAATTCCCACACATTTACAACACATGTTTCCCACACAATATTTTCTTATGGATAAAATTATTACATTGTGATAATAAATATTATTATTGTGATTTTTCAATTGCAAAAAAATGTTTTATCTTTTATAAAGAAATCTATAGAGAAGATTCCAGATATAAGAAATCTTTTTACATATCCTAGAGAGTTTATCCACTGACCTATTTTTTATCAACCCAATATAGTGGATCCTTCTAAAGTAGTCTACATAAAAAAAACTCCCCCTATAGAAATAAATAGAAACAATTTTATATAAAAACTAATAATATCCCCTCAATCTAAAGATAGAAAATATATGATAGGATATCGATGTGATGCACTAATTATGTCATTAAGAAAACTCGATAAGGCCTTTCTCAAACTCTGGTCAATAATACCCATGGGATATCAAGGCATGGGGTTTGGTATAATTATCATGTAAACACCTCATATTCATCATTTATTATCCTTATATATATGGGGGGGCCATTATTTTGTTGAAACCCAGTACATAAAAATATTATTTTTATTATTGGGACTTGGTAACCATGAAACCCTCTAACAATGACGGATTAAAATTTTTATTTGGAATCCCATTCATGATTTTATATTTTGTGAATATATATCATATAATAAATATATCCATGGTTTCATATCCATATGTGGGATCACATGTAATCTTGTAGCCTGGACTAGGTCCTATATGACTAGATACCCCTTAGAACATCAAAAAATAATTTTTACCCAAGTTTAACTACATATAGTTGTTGGAATGACATAACCAACTCACATATATGAATTTTTAGCCATATACAAATAAATTATACACCAATTTTAATAATGTACTAAACAGTTGTGTATCCCCTTGAATAAAGGGATCACAGTTCTTATATAAGACCACCTGAAGAATATGTCTTACTTGAATTAAGACTCATGGAGTGCTTAATTATAGAATGTGCTGATAAAACTGACCCTTCATATTGTATATCAATATTTAGTCTCACTACTATGGAGCCCCAAATAGATTTTGGTGTGTCTTTTGTCACTCATGTGGTACCAATCCCTATTATGCCCCACACCTTCTCTTAACTCTTACTATTCATTAATTTAATAATTCCAATGTAAAAGAACCCATATTAGATAAACACTCATGGCTTCAAACTCTTAGTCATTGATTTTTACTTAATCTTTCTTCATTCCTAGTATACATTAAAATTTACCCCATTACTTTCCAATATTTAGGGGTCCATATATCCGTTAACCATATTCATTTTTCAATGGAAATTATAGTTTAATAAATTTAAAATAGTTATAAAAAATTCACCCCATTCTTTTACATGGATCATTTTTTTGTGAAAAATATTAGTGAAACACATTCAGAAGCCCCACACTAAACTATTTTTAGATAATAATTTTCTAATAGTTAAATTAAATTTCATATATATTGTATGGACCAATATTACTTAATTCACAACCTTAAAAGGAACACTTAATTTATTAATTTCAATACCTTTAATGATACAAACTCTTTTTCTCATCATAGATTCTTGAGATACAAAACATGAATTATCAACAACAATGACCAATCTATTATATTTTATTATAGAGAAGGTGACCAATAAAAAGATGATATTTATGGGGCCTATAAAAATATAGACAAAGGGAATCTCAAATAATAATGTAAACATCAACTAGGGGATGGAAGCCATGTTATATAACTCCAGGAGGGGGAACTCCAAGGAATCCCTTGAAGCTAATAAATCAGCCACATGATTGCATGTACTCCTTATATGTAGCAGAAAAATTACATTTACAAGTAGGTACTTTCAAGGATGAATCAAGTATATAATATTCCAAGGGGTATGAGAGAGGCCTTTAAAGAAATTACAGATGATATTTGAGTCTGTTTCTATAATTGACATGAGGATATTATTTTAGTGGAACAATTCAAGGGCATGGGGCATGGAATTTATTTTTACCACGAGAGTGTATCCAAGACCATAAAATTCATTGAAAATGAACAAAATAGAACAGTTACATTAAGTTAAACTGGGTTCATCCACCCCATCTCACATGACTCCCTACTACAAGAAAGATAAAATTTCAATTTGAGACCACAGTGAGGAGGATACAAGATCTCCCAATTTGCCATCAATAATGGTTTGGACAACATAGAGGGGTGAATGCTAGACATATATCTCTTAGTGTGTGAGGAATAATCCTAATAACTCATAATATATACAATATTCAAGACATGATATATAGATATCTCTACTAACCCCAACAATATTGGGAGGGGCCACTACGATGATATTGGGTCCTTTCCTCCCACACACACTAGAAAGCAGCTGACAGATGAAATGGTCAGTCTTATGCTTCTTGGTTATAGTTTATGATACCACTGAACTATTTTTTAAAGGAATTCTCAATTGAATCCAACAGAATTAGTTGCATAGTGAACACACCCAACACTCCCAAAATCATATCATCCCACTCAATTTTTCAAAATAAATGCACTATATTTTCTTCATTACGCACGAAACCACATGAGAATTTAGAGGCAAGATGGATTCCCTTATCTTTAGCAGCTATACTAGTAGTAAGAACATGATACCTAATGATACATAGTATAAATTTAATTTTAGAAATATTTTAATTACATTACAGAAGAATTCCCCACTCATCTCCCCTCTGATTTAAAGGCATAACCTATTTATAAGAATTAATAGATAATTTAACTGTCATAGATCCCAAATAATTTTATACATCAGAAGCATCATCCATACTTATATAAATAAAAAAATCTTTTTGGGACTCTGATTATTGTGAATAAATGAATGGTAGAGACTAGCCTTTCATAAGTTCATATTAAGTTTTGGGAATCCTAAGAAAAACAATCACTTGACCCACCTAGTTTTAGTCCTAAAAGATTATATCCCCACAACCAATAATTCAGTTAAAATGATGTTGATTTTCCAGAATATAGCACTAAATAAATTTATAGAGTTGGGAGGGTGGGAATATTGTTTTCCACAAACATTTTCTTATTTAATATATATGAATTTAATATAGATAAAACTCTCTTCAATCACTTCTGATGCAAATTTTCATTTGATATGAAATATTTATTCTGCCACGTTCCTCATGTAGATACCCCTATGATCCACTCATATAGAAATCCAATACTAGGAGGATTAGTGGCATCTACCCTCACATTCAGTATCCCAAATAAAGGAACATAAAATATTCTCTATTTAATTGAGAGTCCTATTAGGAAAATCATGTGATGATAGGGTGTGCATGGTAATAGACAATATCAAAAAAAAATATGAATGATTCTCCCTATGAATGAGAGAAATATATTTTTCAAATTAGTGATTCAGTTGGTGATCTTTCAAACCATCCCATTAAAATGCTTGAATCGAACCCAATTAGGAGCCAAATGATCTCTTAGATAATCTGTGGGTACGTTCATTATTTACATAACTAGAATAGATTCAATATTCTGCCTCTATCTATCTAAATATAAGTGAGAAAAATACACACTACATTTATCATGGTTGATGATTATTCCACTCCATTTAGTGTAAAAATCTATAACATTGCTAAATATTCTCACAGAATCTATTAAAACATTAATAAAGACGACCATGTCATCATAAAATAGTATGTGGGATACCCCACCAAAATGATCTCTACAATATTAAGGGTTGATAATGCCATGATGCATTGTGGCATAAACATATCTAGTAAGGGAATCATATAACATAATGAAAATACTATGGGAAATGGGATCACATTTACTTAGACCGCTAAAAGATTTTATGAAACAAATTTTCTTCCAATAATTAAGATATTGATCCAGGGGGAGCTATACTATCTAAACAAAAAGTCCACCACCCATTCGGAGGATCCCTTTCACCTCATGAACTAGGGAATAAAATTACACTCAATCCAATCATAGGGCTTATCACTATCAAATTTTATTATAATATTTTAGACAATAAACATCTTATTAATATTTCCCACCATCTCCTGATCAATACCAATTGCTCCATTAATTTATATACCCTTGATGAAGGCATGATTCCCCTCCAAGACACAGTTGAGGATATACTATTATGGTTTTTTATAATGATGGGTAACACATTGTATTAAAAATTTCACATCCTTATAAGTATTTTTTTTAATGTAAGTGGGATCTTTAACAATGGGAGACAGGAAAATAATCCTTGAAAATGAAACCCAATGGAGAGGGCCACTATGAAAGAAGCCTCGAATGGATTCAAACATGTCATTATTTATTATTTTCCCAGTATATGATATATTATGACCCTATAAATCCATCAAGTCTTGGATACCTATCCTAGTTAAGGCCTTAAAAAGTGTCTCATACCTCCTTTTAATTAGGGATATTATATAAAAAATAGTAAACTTGGGGAGACACTACCAGCAGGGTATAACTAAAGAAGTCTATCTAGAAACATTTGTAACCCTCCAGTATGTTTAGGTTAGAGTTATAGAGAAATGAATTAATGTGAGAGAATAACATACCTCCGATAACTTCTACATCACTCGTGAAGAAAAAATAGACCATATGAATGTTTGGAATACCTCAATGATGTTTTTATTTTGGGCATAAATTGAACAGTGTGGAAATATAATCCCTAAATTGAGCCATGTGCAATGGGGCATTTCTCATAGATGATACCCATGCTCTAGAAACAACAAATTAAAATGGATATTTTTAGAACCAATGGTGGGAAAGATACCATCATATAATGAATCATCCTTTCCTACTTCTCCCCACTCGATCTCTAAATAATAGAGTCCATGTTGTGGTGGTCCAATGGGGAGGATTTAATCCAAGCCAATAATTTTTTTTTCACCCACTGATGTTTGTTAATTAATATATCCATAATATTATATCAAATTACTAGTCACATGAATCCTACACCCCTGAAAGGTAATATTGATACATTGGACACTATTTAGAGAAGAAGTGACATCATTTACCCTGTTTTCTCTCCAACTAGTTAACCAAAATATGAGACTTGTATGGAAATGCCCGAACTAGGTGTGTGACCTATACACATGTAAATGAGGATATGGCTTAGATATTGGATAAAAAATGGGCCATCCAAACCATTTTCTTCATTTACCCATGTAGTTGTCACGACTTTTATACTAGTAACCTGAATTACCCAAATTGAGATTCCCCTCTTGAGAAGAGAATGTTGAGAAGATAATCTTACCCCTATAAGGATTGGATCCTCCACCTTTCTTTTCTATGTCTACCATAACTGTGTTGAGGTTTCCCCCCACCATCAATGTTGATTCACCCCGATTAAAGGATTACAGATCAGTACATAATTGACCTCTTTCACTTTCATCATATATAGAATAAACAATGGAGATGAAGTAGGTCCCACTATCATATTAAATACTAACTGATATATTCTAATCAAAGGTTTCATTTTCCCCAAAAATATTGATAATTAATAAATGATCCAGATGTGATGACTTAAGAGATCTCTATGAATGAAATTTCACATGCCCATTATCTTAGAAAATTCATTGATCTTATAAAAGATTTTAATTGGTTCAAAAAACACAACTAATGATGTTTAATTCTTGGATTCTTTATTGCAGAATGTTACATTTTTTACCCATGCACCCTATACCAAGTGATTCCAAATTATAATAGAGATCATTGAGTAAGGGAGAACTCAAAACTGGCCCCTAGCATTGGAAGCCTTTTGGAAAAAAACATAGTCTTTACGGGTATCCTCTTGGATTGATATTTGGATAACAATCTAGAAGAGGGGTCAAATGGGATGATAGGAGTTTGTGAGTATTCTAACAAAAGTTTATAAAAATCCTAGATAGATACCCAGACCTAAGGGGGAAGATGATTACTCTACTTCACAAGCAATAGTACACTGTAGCCATTTGACAGGGAAACTGGGCAGATTCAACATAGTCTAGGGTACCATTGGATATGGGAGCTTTGTAGAGGAACTGAGAGAGGTATCAACTTCAATATTTATTCCCACACTGCATGGAAATCAAATTTTTTTCAAAATTATTGATAACTAGATATGGAGGAGGATTCGTAATGAAGGGGATGAGCCCATGCATGGTCAAGCCATAGAGACATCATCCACATGAGTCACAAATGGAGAGAGCAGGGGGGAGGGGGGTTTGGGGCCATTCAATGTATGATCTTATGAAAGAATCAATATTTAATAATGACACACAATCATAAGTTCAACATACTCTATTCAGTGGATATGTAGATACACCACTGATCGAAGAATTCTATAGATGTTGTTGCGGGTGATGTGATATCTTCATTCTGCATTATATATTCTTATGACTGTAGAGGTGATAAAAGGAGAAAAATCTACGAACCACGGGATATGAGATAGGATACCTCCATTCCTCAAAGTATAATAAATAGAGAATAAGCTTCTCTATAGGAGTATAGCTCAAGTCTAGTGCATTGAAAATTCTAGGAGATGAGGAATAATTAAGCCTTGGAGTTTGATCATCCTCACATAGTAATTCTCCAAGATAAAAACCAATATTTTCCAGAAAATATGGGTTTTGTAAAGGAAGAGGGAGGCTAGGAAGACTAAGAAACACCACCAAGAAGGTATAATCCTAGAAATGATTAAACACCATCAACCAATGGGAGAGATAAAAGTACCATTGGTTGCACGATCATGGACTCCTAGCCCAATATTTGAAATAATCTTCATTGGTGTCCATCACAGACAAATCTATTATTCTCTAAAAATCTGCAAGAAAATATAATTCCCAAGTAAGAAGGAGGTTTGGGAAAAAAAAATAGGTATTATCAACTTTTAAGTGGGACACCATGGTACACCTAAAGAGACCCGATGCAACTACAAATACAGAGGCCGAAACTGAAAGCACAAGATCCCCATCTAAAGATCCGGCATAATGGGAGGGTAGAGAGATTATTAGAAACTCAGGAGGTGTATGGGTGATGTAGAATAATTTCATTGGTTTAAGTGGGATATAGAGTAGAATAATGACATGAAACCAGGTGAGAGAGAGAAACCACATACCCATAAGCTATCGACGAAAGGGGTGGAGGCTGGTATGATGCCACTATCAATAAAGCAAGAGCCTAATCCACTGTATCATTTTAAAAAGTCTGAAATTTTGGTAACACGTATAGTGATTTATTATAAGGGGAATGAATTTAATATTTTACCCAAATGTACTATCACATGGAATTAAAATATAAACTTCAATAAAATTATGTTTTGGTCTCCACATAGTGATATTATATAATCAACTTTTATGGGATAATCCTAAATTCACTTCACATTTTATTCCTCTAAAACAATATGTATCCTTAGGTGACCATCAAACCCAATGTACCCTTTGAAATATATAGTATGGAATGAAAATAATATGTATCATTATGACATAATAGGATACCATTAACCACAACATTCCCTTTAATCCATTATATAACGAATAAAACCTCAATATACCCTTAATATATATCAATTGACCATAAACACAACACATCCCAATTCTATATTGAGTGACATGAATCTCCATTATAAACTTACGTCATCTTAGGAGAACTTAATCCCTAGAATACCATTTTATCCAACATAGATGACATGAAACTATAATGTAGTCTTAAGTCATCATGGTATACTTTAAACCCCCCAAAAGAACCTTAATCCTTTAATAATTTCATAAAAATCAAGAATTCCATTATGTATTTTTTGGTCCCATTAAATCCCAATATACCCCTTTAGTATTCACTAATGACATAGAACTCCTATACAACCATTTCACGATAAATCTATTTGTGATTTTCCAATGAAAAAATCTTAGGGGTGAGCCAACGAACATTCAAACCCACTAGTGTTGATCAAATAACTAATATCTTATTGGAATTCCAAAAATCCCAAAACCCCAATGTGGATAATCTAAAGAGGAAATTTCCATATGAATCAAAATTTTGTGGTTGGTTTTGAGAATATACATGTTATAATTTATTCAATAATATATAGCATTAAATTGTGTAATGTTTTATCATGATTTCCTATATGGTTCTCTTATGTGATGATCATGATATGATCTACCCCTTAGACAAAAGGATTTTTAAATTCATTTATAATACATTCAAATAAAAAAAAATCTAACCAATCCCTTTTTAAAATTTGTTCACTATACTATGGTCACATGTGGTGTAAAATAAATAGACATTGTCACTAATATCGATTTACACGAACAAATCATAAATCAAATAGATAATTCCATAATAGAAAATCTGATCCATTTTAGATTGACTAGACATAAATTTCTCAATTTTTAGTATATAATCCCTAATGTAAGAAATAAAAAATTCATTTTCCCTAAGTGAATGAAGTCAATGAAATAAATTTATGGTAGAAGTAATACTGAGAATAATAATGGCCAATCAATTAGATATTCAATTGTATTTAAAAGGGATTAAATGAATTTGAATATTTTCTTCTAATATTACCATAAAATTATATTCTCATTGATGATCAATGAAATTAAAATTTAATTCACTATTGATTTTATGTTATTATAATAATATATTGGCTTCGATCTATCTCAATGGACCCATGTATTATAAAGGCTCAGAACCAACATGTTATTATCCACTATATTTACACCAATATTTCCATGACTGATTCCTCAAAATTTGGGCCCATGTAGAAGAGAGTGGGTTAGTCCATCCCAGCTGTAGAATATGATACCCTTACAATAATTAATATTTTATGGTTTATACCTTGAAAAGGCCTAGTTGAGAGATGTAGTTTCCAATATCTACATCAA
Organism: Viscum album; assembly: GCA_963277665.1. Taxonomy (NCBI): domain Eukaryota; kingdom Viridiplantae; phylum Streptophyta; class Magnoliopsida; order Santalales; family Viscaceae; genus Viscum; species Viscum album. The sequence continues at coordinate 1,468,351,704 of OY728134.1, read as the reverse complement.
TTAAGTTGATGACTAATTTCCTTAAGCTTATTTATACCCTATTTATATAATGAACAGAGGTTTATTGGATTACAATTATATCTATCCAATTACTACTATGTCTCTTAATATAGTTATCAACCATTATGGTTTTGATGAATATTATGTGGGTCATCCCTACAAATTTTATAGAGAGAAAACTCAATAATATGGTACTCAAGATAAGATTTCATAGGGGGGATATCAGACCCATTATCCATGAAGAGTTTAATCCCCACATCATTGGTCATATATTTGATGTTCATCCCTCATCCTAAGTGTTATCACAGGTAAATTTTAAAATTACTTTCAAATGGATACATTATTTTCCTACAAAAACACAATGATGTATGTACCTATTGGTTACAAAATTATAAAGGATAGTATGAACCCTTAAGGTCATCCTCATTGAAATATTAACACTATTGATATAATTTATTATCTTAGAAATATTTAAGATCTTTGACACGGTGATGTTTCATACCAATGTGGATCTTCATATCAAAGGTATTACACCACTAGTATGAAATTTTTTTATGTTATATGTTGAGAATATTCAGAACCAAATATAAAAATGAAAAGAAATATGAAGTCAAGGATACCCTTTATAACGATTAAACTATTTTATAAATTAGAATAATTATATTTGCAAATAAAAATTACCCTCCATTGAGATATTCTATAATTCTAAATTGATATGAAAAAATAGTCATCATCGATATGAAATTTTTTATGGACCCCCATATCCCATAGGAATTAGATATTTTTATCTATTCATTGATTCCGCCTTCCACATATCATGTTAAATGTTGATTAAATCATTATGTAACCCCCTACTATAAGGTTATTCTTCTCATGTATAGGGTTATACCCATAGATATAAACTTATTTCTTTATACTAAGGTCTCATGATTAATGAATGCTTGAGGGGATTATCACATAATCATATACCTTATAGAATCCTCTAGTTTCTGATAGTGTAACCAAGAGTTGAAATAAAATGTCCCATAGGGGATCAAGTTTTATATATATATATCCATAAAATCATCCAATAGGATAATAATTAAACCTTTATATATATGTACTTAAAACCCGAAAAATATATATTAAAAGGTTGTGGAAGATAAATTAATCACAAAAATTATGTTACAACACATTTTTTCATAGCTACGATTGATAATGTCTTAGAACATATGAGAGAAAATGAATTCTATATGGAATCTCCATTAATCCATTATGTACCCGGATCTAAAATACATGGGTTAACTAATGTACTATAGAATATGATATACCATTAAGAACGTTGTGAATTAGTGGTACCCATTTACAATTTCACTTTCTAACAACTACTAAAATGACAAGTTATTGAAACATTCATGTAATACATTATATCTTACCATTACTCATATTAAAAAATAATAATTAAACATAAGTAACCTAGGATTTTGTAAAGGTTCAACCCCCATGTGTTTTTCAACATCTTTCATGTGTGAGTAAAATATGAGACCCAAATTTTACAAACATAACAAAAACAATTACAAGTGTGGTTGGAATGTGACATTTATTAACCAATAATATTCCCCAATACTTATTTCTCTTGAAAATTCAATATTTTGTTTCCCACTAGTATATAATGTTACCATAAAAGCTAATAAGAATGGTAATAATTTTCTTCAGGATACTTGAGAAATATTTTATGATTATCCTATTAGAAATTAGAATTATTTAAATCGTCACATTCTTATGCACTCAACCTTTTGTAAAGTAGTATTTGGAGAGTTACTGTCTAGAAAGATAGTGTGAGACATGTCACCTCTATGATCCACTATAAATTTGGCTCCTCTTCATGGAATATAGTATTTTTTAAATCAAAACCTGTATTTTTTTACTAAATACATTTTTTAAATGCGTTGGTCATATTTTATGAAGATCTTTTATAAAAATATTAGTACCCAGATCTAAATTGGATCAGAATTTATAAATCTATTCTAACTATATCAAATATAGATAACGTGAACTCAATAAATTAATCACATAGAATTTCCCACCATTTTTAGTATATGGAATTTCATTTTAATCGCTTCTGAATAACATCATTTGACTAAGACAACTTCACCTTTAGTCCTTAAAATATCTTCCTTACCTCTACTTAAATTGCATATAAAATCATGGAATAAGTCTCATTATATTTATATCATCATTTATAGTTTATATTTATCACATATACATTCCAAACCATTCAATGGATTAGACTTTTTCTTCCTATCAATTGTCTTAACATTTATTCATAAATAATTTAATAAAATTTATCTTCGATATCTTTTAGTCTATTTAAGAATTTTACCCTCTAGACTCCACTAATACTACATTATATTACACTCTATATTATCCTTTTATCTACTGTTCTTTTACAATTCGTGATATGTCAATTCCATTTCTATAAAACAAACATTTTCATTGGTTTTCCTACACTATTATTTAATATTTTATTATATTAAACCCCATCCATATAAGTTAATTATACTTTCATCAATCCAGTACATTCAAATAATAATCAAAACTTATTGCGAAATTTCTTAATTACTTCATTCCTAAATGAACCATACAAAATATTAAGGTTATCAGGGAATCAATATCCTTATATTATTCCTTCAATACAAGCCAACTATTTTACTAATATACTTCCAACATCATCCATATTATTTATTATATATTATGTTTAATCATTTTTTACTTGAACTCAACAGAACTTCTACTAAGTATGATAAACTAATTCATCCTATCTATATCAAATATTTTATTCTCATTAAGATTGATTGGTAATATTTTAGAGTATCCTTCACTGGATCTCAAATAAATCATCCCATATTATAGTCTCATTATCTTAACCCATCAATAACTCCACTGATTATCATGTTATGTTATGGGGTCAATATTTAAATAAATTCATTATGGGTAATAGTATTCTATTATAGAATATATTATCCTTAATCATAGTTTATTAATAAAAAAATAATCGTATTTTTTACATTGTATGTTATTCATAATATTATATTTTTTAGTTTTATTTATTCACCATTAAAAACATATTTACCTTCTCAAGATGATAAACAATTCATATGTGTTAGATGACATTGATATAAATGTTTAAATATCTAGGATAATATACAGATACAAGGAATGTATATTAATTTTTTTCAAAAATATGAAATATCCATATTTCAACTCATATACCACATTTAATTCTTCATACGTATATCTAAACTAATTTTATATAGTCTTAAATATATTATAGATTCATAAATTCTATTATCATTTCTTAACTACACTATTTATTCTAAATGACACAGAATATGACCAAAAACATTATTATCAACAACATTCATAATCATTAAAAATATAAAAAAACCTTCAAAATATAGAATCTTACCAACCAATGATTCATCATCCTCCATGATTATGGTTTCTGGATAAATAACACGGGAAAATTATGGATACAAAATCAATCAACTGGATAAACATTTAAGAATTACTTCTAAATAACACCACATTTACCTTATATGGTCTTATCATGATTCCATAATGTCAAATAAACAACTTCACCATCAAATATTTCTCAAAAACATTATCACACACAATTTTAACAGTAAATATAACAATTTTTAAAATTCCCAAGATTATTCAATAACCCTATTTGTATATTCATTTAAAGAGGTAGGGGTGCGACTGCTTTTAGTTTTGAAAAAAATAAGACCTATTTTATTTTTGGGTAGAGGGGAACCCATTGTATATGGGTGGTAAAACCTAGCCCATAAGTTCCTCTGTTACACCAAAGGCCCAGTTGGGTCTTGTTTCCCCCTTTCTCCGTTTGTTGTTGACAAGTACTTGACACTGCCTAAACCACCCGCCTCCTCCAGAGGGCCATGCAACATCCAACCTAGGCCACCCCTTCATCAATGCAAATATTTAGAGTCACATTTTATTCTTATAACGTCCAAAACCCCACCCCAAATCTTGAACTGGATTCCCCTTGACATCATCGATCCAACTTCCCACCACCTCCCAAGGACTCCATAATAGACTCGACCATATTTGTCACCTCTAATTAGATCCTCATCGCTTTTCTACTTCTCTCCTCCTTTGATAATTGTTTCCAGTAGATAGTGATGTATTACACATCTTCATTATATAATATGTAATATATTAACATTAAACATTAACAATAACTCTTCAAATCCTTCTGTTAGTATAACATTAGGGATCATATTATCAATTCGATATTTTATGAAAATAAACTTCAATCTAACGTCTACATTTACAATTCTATCATTCATGAACTGATATTTTACATCGAGATTTTTTTGATATGATGTGGTAAACTAGATTCTTGGAATAATAAATTGAACACTGATATAATCAATTCAGAGAAAATAGTTTCAAACTATTATACATGAATTCTTCTATATATACTTTATTCGAGAAAAATTCATTACATTTATGTAAATAAGCGACATAATCACCTTTGATAATACTCAATGATATGTAATTTTAATTATTAGAATAGATGATTTAAAATATTTCCCTAAAAATGAATATTTTTCATGATGATAATTTTCTATAAATATAATATATAGTACAATCAGTATCATTAAATCATATATTTTTCAATTTTATCTTCTTTTATACATCAGATCATAACTCAATGTTTCTTTTTTATATCAGTTATGTCTCTTTATATATAGAATATGTAATTTTATTGTATCAATTTGATACCCCGTAGATTATTTTACGATATATAAAATATTAAGTCTTTATTCTATAGTATATATCAATATTTTGATTATCTTCATCAAGTCTACTAGATTCAACCATTGCCTTCATTATCATTTCACATATTCACATAAAATATTTTGTGTTTTGATACATCCATATAATTTTATATATTACATTTCTTTAGTAAATCCATATAATATTTCTCACTGGAAAAAGGAGGTCTTATTATTTTGGTATATATTTTATTACAAATAATAAATCAAACTATGAGAGCATTGACACCGTGAGATTTATTGACACTTATTTCCAAAATTCAAAATATGTGCATACCCTATCATCTTGAAATATTATGTTACCAAAATGGAAAATGAAAAATAGAGTACGTGAGGTAATACACATCTTATATAAGTTTCAATGAAGTTTTCCTTTAAAGGATTTAAATTTTTTTAGGAATCTATATTGTTTAGAGTTCAATGATCTAAGAGGAAATTTCAATCAACATATGGGTTTCCTCAATATAAATTTCAAGGTTCTATCACTATCACGTATTTCCCCTTTAGGATTCATCACCAAAATATTGTTTTTCATATATCATTTTAATAAATAAAACTTCATGTCTAGCAGGAAAAAATAAGATATATTTGTGTTATAGTATCTTGAAATATTCTAATAGAATCATGTCCTGTAATTACAGAAATATTATTATGAGATTATAAAAAAATTTCATAATAATAACCACTACAAACCAATCTATACTCATTTGTTAAAGCCAAACATTTTTAGTGTGTATATTACTTAACTCCAAGTTAGTTCCAAAAAAAATTGTCCAATTCTAAAATAATAATAGTTTTAGAAAAAAATTATTATCAATTTGATATATCTCTTCATTCATACCATTTCTAAACTTTTTTTTAACATCTTTAGTCTCTTATTATGATTGATCATTCTAAAAATATCTTTTTTGACTATAATAAATCAATTTATATATAGTTTATAATTGATCTATCTTATTTAAAGTGATGTATTAATTTTCAAAAAACTTTATTATCTTTTAAAACATTATTATATATTTTAAAAAAATCATCATCACTAGATTAATTAGAATAAGCATTACCTTTCATTGGATCGTGATTATCATTGATTTCTAAAATATTTTTCAAGAAAATTGTACTATATCTTCCTTTATTTATCCAAAATATCCTTCTCATATATCTTTCAAAATAATAATATTTTTATTGATTTTTACATAAAAAATAACTTTGTGTAGCCTCTTTTTCTTTCACTTATTACCTCATTCGTTTAATATGTTTCTCATGCACACAGCTTCTGCAGTTTTTTCATCAAAATTTTTAGCATTCAATTCATGATCTTTATAAAACACTGAATTTCAAATTATTTGATGTATATTAGAATAAATATATTTTTTGTAATCAATTTTATATGAAGTATTTTATTATTTATACATCATTACAATTATAATTTTAATATGAGAAAATATTATAATTTCATCCCTATAGATAAATTTTGATATTTTCCTTATAGTTAACTTTGTCATCTAAATTTAAATAATGATTATGTGGTAGTTTTTTCAGAATTCCCATTTGCTAAGGTCTATAAGGAGTAACATAGATATCATCAATCTAACGCTTAAAATTTTAGAATTAATATAATTATTAATGAACTCTCTTCAATTATCAACCCTCAACATCCTCATATAAACTCACAAATTCTTCTTAACATTTACTTTATATATTTTGAATATAACTATTACATCAGAATTGTGCTTCCTAAACATCACACTGGTCATTTAGGTTAAATGATTAATGGATTTGATAAACTGAATATTAACAATAATATATTACTGTATTATAATCCCATATAAGTCATAGTGTATTAATTCATGTTTCCTAAGGGACATACTTCCAACTTGTTCTCTCTTCCACATTCTTTGGTCCCTTTTCAACTTTATTGACTAATAATTTTATTTCCCTGTATACTTGTGGAAGGTCACCGAGTAAATATTATTTTTTGAATTTAATCAAACAGCATTGACCAATGAATTAGATTCTACTATGCTACATCATATTTTCATTATCTATACTCTTATTACTAGAGTTACCCATATCATAAATCTAGAATCAGTTAGGATTTGTTCTACCTCCCATAGTGATAACTCTTTCATTGTATGGGAATTTCATAATACAAAATTTTATAATGAAAATATTTTTATTCCCATCATCAAATATATTTATTGATCACAAAATATATTGTTTAATCACATTGAATAATGATACAACTTTGGAATTAAATTTTTGGGGATCATTATCTTTCATACCTATTTTTAACTACTTCATAGATATCAAAAAATTTAATATTTAAAAGAAATAAAAAAGAACACATTTTTAAATCCAATATTATATAGGATAATTTTATATTTTTTTAGATCACATATATTATATGTCAACTAGTAATACCCCTCAACTCATTTGGCAGTTTGTAACCCACTACAAACAAAACATTTTCAAGGGATTCCCAACCCAAATAAAACCATTCATTAAGAGTTGTGGAAATAATATTACTTGGATTTTATGGGGGATACACAACTATGTTTCTAACATCTTCCTTTTCATGACATATAACAAAATTAATCATGAAATTATATTCAAAATGATAAACAAGTTACAGTAGAACATTATAAAAAATATAATGTAATAAAAATTCATCAAAAAATAATTAGACAGATGAAGTGTGATCAATTGTATAAAATAAGTAACATTAGTTTATAAATATCAATATATTTAAGTTTATTATAAATTTTCTTCGTTATAGTGATCAAAAATATCTTCCTGTCAATTACGCATGTATCTATAGTGTATCACCTCCATCATAATATTTTATTCCAATATCTATTTATTGAAATATCTTTTAAAACAATAGTGTTAATAAGAGTTGGAAAAAAATATTTAAATTCATCATGACTTATAAAGATATTTATTCCAAAAAATGAGGTATTATTGAATCCCTAAATAAAAATAATATTTATTAAACATTTGAATATTAAATTCATTTGAAAAAATATTATTTTCCATGCTAATGGATTCGATATAAACTCTTAAATGTATATTTAATGTAAGACTGATGAAATATTTAATAAAATGTCCCTGAAAATTTATTTTGGTTAGTTATAGAATATTACTATTATTATGGAATGTATTTATGAATAACGTTGGATTAGATAATCTCATCCTTGTTATTATATAAAATTAAAAATTATATATCATAGTGAAATCCAATTAAATAATCATTGAAAATGAAAAATATTTTTACCTAAAATCATATCTTCTAAAATATCTATTGAGATTAATATATAAGATATTATGATAATAGAAAATGTATATTTGGAATAGACACTCATATATAATATATTATTAGATAAGAAACCAATATGTGACATCTTATACTTAGTATAAGGTTTAATATAGAACATACTGAACATCATAAATTATAAATTAAATGTATATCATATATTTTAATTTGATAAAAATATCCAAATCAAACCACCACACATAAGATATTTCTCATCAATGTAATGTATATGATTGTTAATTATGAAACAATTCCCAATATTTAGTACCAGTGGAATTTGTGACAGTACCTTAGAAATAAAAATTCACATATGAGTTTTTAGACTTCTAAAAAATTCTCATATCATGTTATACAAGATTGCTTCCATAACATATATTGTTATTTTCCTTACATAAAATATAAGAACACAACATACTATTTCAACTCCTATAAATATAAAATGTTGTCATCATAATAAAATATGATATATAGCATCTTCCAATATATATATATATATATATAATATCATGTACACATAAAAAATAATAAATTAAATATGAGAAAAATATAATTATAATGTATAGAATAATAAATGTCAATTTGTTAATATTTAAAAACTTATTGTTATAGCCATGATTATAATTTAATTCTACAATTAGTGGAAGATTCAAATATAAAAATAATACTAATTGAGATTATTAATAAATAATGTATTATAAATAAAATATGGATAAAATAAATAAATAAATAAGAGACGGTATATATTTCATTATTAAAAAAATAGATAAATTTTAAAGGAGCCACCAAAACATTGTCAAAATTTTTAAAAAATAAAAAACTAAATGTATCTAACATGAACATATCTCAGTTTTTTCATAATTATATGTGTAAAATAATAAAAACCATTTCATAAAAAACAATCCAATATAATTTAGAAATAATAAATATCCTTTAAAAATAGAACATACAATCTAAAAAACATATCTGAAAAATTAAATATCATATATGTAACGAATCAACCCAAATACACTCTCAAACTGGAACCAGACCCAACAATCCACATACTCGAAGGGTTCTCTTGATTCTAACAAGAATGAAATAATCACATAGGCATTGAACAAAAACTTCAGTGAATGATTTTTCCCAACATTAAGAAACAACACACAAAATGTATAAAATACAGACAATATAGTAAAATATACATATAATACATAATATAAAAAAATAATCAAAACAAATCAACTCAAAAAGTGAAAAAAATATATGAGCATGGGTCCAAGTGTATAGACTACCAAAATATTAAAAATAACTACTCCATGTGATAGTGAAGGTAGAACTCCACCATCTGACCACCAGCTACCAATCCCAGCTTATAGAAAATGTTTCGTCCACACGACGGTGTCGTGACTTTCTCTATAATGAAATATGTAACTAGGTCTACGCACTACAGAATAAGGAATGTAGTGTGTGACCTAACATGATCAGTAGGGTCTCACCAAGGTGGTCTATATTAATTCTATAAATAAGAATCGAAGGAATGTCAACATTAAAGAAATCAAGGCATGTTAATATTTTAACAGTTATCATATTATTATCGTGGAAAAATAGATTAATTCCTTTTTTCCAAATTTCCAAATAATGAAGGTAAATTGGTTATAAATAATTTCACAACCAAATATCTTAGTAGATATATCATTTTAAAACAATTATTTCATCAAATATCATATCTAATCCATAATTGTACAACACAAAAGCAAAAAAAACCAATAGTTGTGTCCGCAATCATCCAAAAAACATAGGTAACAACACATCAAAAATCACACTATATCAAGATAGATATTCCACTCAAATATAACATAGAATTCTCATATATATAAAGCCACTATACATATGCATAGATTCTCGAGGGAATTGGAACACCTAGAAAGTGAACCCCCCAACAGGTCTGACATGTCCCAAGAACAACATGCCTCAAGAGAAGAGATAATCTCCATGATAAAATACCCAAACAATGGACAAGACCTATTTCTATATATTCCAACTAAGATCCCAAGGCATACCATGTTATCTATTTTATAAATGATATCATCAAACCATTTTCATGAAATCATGCTTTAAAAACCACCGCATAACACAATTTCACAACTCATTAAAAACCCTTCCCATTTACCAAAAACTAGTGGAATCCCATCCATTATAAAAACCCACTTCCACGCAAACAAAAAAATATGTCATATCATTCCAATTAATTTAATAAAAAAATATCAAAAAAAGATAAATTTAGTTAACTAGCACAGGATAGCGATGGAATCACATACCTCAAAACCTAGGGTCACACATTCCTACAAAGGATTCACCAACAAGATGAACAAAAAGAGACAATAGAGGCCCTAGATTCAATATATACATATTTTAATTTATTCAAATAAACAAAATTGGTATTGAAGAAGAGAAACGAAACATACCTTGAAAACTCTCACCCACCGAACCACAAAAATTAACGGAAATTGCATCAAAATAGGATAACTCCATAGATCTAGAAGGAATCAAGAAGAAGTTTTACCATTGATCAATATATCTAACAACCAATGAAACCTCACTTCTAATATCAATGAAAGGATTAATTATAAAGGATAAATCAACCAGAGATATGAAAAACTACCACAATGGGGAATAATCTCCAAAATGAACTAATCTAGATCGAATGGAGACTCCCAATATCACCGGAAAAGCCTTCGAGCTTGAGAGACAAAGGAGATGTTGTCAAATGAAGTAAAATTTCAGTCAAGAGGCACCCTAAAATGAACAAATATTAATGTTACAGGGCATGTAATTCATTTACATGTCGTGTAATCCTTAAGGCTAACATACTCTAAAAAATAGTCACCTTTTTATTAAAACCTATCATTAATAATTACATGGTGTGTAATATTTACATTGAGTCTAGTCACAACATACTACGTATTAGATTCATGAAATCTTATCTATATAACATATATGGCATGTAATACCATTACATGATGTCTATTTCTCCTACAGACTAAAAAACTATAGATTCATTGAGAACACTCAAACTAACTCGGGAATTATCTGACTCTATGAGGATCCTTGAAAATCCATTACATGTTTATATTTGGACTCCATTAATTCAAAAAAATTATCCCAAAAAAATTATGAAATTTTAAAAAAACATTTCTATATCCTCAAGAGACCCAAGGAACGACCAATTATATAGGAAAATCCTAAAGGGGATGTGAAATTACCTGAATGTGGGTAACAGGATGTTACAAATTCCCCATAATAAGACCTTTCATCCTAAGGAAGTTGTATAGAAGAATGATTACTGGTAAATTGGTTAGGCAACTGATCCATTATAAATGACTCATGATCCCACGTATCATAATAATTTGATCCTTGTTTCCCTAAAATTGTCCAACAGATTCGACTTACCATGATATAAATTCAGTTGAGTGTCAATGATCTCAACTAGCTGCTCACCAATGGAGACATGTAGCTCTAACTCATTTTATTCCCAACTCATAACATTATAATTATTGAGATGTTATTTCCTGAGTTATGATATGTGGAAAACATCATTCATTCTTTTCAATAAATCCAAATGTTCAAACTGATAAGCAACCTTCCCAATAAACTCAATGACGTAAAATGGCCTAAAATATATGATATCCAACTTCCCCTATTTTTTGAGCTGATAGTGACCCAAATGAGGAAAAATATTCATGAAAACACGGTCACCCTTGGAAAAATCCGAAGGAAGTCACCATTGATCCAAATAATATATTTTTTGACACTTATTTGTAACCATACATCAACATATATCCTGATTTCTCACAGACTTCTCTTGAACAAATCACGCTCCCACCAAATAATATTTTCCATCCTATTCCCAATAAAGAGGGGATCATCATGTTTGACCATAAAAAGACTTCAAATGATTAATTTTAATTGATGATGGATAACTATTGTTACAATAAAACTAAACCAATCACATTTGGCCAACCCAAGATCCACAAAAATCCAATACATGGGAATGAAGAATACCATCATGGATATAAGTAGCATGCTCAATATGACATTATATATGTGGATGAAAATATGTATTAAACCATACATGAGTCCCCATTGACTCTTGGTGACATCTCAAGATACTTGACCTGAACATAGGATCCCTGTTTGAAACAACGATAGAAGAATCCCCATGCAACATCATAATTTTCGGCGCATAAAGATTACCCAGATCATCAACCATTACGGTTTCATTTACCAGAATAAAATTATATTACCTTTTCAACTAATCAATAACTTGACATATTTTAATACTCTATCAAGGATTATATGGAAACCCTATAAAAATGTCTATAGACACCCCATCCCATTTCCAAACTGGAACCAGAAGAAGTTAGAACCAACCATAAGGTCTCAAATGCTATGCCATTATTTTTTGGAAGGTGTCACAATGGGACACATAATCAACAATCTCATGATTCATTCCCAACCACCAGAATAACCATCTCAGGTCATAACACAAATTCAGAGTTCCTAGATGAACGACCATTGATGAACTATGATAATAAAAAAACTAAACTCCTCAAATATGTTGAAATGAAAAACTAATCCCCAGATATGATAATACCATATGGAGAGATAGACTAACCAGAAATGGTCTTTTCACAATTTGAGATTTCTTGAATTCATCTAAAATCATTATCCTACCACTAATTCTAATTAATATACCTAAGGAGAGATGATGATAATGGATAAATAGTCAAATCCATTCTAGAAACATCCTCTTGATCATCTATATGTAATTGAGAAAAATACCCATTAGGTTTTACTCTCCCTTTGAATCCATAAGAGCTTACAGTGGAAATTTCTTTCAAATATCTTCTACCATGACAATACCCTTACATAAGTAGTAGGTGATATCAAAGTCAAATGTTTGATAGTATTCAACACACCACCTCTATCTAAGGTTCAATTCATATTGAAAAAATATTTAACTTAAACAGTTTAGGTTAGAAAAGACTACCAATCGTTCCCAAAAATGATAATTCCTCCAAAAAAAAGTGAATTCATAACTGAAAAAAGATCTAAATCATGAGTGGGGGTAATTCTTCTCATGTGTCCAAGGATAAAAACATATATAACTCACCTCGCAATCATCTGTAATGAGAGCACAACCAAAAAAAATTCCATAATAATCAAAGAAACCCATATTCCCCTTACTGGGATTAGGTAAGATCAGAATAAGAGTTGATGTCAGATGTTATTTCATCTCATCAAATAAAGACTAACATTTTACATCCCATATGTATTTTACCCCTTTCATGGTAAGATAAATCATTGGTGACACAAACTTTGTGAAATCCATAATGAATCGTCAGTATCATCAAAAAAGACCAAGGAATCCCCTAATTAATAAGACATTTCATAGATTTTCCCATTACAAGATAACATTTATATTCTATAGATCAACAAAAAATACAGGTTTAGAAATCACATTCTCTAATAACATCACTTCTTGATTCCAGAAAGTAAATTTCAAAGGCTTTCCACAGAGATGGTAAATCCTCATTATTTGAAAAACCAAACTCGTATGGAGATCGTTCTCTCACACAAATGTAGAATAACCCAAAATATCATCCACAAACACTACCACTATGGGTAGATATACTACTGTATTATTTAATTCCACAAATCCTCAAAAATTACAGGATAATTAGTTAGAACAAAAAACACCCACAAGATATTCATAATGGCCATACTTTCTCCTAAATTCCATCTTCTATATATCACACTCTCTAACTCTGAGATGAAAATAACCCAATTGAAGATCAATCTTCAAAAACCACGTTACCCTATGAAAATATCAAAAATATTACCCACATGAGGAAAATGATACTTTTTCATAAATATTACCCAGTACATCTTTTGATATTCCACAAAAAATTGCTGTTTACCATCTACCTTCATTGAAAAAAGAATTCGCTATGGGCAATACGAACCCCTAGGGATAACAAAATCCTTTTTCACCAGGTCATATAATATAATATTTAAATATTTTAGAACTATTGGTGCCATACAATAAGAAGGTATCGATACAGGATGCATCCCTCACACCTAGTCATCAAAAAATCTACCTCCTTCTCTAGAGGATTATTTGAGATAAAATCTGGGAAAACATCAGTAAAACCCTAACAATATTGGGATGATAAAAAATTAAAAAAACATCATGGGAACAACTAAAATAGTATATGATAACCTTCTATGCTCTTGGTATGAAGTTCCTCTATGTTAGTACCTTGGACCCCAATCTCTTTGAAACACCCATGAGCTCTAATCAGTCAAATGAAATATGAAAAACTAATGATAAAAATCAACCTCACCTCTATGAGAAATAAAAACATACAACTCGATGATGAAATAAAATAGATATAGATCAAGAATAATAAAATCCCAGAAAAACTCTATATCAGCTATCAATAACTTATAAGGACTTTGAAAAACCTACTCTTTCTTCTTTCCAAAAGGTATCACTAACTCCATAACAAATGACATTATTTCTATTGTATAGATATGAATATGAACATAATAGATAGATTTAAATGAGTGGGAAGAATACATATCATATAAATAAATCTCTACTAAGGATGAAATAAATATTGTACCACTAGCTACTATTGGACCACGTTTACCTATTCTTGGAATTTATCTACTACTTGAAGTTTCTTAACTCTTGAGTCTTGTGGATGGAGCCCACGTGTCTTTGAATCATCTGACTATATCTCAATAGCCTTTGGAGATGATGATCCCTAGATATATAAGGAGTAGACATGGCTTGATAAAAATGATACAAATGACCGTAACCTCTATATTGTTGGTCATCTTAGAAGGTGAAGGAAAATAACTACCAAGGTGTTCTGCTACCAAGAACTAACTCCACTTCTCCTTTGATGATCCTTCCACTTCCTCTTTTCCCCGGGAGCACATAACTAGGTTAAAGATAAGGGGAATAATATCTAACATTTTATTTCATATTCATATATGTAATCATGGTAATGTAAACTATATCTAGTGCAAAACTAACCAACTCAGAAAACTGAATTGTGTACTCTGACAACAAATTCTCTCCCTACTACGAAGAGGGGAAATCTTTAGACTTTTCGAGGATCGTCATCTTATAAAAATCTATAGGAAGAACGGGTTCGTAAAACCCTTTATTTCTAGTCCCTCATGCCAATCCACCTGCACCATCGAATCCCACCGACACATTCTAGAACCCTCAAGTCTAAACATTGCGCACACCACATTGATGTTCTCAAGTGTTTCCAATAATCATAGGACATGATGGGTCTTTTCAGATAGTAGTATACCTCTTGAGGTTCATTCCAACATTTAAAGGATAGTGGTTTTCAATGATAGAACAATCATGATTGATCTCATTATCATACATCTCATTGATATACCTCAACAACTACATTGTGACTTGTGGATCATTTTGGTAAACCGTATGAATTCCTCTGATGATATCCTCGATAAATTTTTAATCCATCAATGAAATTCAATGGGTATCATCATATGTACCCTAGTGAGGAACTTACATAACATGTTTGATAGGGAAACAGTTGCAGACCAAAACAAAAGAAATGAGCAGACACAAAATTATCTCATTTAGAACTAGAATGCCCATAAACATAAATTGAGAGTAACATCAAGAGATCAAAATAGGATCCACACTTCCCAACAACCCATGGTAACTTAAGTCTCATTATGAAAATATCTCTCTAGGGAAACTCTACAATATACCTTTCCAGTCCCGACAATACTACTCTAGTCTACAAAAAATCCCTAGGCAAGGACTCTTGAGGAAATACCACATATGATGCCATTTATTAATGAATTGACTCAAATAAACAATTTAATTGGTACTAAATATGATATTCCATAACCCGTATGGGTGTTACCAGTCCCCATGATATGGTGACTAGCACTAGAGAATTAAAAAAGAATCTAAGGGAATGATTTTCCAACCTGAATAAACAACAGGAAACACACACACACACACACAATCAAACACACACACACACACAAACATATATATATATATATATATATATATCATATACAACATTATAGAAGGCAAATATATTCCATAACATAAAAAAACTAGTGGAAACCAAACAACTCCACTGTGTAAAATGTTTCTAAGCCCAGTTCCATCCATAAGGACTACAAAATAGGAAAACCCACCACTCCATGTGATAGTGTGGGAACACTCCCACTATATCTCCACAGGCCACTCATCCTAGATGGAAAAAAACCCCACCGCCTCATTTTGGAACCTTTCTTTTCCCTGTATTTAAAGGCAATACCAGGTATATGCACAACCAATGGGGTATGTTGGGTGTGAGTTAACAGGGTTAGTATGGTCTCTCCCAAGTCTTTCATATCAAGTCTCCTAACCATAATTCAACCATTATCTTAATTATAGGAAACAAGTCATGATAATAGTTCAATAGTTTTTATATCAAAAACATGGAAAAATAGTTTAAATTATTTTTTAAAAACAATTCCAAGTATAGAAGATAAATCGGCTTCAAATCATTTTAAACCAAATATCACAGAAAATATATCAAGTTAAATGATATAGTGCATCATATATCATATCAAATTCATGGTAGTACAACCAAAAAGTACTAACCAAAATCCCTTAATTAGCCAAGAAGCATATATTATAGCACTCCAAGTATCACAATATGTGAGGATAACTAGGACACGCGTACCTAACATAGAAAATCTTGTACACATCAATCTACAATACATATGCATCAAGTCTATAATTTAGATAAGTACACTAGAAAGTGAACCCCCAATAGGTCTAAAAAGCCCCTAGAACAATATTCCTAGATAGATGAGATAATACCCAGGAGAAAATCCCCAAATAGTGGACAAGAACTATTACTATACCTTCCACCTATGTACCCAAGGCTTCCCATAGATTCTATTCCCCCAACTACTTAATCAAACAATTTACATCAATTTATTCTCTAAAAACATGGGTTCTCCCATGCCCACAATGGAACCACCCACAAGAATAATGGAACAATGACAATGGAGGTTCTAGAATCAATATACACAACTACAAATTGATTCAATTCAACAAATAGGTTGGTGGAAAAGAGGAATGAATCATACCTCAAGAACGCACACGTTCCATACCTTTATCAATAAAGGAACAAACCCTAGAATAGGATCACACAATAGATCTAGAAGAAAACCAGAATAAATGTCAAAATGGGTCAACAGATCTGAGAACACATTGAAACGATGGTACCATGATGAATGAAATGAGGAAGAAAACAGTCTTTCTTGCCCAGAGATACATAAACCAAATATAACAATGATCAATCTTTGATCGAATTAATTTAAATCCAATGGGGACCCCCAAAATTGCAAGAGAATCCTTTTAGGTCGAGATACAAAGGAGCTATTGATGAATGTAAAAAGATTTTCATCATTCGAAACCATAAAATACAACCCTGCGACATTAATATGGAATGTAATACCATTACACATCATGTAATACTTGGGGATGAGATACGCCAAAAAACCTATCACATTTATATGAAAATATATTTTTATTATTATATGGCATATCATCATTACAAGGAATCTACTCGCTAGTTAATGTGTACTAGATTCATGAAATCTACCCTTTATAAATTATGAAGAATGAAATCCTATTACATGATTTGTATTTCTAATGTAGTCTATATAAGTGGTAGATTATTTTGAAAAACCTCAAACAAACTTGATCATTCTCCAAACTAATGGAGAACCCCACCGAGGCATTACACATTTATTCTAGTTTTTCATTAATTGAAACAAGCATCCATCCCCAAACATGAATTAATTTTTCCCAACAAATGATCTCCATCCTCAAGAATCACAAAATGTGCCCAATTAATGTGGTAAACAAGAAAATATAAGTAAAATTACCTAAATATGGGGAACAAGATGTTATATTAATTATAATAAAATATAATTTTTATTATAATAAACATCCTTATGATCCACGATCAATGCAATTAGTACCAAATAAATATTTCTAATAGTTAAGAAAGAACCACTACTCCCAAAAATAATAAATTTTTAAAAAAATGAATCGATAGTTTGGAAAATATTAAATATTAAAATTGTTATTAATTCCAATATATCTATGATTTCACCCAATTAAATATTTAAAATAGTGAATAAAAACACCAATTTTAATTAGATAAACACTATATTGAAGGAAACAAATAATGATTAATATTTAATAAATAAAAATATTTCTATTTAGTAAATATTAACTAACCATTGGAATATACTTCCCTCATTATATGAACATTTTTCAATATATTTCCTCATCAATAGTTCATAAATTTCAAACATCCATCATATATAGTTCATATATAAAATATTTTAAAAAAACATTTATCTAATGGATTTGTAAATATATAATCTATATAATATTTCATAGAGAAAAACTAAAAACCAATATCTCCTTTTTATACATGATCTATTATAAATTATATCTTACTTATATACACATAATTTTTGAATAATTTATTGGTTTTTTTGAAATATATATGGTTGATCAATTACTGCATAGGACATACATATCATCAAATTGGTTATTAATGATTTATATTTTTTTCTAATACAAAGAGACTATTCCTAACAGATCTCAATAGTTACAAATTATTCATAAATTATGGACAACTCTACTGAATATTACTTCTATAAGCTCTATAAAACTGACCTTTTACCTAAAAATATTACATAACACCTGTGTTTTCTATATCTATTTATTATATATCATAGCATACAATAGAATAACTAATAAAATGAAATGACATCTTACTATAATTAAAAATAAATTTTATTCAAATAATTTATCATATTTTGTAAATATTTTCACAATAATGAAATTAATTTCCATCGGGTCAGTTTAAAATCACTCACACAAGAAATCAATAAGAATTAAATTGGGTATACTAGCTGTTATATATAGCATAATTAATATTAATATAGAAACCATTTTATGATCAAATACTTTAACATTATAATCATCATACATTATACATTATATACTCAAATTAATGATCATAATTTTAAAATAATCATGTCCAAACATGATTACTAATTAATTAACATAAATATATTTTTTGATAAAAATTACATTTTCACATTAATAAATCTGAAAACTATAAATAACATTATTTCTCTTACAAGTTTTAGGTAAAACACAGTATTCTTAATATGTGTAAAATTCATATAGTAAAATTTAATGGATGAAGAAAATATAATATAATATAAAATAATATATAAAATCATAATATATTGGTGAATCCTCTAAAAAATAAATCAATGTTTAATTTAACTTTATCTAACAAATTATTCAAAAGAAATAATGGAAACCTCTCTTATATAACTCAAACATCATGTAACCAACCATTAACTGATTCAAAAAATGAGTAGAAACATGATTTGAACTATTCTCATTCTCATATAAACCTACAAATTTTACACTGCCATCCATTTAAATAAGTCAACAAATAACAATTGTTTCCAAACCATTTCATAGTGATTTAAATCGTGATGTTCTCCAAACACTAAAAATATATATATAGATTATAATTATGAAATGTGTAAAAATATACTAAATTTAATTCCATTCACTTGACTAAATCTATGGTAAAATAATATGGGTGAATTTAATACAATCTTACTAGATTCATCTTATATATTCTTGAAAATCTATTGTGTTCCAATCACTTACATATCAATATATGGAATAACCGATTCCAAGAAATTTTCCATGAAAAATTGTTAAGAAAATATATAATAGTGAATATATAATTAGGATAATCATTGGCTTCTATGAAACCATTCAAAACAAATAGTAAAATAATATTTGAATTTACAGAGATGTTTTTTTAGCAATTTTTTATTTTCAGAACTTGATTCAACATCGCCGAAATCCCTTTCTTTTTGGTGATGATGATAAGATCTCCAAAATATTTATTGATCATAGTGAAGAACCCCCACAATGGTGTATTTATCATGTCTGTTTCATCATATCCATTGATAAGTCTTAAAAGTATTCTTAAAAAAAATATTATTTAGAATATTTAAATATTGATTGCTTTTCATGACATTTTACATAATCTAATTCTTCAACAATCATAGTCCTTTCATTAAAAATATTTTCTATTAAATGAAATATAATATCATGAAAATATTTCATCATTTTATTTTTTTTCTTCAATGTTATCCAAACTATATGTAGTGATGGGGTTTAAAACAATACAACAAAACAATATGAAATAAAAAACCATCGGATTCCATCCATTCAAAAAGTCATTGTGCATTTTTGGGAGAATGTATCTAGTATGAATTTTATTTTATACATATCGTGTTATAAGAATTTTTTCCGTATTAAAATATCATTTTAAAAACTTGTCACTCATATTGTAACCTTCCGTTTCATTAAGAGTATTATTCATCATTTCTATAAATCTTTAATTTTACAGTTTCTTGGGGGATGCAAAGTTATGAAAATAAATAATATTTTAATTAAATGACTCAAATTTCAGATCCTATTTTTTCCACTATATATTTCAATATAAACATTCTTGAATACTTTTACATTAAAAAATTTTAATAATTCAATGTGACAAGTAATGTTTAAATCTTATAAGATACAAAATATACCCAAGTAAATATATTGTAATCATAAATAGAAAATTCATATTTCATTCAGATGAGGAATGAATAATTAATAGTTACATATAAATATAAATGAACTACATAAATTGGTATGACATTTTTTACTTGCTTGATCATTAGAAATGACTCCTTGTGCCACATTCTTTTAATCATTGGATCACATAGATGGTTTTTTAAATATTATTATATAGTAATTTATTATCTCATTTATGTTTTAAAAAATTACAATGATGTCTATAATTTATTAAACTAAGCCAAAATGACATTAAATTATATCTATCTCTACTACACTTAAAAAATTTACATATTGAACTATTAGTTCAGTTACATTAACAGAATAAAAATTCATTTTCATGTTTTCATGAATTAAAAAAACATCACTAAAACGTGAAATTTTTCATTTTAAAGTTTTATATCCATGACACCATCACATATTTGGGGAATATATATCAAGTAATGTTGTATATCAACAAATTATCAATATTAATAATAACACAATTTTATAAACAAACATCCGCAAAAACCTTTTCCTTTCCCTTGAATAGCCTCAAATTTATTAGTTCCACTATCACATCTATTTTGAGAAATGCTATTTTATGGATCTATAGTCATATACATAGATAATATGTTTTTTATGTATTTTATGTATTTATTGAGACTTCATATATATAAATCCTATAAAATAAATTATGATAACATTTTTTCTCTTATACCCTTGGGTCCAATGTGATTAATATAGATGTTTTTCACATCCCATTTAGATTTGAAATTATTATTAATTAGTATTTTAGGGGATATTAATTTAGTGATTCTAATGGATCATGGAAATATACAAGGTAATTTACTAAAATCATATCTATGTATTCTATATCTGAAAAAAAATAATATTATAGAAAATACCTTTCTAACTATTAAAAAATATTTATTTATTAATTTTAGATAGCTGTCAATAATTTTAGAAATTTTTTTTTCTATTCACCTTATTAAAGAATTTCATTTTTTCGTGAAATTTGCTATAAGTAATAATTGATGAATGATTTAAATTAAAATGTTGATATAATTCTTATGATTTCCATTCTCTATTTGAAGAGTATATGAATCATTATAACCCATTAATTGATATTGGAAGTATAATTCTTCGGTTTCTCACTCTCTTGAGTAAGGAACTTATTTCTCCAAAAAAATTATTACATCCTATTAGTTCTTCATATATCATCAAAATTATAGTGTTATCTCTTGTAAAATTTCCAATAATTCAAATTATGTATTATATAAAAACATTTTGATTATTAAAATAAATATTATCACGACCCGTCCCTCGGGGCTCGTGCCGTGACTACACCAAGCGCGCCTTCTATAGGCCAGGTGCTGGTGACTAGCACCGAAAGGCGTATTCCTTAAAATAGGAATAAATTTCTTTTAAACTTGTACAAACACACAGACTAGAATGCAAGAAGAAGTAACCACTATGTAAAATGTTGTAGTAAAAAGATTTTTGAAAGTAAAGGGGCCAGAATACAAGCCCAACTAGAAAAGTACAAGTAAAATAGAAAAGTAAAAAATAGCTGAAAGGTGACAAGAAACTCCATATCATCCACCACAGATCCTACCTGA
The DNA here is from genome assembly GCA_963277665.1 of Viscum album. NCBI lineage: Eukaryota > Viridiplantae > Streptophyta > Magnoliopsida > Santalales > Viscaceae > Viscum > Viscum album. The sequence continues at coordinate 1,468,329,159 of OY728134.1, read as the reverse complement.
AGGGTAGGTAAAGATCGCATCCACAATACTCCACATCTTCTTGTCTCATCCGTGTCACGTCATTCCAAATGGTCTTCCTCTGAGCACCATCTAGTGCTAGCTCCCTCAGCCTCGATTAATGTAGTTTTTCATCTACACAAGACACAATAAGGTGCTGGCGAAGTCCGTGTAGGGGTGAGTATAATGATACTCAGTAGGAAACCCGTGACCCCGTAGGTATCCTGTAGTTCCAAAAAGTATAAACCACAAAGAAAGATCACAAATATACTTAGGTATATGCCCATACATATACCTAAGTTATCAAGATATACTCATCTCATATATGAAGGAAGTATATCAAAAAGGTAACACCGTGAAGGTAAAGTACCACATAGGTAAAGTTCCACATAGAATTACCTGAATCATAAGCACAAAGTGAAGACAACTCAAACCAAGATTTATTCTAGGGCTAGTAACAAGTAACATCCCCAGTCACAATTTCGAACACCTCAGCTACTGGATAACTCCTCCTCTATCGAGTACAGTGGGTCTTCCGTGTCACACAGAGGCGCTTCCCACTAACCTTGAACTACTGAAATACTGCTCCAAATCACGTATTGTGGGTCTGCTGGGTCACACAGAGCCATCCAACCACAACGCAGTCTGCTAAGGTACTCTTCCCCGTCGGGTACCGTGGTTGCTCCCCACCATAGCCCGCCAGGTCACACAGAACCACCCACCCCCATCGTGGTCTGCTAAGCTACTCCTCTCCATTGCGTACTACGCCCTTCTAGTTACTTCAAGTCAAAAAGTTAGCAGTCGTCAGGCCTCTTCATGTTGCAGAGTTTTGTACATAGTGCGTTTGGGAGAACAAATCCCAAAGTGATCTGTCATATCTCAACCATCATGAAGTCTCACAATGAAGTAACCCGGTGATCATTCAAGTCATAAGGGTTCCAATGCAATAGACGGTATGTCAATCAGATGCTCGGTCTGTGTGTTATTGGCATTTCAGTGTCGAGGGCCCGGTTGGATTTGGGTGCAATCCAACCCGACCGAACTACAAGTTTCTCTAAAACTCAATGGTGTGTGTAAAAAGAACTATCTCACTCCAATGTTCCCAATGCCGGAGACATTTCGTCAAACAGGGCATCCGGTTCTCAAGATAAGGTCTTTTGAGAGTTTCTGGGCCTGGGTCTGGTCTGACCCGGTCAGACCGACCCGGTCTAGGCTGGGTCGAGGTGGACTCAGCCCCCTGAGTTGATGTTCGGTCCAGCCTGAAAGAAGGGCGACCTGCAAGGGAGGCCCGGCCCGAGTAGAGAGACTCGCAAAGGGGTGGCATGACCCACATGGGGCGGTGACCTGCTAGGTGGGCGGCCTAGTTCGAGGGTGGTAGCCTTGCTCTGAGGGTGGTGGTCCCACTCTGAGGGCGGCCGCCCGGCTCCAAGGGAGGGGTCCAAAAAGAGGGGGGTGACCCGGCTCGAGGGTGGCGGCCCAGTGCGAGGGTTGCAGCTCCCTGTGAGGGCGGCGGCCTGGTTTGGTGCGACGTAGGGGGTGTAACCCCTTGTCTCTCGAATTCCCGAACAGCTCGGAGGCCATTGGGTAGGCAAAGTAGCGGCGCCGCGTGGGCATCGCATGGTCATTGCGGAACCCGTTGGAGGCGGGTTTGGACTCCGCCGCAACTTCGACCGCGACTTCTATTCATCAGAGGCATGGTGGTCACACAGCCTTCCATCCCCCGGTCGGCCGTCGTTTTGGCCACCTCCTCCATTTTCCAGGGCTGACGAGCCGCAACCTTCCTCTTGCGGCATGTGCCGATGTGCTCGTGGTCTTCTAAGGAGGCGCATGAATAGAAAGATTGTGGGGGGTTCGGGCCGGTTTTTTTATTCTCGTGCCCTCCATGTTATCTTGTAATATAAAGTATATTAAGGGGTTGAATAAATCAATTGAATTAAGCCAGATAAACCCCACAAAGATTTCATGCAACAATCCTCCTGTAAAGACGAATGAATCGTGGGACAACCCTTTAGTGGGTTGACCCACATTCTTTATATAATTTCAAGAATGGGTAAGAGGGAATCAAGAACACATAAACAAAAAATAACCCCTACCTCAAAACTTTGTAGAAACGTCCGCACTTGATGGTGGATCATGTTATTTGTTCCCGTGACTGGCTCCCAAAGACTTCACTCGCACGTCGCCCCCTTGGCTCGGTGTCGTCTGTCACCTCCCGCTGGGTCGGATTCATTTTCCAAGGGTCCGGTGTCACGGTGTTACTTCAGCACTACACTTTTTGGTGAAGCTCTCTATTGACCCTCCCCTAACTCCATATATCTAGGAGAGGGGGAGGTTAAGTAATAGCATGGGGAAATAATTAGGGTCCTTAATTAGAAAGTTTCTTAATTTCCCCAACGTTGTCGTTATATTTTGTTGGCAGGGAAAAATATTTAATGGTTTGACACACCGTTGGCCCCACCCATTTAATTATCCATTGGAGGATATTAAATAAAATAATAAAACTTATTTTATTTCATTTCTTTTTAAAAGACACAAAATACAACTTTTTCTCTGGACCTACTTCGGTAAAAGTAAAGCCTCCCTTTAGTGAATCTTAGTGTTACGGATTCAACGATGCCCTCAAATTTTTAATCTGAGCACCGGTTCAGAATTTTGAAAACACCGCTCACGCATTTACTGAACGTACCCAAAAAAAATTCAGAAAATTATTAATAGTCACCCTCGACCTGCAGTGTTCGAGGATAGGCTCTAACTAAGTGAAACACGCCCCAACAAACCCAATTGTACTCTTGGATTTACTATCTGAGTTACCTTTCAGAATTTATCAATTTTACAATAAAATTATTGTCACTTAATTATTTTATTTACGGCCAAAAACTAACTTTCACTGGTGGCCCGCGCCGACAAATGTTAGTGTCAGCCTAAAGAGAGCATACCCTCACGAGTTCAGGGGTGGTCTCTGATTTTCAATCTGTGTTGTCATTCGTGAGTTATAAGCATTTGAAAAATAAAATAACATTATTTAATTATTATATTAATGGTTATGCCATTTTCGGGTTTTCTCACAAGAGGCCCACCCCGATTAAACTTAAGTGGTGCCTCGGGTAAGCCCGCCATCTTGAATGCAACGGTGCCATCATATTTCTGATTAGAGCATCCAATTATGTATTTTTCCACTTTTTTAGGAAAACTTCTCACATTCTCTAATTAAAGTTTAACAAAACTTTGACGGATCATTCCGGTCACTCTGGGCTCAAAATCGCGTGCTGTCAGATTTCACGGTCTTAAAATAATTCCATATAATTAAAATAAATTATATGGACATTCCGGGACATTACATTGTCCCCACCTTAGGGATTTACGTCCCCGAATGGAAAAATAAGGGAAAAGGAAACAAATGGGGTTACTGAGCATGAATCTAAGCCTCTCACTCCCATTCTCTCTCCTAGAGGTTACTGTGTTGCCAGCATATGTGCACCAGAGGTATCAACTTCCCATGAAGTACCCACTCCTATCGATCCTCAATCTCTAATAGAACCTTCATAAATGATGCTCCATCATCTAAGTCAAGCTCTCCATGGTCGATGACATGAGATGGGTCGTTCATGTATCTCCTCAGCTGGGATACATAGAAGAGGTCGTGCACCATCTCTAACTATAGTGGAAGTGTCAAGAGGTATTCCACCTCACCTATCCTCTGATGTATCAGAAAAGGTTCGATAAACCTTGGTGATAACTTGCTGCCTAGGCCAAATCACCGCAGTCCCCGTCGAGGAGAGACTCGCAAGAAAACGTGGTCTCCCTCTTAGAACTCAAGAGGTCCCCATCTTATGTCATATTATGTCTTCTGTTTTCTCTGTGTAGTCATTTTCCACTCCTATATGGTCTGCACCATCTCATTGGTAGCCCGTACCAACTCTTGACCCATAAGTGCTGACTCCCCAGGGTCTGTCTAGCATAGAGGTGATCTGCAAGATCGACTAGACGATGCCTCCAATGGTTCCATACCAATGGTGGAGTGATAAATGTTGTAAGTGAACTCCACCAAGGTCATGTGATCCTCTTAACTACGGTCAAAATCATGGACGCATGCACTAAGCATGACCTCTAGTGTCTGAATGGTCTTCTATGTGTGACCATCTATCTGAGGATGAAAGGCGGTGCTCAAACGCAGCTGTGTCCTGAATGCCTCCTACAATCCCTTCCAAAACCAGGATGTGAAACTTGCATCACGGTCAGATAAGATCATCGATGTCACCCCATGAAGTCGCATGATCTCTTGCATGTAGAGGTGTCCCAAGCACTCTACAGATCCATGCTCTGGAATGGGTAGAATTGGGATGACATTGTGAGTCATTCAATGATCACCCAAATGGAATCGTGCCCCTTGGACGTACGTGGAAGCCCTGTCACAAAGTCCATGGATATTCTATCCCACTTCCACTATGGCACCTATAGTGGTTGTGATAAGCCTACAGGAACCTGGTGTTCGAGCATCACTTGCTGACAAGTGAGGCATCATGAGACAAACTCTACTACAACCTTCTTCATCCCTGGACACATGTGCTGATGTCGGAGGTCCTGGTAAATCTTTTCCACTAAGGATGTACCGCCAGAGGGGACATATGAAACTCCCTCAACACCTCCCCTCGTAGTGCCACTGGTACCATGGTACGTCCCATGAAGAGAATGACATGCTCCCCACCTTCATAAAATATATCAGGTGTCTGCCCTGCGGATATCTGAGAACGTCGAGCCTCAAAGTTAGTGTCCCCAAGTTGCGCCTCCCTGAATCGCTAACGGAGTGGTGGAGTGACAGTCATAGACAAGAGGTATGCTACTCCATATTAATCCTTGAAGGATATCCGCAGCGTGACTAGCTACTCTGACACCTCACTCAACAGTTGTATACTAGACCTCCTATTGAGTGTGTTTGTTACCACATTCCCTTCCCATGAGTATAGACTACCTCAAATACATAGTCCTGGTGGAACTCTATCCATTTTCATTCTCTCATCTTCTGAAAGCTCAGCTGACACTTCTCCATCCATAGGAAAGGCTACCCCTTCTTAGTCAAAGCTGACAAGGGTGATGCTACCCTGGAGAAGTATAGTTCAAAGCACCAGTAGTACCCAGCCAAAGTAGAATTCCCTCCCCCTTTGGGGAGGTAATCCAGGAAACATATTTTGAAAATATTTACAGAAACTCTTCCACTACTGTTGGGATCGGTAAACCCAAAACTCCCACTTCCACGAGTGTAAGGCTCGCTGACTCAAGGGAGATTGGATGCACCCTAGTATACATGAGTTTATTCTATGCTACCTGGGTTTCATTTTTTTCCAGCCAAGGAAAACCCCATAACAACATGGTAGATAAACCAAAACCCATTTTCCTAATATATTCAATCTGAGTATGAACTATGGAAGTCCATTCCATACCCAAACTAACGTTGTAAGGCCTCGACGCTGCCACCAAGAGGTTTCAACCAAAACTCTACCCTCAAGGGTTAGATCACACCATTGGCATAACTGTTATTATTGATTCTCCTCCAAATGGTATCTCCAGACGTGAGGGTCAAGTCAATGATATAACCGGAAACTCTAGGTCTTGGACAAGATTAGTGGAAGGAAGGAATGACGGGTACCTATGTCTATTGATATAGTAGCTATTAGTTTTCAAATACCGTACCTCAAATCATTCCTAGAGACCTTGGGTCACACTCCTGGAATACTTGCAACTACTCCCTTCCCATTTCCTCTAGCTCAATGATCTTTTTCGGGAATACATAGGGGGTGGTTTGTAACATGTTGAAATTTACACCACCTCTTGATGCTCTCCTAACTCCACTTCCACGTCTACAGCCCTTTAGATTTGTATGTCCCTATCACTTCCTCTTCCTGAGACATTTTACACGCCCAAGTCTCTGAGACATACATCGGTTTCCTACTCACCCACTGCTAACTTTCACATGATGTATCTGCTCAGCCAAAGAACATTCAACCACAAAGGTTCTCTCTAGCACCCTAACATAAGGAGGAACACAAAGAGGAATAGTTTTGGCTCAGATGTACCTAAACACTCCTTGCTCGGAGGTCCGAGCCTTGAAGCACAAATCGTATTGTATTTATCGAGTATATAGGAATGGTCGGTACGCCTTTATGAATACTAAGCTACCGACATGTCATCCTTCTGAAGCTGTAAAATCTCTAGGGAACTCTCATCCACCTCCTCAAGGTAGTCTTTAGTTGCTTGTGAGTCGGGATCGCCTCGGAACCTGAGGGGTATCTGATGTTGAAACACTTGTAAGGCACTAAGACTACATGTGTCATCTACCCGTACCAATGGATGTAACTGCTGACCAATAAGCAGGGATATAGCTGGCACACTACCTGAAGGTCCCATATCAGGAAATGGTCCGCGTACAGAATCTTCATAAATATGCGGACCATCCTCCTGGTCACTCACTGGAAAAGACTAGCAGCTAAGATCACAATCTTCTCTACTCATGTTTAAACTAGGTGGAAAACCCTAGCCACAACCTCCATCCAGTTCTCAATAGCCTGGGAATCTGTCTCACCTCGAAACCTCAGAGGCCTCTACTGCTAGAACATGTACAATGTGCTCCATTTGCATACAACCTCTTCTGGTGATGCTGGTGGCAACATCTGTCCAATGGGCAATGGTGCTTCTGATACACCACTCGAAGGTGCCAAAAGTTATAAGGGGGCCATGAATCGAGGCCTCATCGCTCGGTGGTCCATCACCGCGTACTCTCTCTGGAAAAATGGGTTTCTTTGTATGTGGTGGCATCCTGATAAGGAACAGGTGTGCCACCATCATTAAGTTATACATGGTGAGATGACATTAAATAAACCAAGGAAAAAACCCTTCAAAAACACACGCAATCAGTGATTTTGTGCGCTGAGTTGGAAATCAGAATTCAGGGTCCTGGTGTGTGGATACGTCGACCGCCACACCAACACTGGATTCCAAGAACTGAAAACCAAACTCAAAACACATAACACTATTTCCACATAGAAAATATCAAAGTCATAGTTCTTTGGTAGAATCGAACTCCTCTGAAACCACCTTTTCATGACCTATCCATCGGGGCCCATGCCGTGACTACCCCAAGCCCGACTGCTATAGGAAAGGGGTTGTTGACTAGCACCGAAAGGATTATTACCTAAAACTGGAAGGCATTTCCTTTAAACTTGTACAAACACACCGACTAGAACAAAATAAAAAGTAACCACTAAGTAAACTGATGTTGTAAAAAGAGTGTTTAAAGTAAAGGGGTCGGAATACAATCCCAACTGAAAAAAGTACAAGTAAAACTGAAAAGATAAAATAGCTAAAAGGTTACAAGAAAATCTTAGATCATCCACCACGGATCCTACCTGATTGGTAGGTACAGATCTCCTCCATAGTACTCCATGTTCGTATGTATCCCCTGCGTCACGTCACGCCAAATGGTCCACCTCCGAGAACCGTCCAGTCCTGGCTCCCTCAACCTCGATCAATGTTGTACATCGTCTGCACAAGACACAACAAGGTGCAGGTGAAGCCTGTGTAGGGGTGCGTATAATGATACTCAGTAGGGACCCCGACACCTGGTAGGTCTCCTAGACTTCCACAAAGGATAAACCACAAAGCAAGAGCCCAAATCTACTTAGGAATATTCCCATACATATTCCTAAGTTATCAAGCTATACTCATCTCATACATGAGGGATGTATACCAAAAAGGTAACACCAAAAAGGTAAAGTACCACACAGGTATAGTACCACATAGCATAACCTCAATCAAAAGAACAAAGTAGAGACAAATCACACCAAGATTTATTCTAGGGGTAGTAACAAGTAACATCCACAGTCACAAACTCGAATGTCTCAAATGCTGGAGAAATCCTCCGCTATCCAGTACAGTGGGCATGCCGCATCACACAGAGGCACTTCCAACGGACCATGAACTGCTGATGTACCGCTCCCCATGGCAAACTGTTGGTCTACCAGGTCACACAGAGTCACCCCCCACCAACACAGTCTACTATGGTACTCCTCCCCATCGCATACTGCGACTGATCCAAATTGTGGCCCGCCAGGTCATAAATAACCACCCACCCCCATCATGGGGTGCTAAGGTACTCCTCTCTATCTTTTATTGTGGTCATTCTGTCACTCTGTGTCCAAACGTCAATAGTCGTTAGGTCTCAGCCAGTTGTAGTTTTCTATACGTAGTGCGCTTGGGAGATCCTCTCCTCAAGCCATCAGTCGTATCCCAACCATCATTAAATTTCACAAAGAATTAACCCAACGATCCGTCAAGTCATAAGGGTTCCAATTCAATAGATGGAGTGTAAGTCGGATGCCCAGTCTGTGCGTTATTGGCATTTCTGTACTGAAAGCCCGATTGGATTTGGGTGCAATCCAACTCGGACGAACTCCAAGTTTCTCTGAAACATTAATGGACTAGATAAAAAGGAAAATATTTCTCCTAGGGTCACAATGTCGTAGATGGTTCGTCAGAAAGGAGTATGGTTATCAAGATAAGGTCCTTCAAGAGTTTCTGGGCCTGGTGGGGCCCGTGTCTGGTCCGACCTAGTCGGGCTGACCCGGCCTCGGCTGGGCTGAGGTGGACTCGGCCCACTGGGCCGATTTTCGGTCCTGCCTGAAAGTGGGGAGACCCAAAAGCGGGGCCGATCCGAGAAGGGTGGCCTGCAATGGGGTGGCAGGGCCTGTGTAGGGCTACAACCTACTAGGGCGGCGACCTGGTCCGAGGGCGGCAACCAGCTGGGGAGGTGCCCCGGTATGAGGGATACGGTCGGACATGAGGGTGGCGGCCACCTCCAAGGCCGGAATCCCAGCATTAGGGCAGTGGCCTAGCTAGGAGGGACACGGCCATATTTGAGGGCGCCATCCGGCGTGAGGGCAGCGGCCCGGCATGAGTGCGGTGGCCCGGCATGAGGGCAGAGGCCCGACCCCGAGGAATGTGGCCCGGTATGGTGGCGTTCCATCTCCGAGGGAGGTGACCCGCTCTATGGGCGGCGGTCCAGCAAGAGGGTGGCCGCCTACTGAGAGGGAGGTGGCCTGGTGTGAGGGCGGAAACCCGGTGCGAAGGGGGGAGGCCCGGTGCGAGGGTGGTGGCCTAGTTCGAGGGAGGCAGACTGGTTTGGTCTGACGCGGGGGGTGTAACCCCTCGGTCTCTCAGAATACCGAAGGGCCTGAAGGCCGTTCGGTTGGTGAAGCGACTATGCCGCATGGGCACCACTCGGTCGCCGCAGAACACATCAGAGATGGTTTCGGACTTCATCGCGGCTTTAGCCGTGGCACCTATTCGTCAGCGGCGTGGCGGTCTTGCCACCTTTTGTACTACGGCAGGCCGTCGTGCCGGCCGCCACCTCCATTTTCCACAGATGATGAGCCGCAACATTCCTCTTGTGGCGTGCATTGACGTGCTCGTGGTCTTCCAAATAGGCACAATAATAGCAAGATAGCGGAGGGTTTGGGTCGGGTTTGTTATAAATGCACCCTCTGCATTAGATTGTAATATAGAGGATATTAAGGGGTTGAATAAATCTATTGAATTTAGCAAGATAAACCCCCCAATGATTTCCCGCAACAATCCTCCCGCTAATACGAATGAATCGGGGGTCAACCCGTTAGTCAGTTGACCCACGTTCTTTGTATAATTTCAATAACATGGAAGATGGAATCAAGAGCACTCAAATTAAAATCAACCCCGACCTAAAAATGTCAGAGAAACATCTGTGCTTGATGGTGGGTCATGTTCTTCATTCCTGCGACCAGCTCCCAAAGACGCCACTCACACATCGCACCCTTGGTTTGCTGTCATCTGTTGCCTCTTTCTAGGTCAGATTTATTTTCCAAGGGTCCAGCGTCACAGTGCTCCTTCAGCACTTTGCTTCTTGGAGAAGCTCTATGGTACCCCACCCCTAACTCCATATGAATAGAAGAGGGGGAGGGTAAGTAACAGCATGGGGAAATAATCTGTCTCTTTAATTAGGAAGCTTCCTAATTCCCCCAACGTTGTCATCACTTTAGGTTGGTAGGTCAAGCCATCTAATGGCTTGACACACCGCCAGCCCCCAGCCCTTTTATTGTTCGTTGGTGGATATGAAATAAAATTACAAATAATATTTCTTTTCATTTCTTTTTAAAAGTCACAAAACGTAACTTTTTCTCTGGTCCTACTTCGGTCAATGTAAAGCCTCCCTTAAGTGAATCCTAGCGCTACAGATTCAATGGTGACCTCATATTTTTAATCTGAGCACCAGTTCAAACGTTAGAAAAATCCGCTCACGCATTTACTGAACGTACATGAAAAAATGTTCAGAAAATTATTAACAGTCACCCTCAACCCATACTGGTCGAGTTTAGGCTCTGCTTAAGTGAAACACGCCACAACGAACCCAACGGTACTCTTGTATTTTCCATCTAAGTTACCATTCAGACGTTTTGGATTTTACTATACAATAATTTTCACTTAATTATTTTATTTACGGCCAAAATCTAACTTTCACTGGTATCCTGCACCGGCCAATGTTAGTAACAGCCTAAAGAGAGAATACCCTCACGAGTTCAATGGTGGTCTTAGATTTTCAATCCGAGTTACCGTTCATGAGTTATAAGCATTTTAAAAATAATATAACTTTATTTAATTATTTTATTTATGGTTATTCCATTTTTGGGTTTTCTCACAGGAGGCCCACGCCGACTAAACTTAAGTCTTTCCTAGGGTAAAACCACCATCTTGAACATAACAGTGCCCTCAGATTTATAATCCGAGAAACGGTTTAAGAGTTATTCCACTTTTTCAGGAAAACTTCTTACGTACGCTAATTAATGTTTAAAAAAACATTGACGGATCATTCCAGGCATTCTGGGCCTCAGAATCACACGCCTTCAGATTACGTGGTCTCGAAATAATTCCATATAATTAAAAATATTATATGGAAATTATGGGACATTACAAATATTATAATCATAGTATGACTAAAAACCATAATCACTGGTCATATATATTGATTCCATTAATCAGTCATTGAAAGACACTTTATTCTTTAAATAATTTTTACTATAATTTTAATAAAAAATGGAAATACCACTAACAACTAAAAGTATTTTTTCTATCATCTTCATATTTTTAAATTTTGATTTATTCTTAAATATTGGGTAGTTTGTATTAATATGACCCTTAATTCTACAATTATAAGAGGTGAGATATGGATAATTATAACAAGAATTAGAAATAACTGTACTATTTCCTTTTGGATCTTACCTTTTAGAGTATTTAATAAATTTTGTAGGAATCCCTTTGTTTCATATCATGTATTTGATGGATATGTTGTTAAATTGAGCAACATTTTCTTTTTACCATCCATTTATCTAAAAAGGGAGAAAGAAATAACATTTATATATTTTAATGGTACATCTTTCTTTTTAGTTACATCTTCTTAATATTTTCTCCCAACTTCAATTCTTATTGAAAATTGAACTGATATATTCATCATTTGTATAGTCCATGAAATTATTTCTTTTGTAATTGTAAATCCTTCTAGTATGAGAATTATCTGGTAATTATTTTATAACTCTTTCAATGATGATAGTGAAGTAAACTATTTCAAGAAGACAACCTTCTCCCATAATAATCCTTATGAATTTGTAGAATATTTTATTTATAGTGTCTTCTTCACACATTTAAACTCTTGGTACTCTGCTATCAAAATAAGGAGCTTAGTTCACCTCAACTTTTCTATTCCATATAAATTTAATTTCAAAATATCAAAATACCTTGATCATCTTTATAAAAAAAATGACTTATAAAATTTCTACAATGTTTAGAATAACAAATTTTTAATAAAATATATTTTAAAATAAAAGTAATTGAATTAATATTGGAGATAAAATTTGGTTTAGATCTTGGTAGTATATATTATTTTATTAAAATTTAGTAATTATCATTTATAAGATGCTTATGGTAAATATTAATTCCTGCTTTGAAATATCCATAGTCATTACCAATGAAGAGGGGTGGCATTTAAAGAATCCATCAATCATTATGACCTTTAGATTCAATCTAGGAATATATTTCCCTTATAATTTTTGTTAGGGGATAGTATTAGTAATATAATATAATAATAAATATCAAATTCTCTATCAAAAGAAGATTATATCCATCTTTTTAAAACATAATAAGATACAAATTTTTTTCATCATGTTATATAGAAAATGGTCAAAATAGTCGGAGGATAATTCACTAATTTTTAAAATTTATGAAAAAAACAAAAAATTGTAGAAAACTAAATTTGATCAGAAACTATAGTATTGTAGTCAAGATAAAAAATATTCTATGTCTACTATGTACACAGGAATACTCTATTTTTAATATTCCACAAACTAAGAACCTAAAATTACATCTTATCAATTTTTACAAAACCAAGTACAATAGATGGATTTTATAGTGGATTCACAACCTTGTTATAGACCAATAACATTTATGGAGGCATAAAAAATATCATTCTATTGTATGAAAGAGTATAATCGTGTTAAAATATATCACCACAGAAATGATAATGAAATACCAATGTTTATAATCTTGATAAAAAAAAGATGACCTATAAATGTTTGTAGCATCTCTATCGCATTATGAAATGATCGTTAATACATTGACATTATTAGGGATATTTACAGTAGTATAATGAAAATAAATATCTTCTAGTCAATATTTCTTATATCTCTCATGTGTCACATCTATAATTTTGTTTTTTCCCAATCACAATTTTTAAAACGATCATTTAATGAAACTAACTACAGTTCATTAATAACATCCATCATTCGAAGTCATCATATTTGTTGGTGAAATACTTTCCCAAAAAAAAATCCATGAATCATTATATAAAAATAGAATAGGCCAATAAAAATAATAGTTGCTTAAACTATCCAATTTTATATAATTATATATTTTATGTAATACATTAACTAAATCATTAATTTAATCTTCTTAAAATAATCCCCATAATATTCGTTGAAAGCATTCTTATTTATCTATTGAAAGAATAATAATTATGCATGAATATTTAAGAATATTAATGGTGTGAATAAATACACTATGGATATAAGAAATGAAATTATTATAGTTCACATGAATTGATAGTTAACTATTTGTAGAAAAAAATTGATAATGTGTATTGAAATAATATATTCTAGAAAATCTACTAAGATAAAATACATATATATTTATGTAGTTAGTAATATATATTATATACATTGCTTCATATGTGATATATTTTCATGGGAAAAATATATACAAATGATATTATTATTTTTCATCATTACAATATAGAAAATACTATAATCTATACCTAATAAATTCTCCAAACATGATATATTCTCTTGGTAAATATATCTGAATCCATAAATCTTACATAAGATATTTCACTTCTGTATATTATGTATGATATTTGATTATGCACAATTTCTTTCATTCAACGTAGTGAAAATTTGATCCCATACATAAAAAGTAAAATTTATCATTTTAGGTTTTAAATATGGTGAAAATTCTCATTACATCATAACTAAGATCAGTTCCACAGTACATATGATATTTTCTACAGTGAAAATATCAATATTTAAGATATTTTTTAAATCCTCAAAAACATCAATGATTTTGGCCTTGTAAAAATAAATTCCGTATGTATTATTTTAATTCAAAAAATGTATAATCATATACATAGAAAAAATAATTCTATATATTTTGAGAGAAACATTAATATAAAGTCTCTAATTTTAAACAACAATATATATATTATTATCAAAATCAATTCAGAGTCAATGTTAATAATTTTTTGTATAGGTATTAAACTCTACCACATTAAATATAAGAATAATAAAAATATCAATCAAATAGTACAAAATAAATAAATTAAATATCATTATAAAAATAATATATAGCGAATGAGGGAGATATGTAATTATCTAAATAAAATAAATAAAATTTGAAGAATCCATTTAACATTAATTTGTTTATTGATGTGTTGTATTATATAATAGTTACTAAATCATGATCATACCCTATAATTATATTCAATAAAATTTATCTCTGAAAATGTGAGAAGAAAATCCCCTTCCATATACCCATATATATTTTTACCAAGAATTCAGATCATGATCAACAATTAGATATATTTTTTCTTTCCATTTAATTTTCTTAAATAATTTATCCTAATAATATATTGGATGAGTAGTTATACAAAATTTTGTATAATTAAATAGTTACATATATATACCAAAAATTTCAGGTATAATATTAAAACTATTTTCAGTAGATAGACTTGATAAAATTTTAGACACAACATTTTTCTTCCAGAAAATTATCTTAGACTTATCGATGTTTCTTCAAACAATCTATACATTTCATCACATCATGGAATTTGAATATTATAACATAATTTATAGGATTTTTTCTAATTATTCAAAAATATCAATAATATTTTTTTAATTATAGTATTCCATATTTGAATTAGTAATATTTTTAAATATTTTAATGATGTCAAGCCATATATTCCACTTCCAGTTGACTTTTTTATTGGGGAAGTATTTCATTTTCAGTTATCCTCATCATCCTCTGATGTAGAAGGATTTTTCTCATGAATTTTCCTAGACCAAACTCACATAATTTTAAATAATAATCCTACATTGTTATTAAAAATATGTTTACCTATATTATTAATGGTAGTACATCTAATATATATTCTTTGACTACCATTTTCAGTAGGATGAAATGAGTTAAATTTAACTTCTACAACATTTTTGAAATATTAACTCATCCTTTTTATAGACTATTATGATTAAATAAATATTTTTATGATTTAAATAATTACTCCACCTTTATAGTAACCTTATCAATAGTATCTTTTATAATTTTTTCTTGTTCCACATCTGTCACCTCGATACTTTATATTTGCTTTAAGGGTTCAATATCCTTATTTTCGTAACAATCACATTCCTTTTACTTTTCAACCTCCATATTCTGCAATATGATTTCTATATTATATTTGGTGTTCTAATCAATAAAATATTTATGTCGATCATTCAACATGTTCACTGGGTATGTTTCTTCACCATCTTCACCATCTTCACCACTTCTTGATGTGTTCTGGTTTTTTACATTCCGAAATAGTATTCCAAATTTTTTGATAAAAATATTATCCTTAATAAAAACATGATTTAGTGTATTATCACACTTCCCCAATCAACATAGTTCCACCTTTTCATTATGTGAACCAAATATTTTCCTCACATGGTTTATTATAATATTTATGGTTTTAATCAATGAATTCTACCAAAATCGTTGATCCTTTATAAGATTATCATACACACTAATTATCATCATTTTATAGATAATCATGATATTAATAATTCCACAAAATTTAAAACACTTCTATGTGAATTTAACATTTTAGTTACCATTATTTTAATGAGTTTCATAGATATATGATCCATGGTTCATTTATATTGATCATCATTTTCTTTCTCATCATTAAATTCAATAGATTACTCATTATATTCTTCTTAGATTTTTGGGTTTTTGATGGATTCAAATTCCTTACCCTCTATGATATTCTTCATAAACAAAAAGTAATTATATATATCATAATTAGAAATATTATTATATAACTCCTCAAGAGATAAATCATTACTTTCTTCAAAACATTAAATTTTAGGATCAAACAATAAAAGGATCTTTCTCGATCAGTTTCATGAAAGTAGTAAAATAATGTAATTTATCTATAAATCATATTATATATCTATAAATATAATTTTTTATTGTGAATATGTGATTAATTATTTCATTATATACCATCCTCATATCTTATTGTATTCCTCTGTATATGTGAAAATTTTCTTCATTAACATTAACATTCCATTCCAAATTGATTTCTTGTATTTCCACAATTTCCAGAGTAGGTTATAGTCCCATCACTATTGAAAAAAAATTTCTAGTAAGGTTATAAAAATAATATTCCATAATTTACCAACAAAACCATGTTTCTCCTATCATAAAAAGTAAGGAATGAGACTCTCTCAATATGTTGATATCACATAGTAACAATATCAGAAACATTGAGTCCAACTGTAAGAAGATAATGAATTAAAAAATATTTTTAGCAATGATAATTTATTTCATAAAGCATAGAAATACCTATACTATTAGTATAATTAATGTTCTCCATTAAGAAAAAAATAAGTATAATTTATCTCCTATATCAGTTCATTATATATTGAATTCATGTTTTAAAAGTATCGGTAAATAATTTTTAAAGTAAATTGTGAGAGAAACATCACAGACTAAAATGAGATATAATTGAAATTACTGAAAATGAATAGGTTTTTTATTATAGATGATTAGTATAATATGTTTATAGTCAAAACAATTGAATGTTGTGAAATCTTAAATAATGTCTTATTTATGGACCAACATGAAAAAAATAATTTAATGCCAAAATATACCTTACAAACAATTAACATAATCACCTCAAAATCATAGTCGTAAAATACAAGAACGTTTATTCCTAAAGATAGTCTCCAATTTAGTCCTTAAGATTTCCATTGAGCGTGTATAAAGAAACCATGAAAAACTATAAATGAAATTTCTTATGCATATTTTTCACCAAAAAATTATTCTCATTTTTATCTTTTCACCAAAAAATTATTCTAATTTTTATCTTTTCACCAATATACCAGACATTTTAGGCATCATAAAATGATTCTATTTCGTATCTTTTCATTTGGGGTCCTCAACATAAGATATATTTCCCTACAGACAACCAAGGTTTGACTTTTATGACACAAATCAGCATGCATAAAACTAATCAAAATTTACAGAATGATTCCTCATAATTAGTTATGAATATTTGTTTGCCTTCATAAAACACATAGAAAGAAAATTAATAGTTAAGGTCCATCCATAAAACTCAATCAAGTTATTTATCTGAAATTTAAGGAAAGGTAAATTCTATTTACTATTCATTTCCCCATGCACACAAAATAAATAACAAACCATGAAAATCGGAATCATCATAAATAAGAACTGTGAATTAGAAAATGAAAATTTACCAGCATCAAAGGCCCATAGCTAATTGGCTAAAAATAAATCCTTCAACATGAACACAACATCAGAGAAATAATACCCCTAATATCCAATTATTTAAAACCTAGAAAACTCGAAGTGGTAGGCCTTCAATCATGATTATATAGTTTCCCCTAAACTTCCATTTCAGATCCTTCACTTTAGGGGAAGTTTCACCACCACCTGGATTTTAATATGGCTTATACTACATTCAAATACAAGGTCATGAACATTAACGTTGTCACCAAATAAAGACCCGGTGGAATACACCTTCATATGAATCCATGCAATTCAATCATGTTATAAATGAATTAGAAACTACTTTTGAATAGTGAATACATGTAAGGCTGTCTTAAAGATGAAATCAAAATGCAGGGCCGACTTTTAATGGTGATTTGAAAAGTAGAAAAGTTATTTCATGGGTATTTATTTTTTAATAGACCGTAATGAATTAGGAAAGATCTGGGATTCTAAATTAACACTAATCAAGTGAGTATCTGATGAAAACCTTGAAATAAAGGTTTATTTTTTTTAATTAAATGGTCAATAAATTTCCATTTATTAACATGCATGAAGTGTCATGAAAATTGTTTATTTTTAGGAAAGTTAAAATATTATATTAATTTGGATTGTATAATGATAGAGTGAGTTTGAAAATGAAAAAAAATTATAAAAAATTGAAGAATACTTATAGGGGAGAAGAGATTAACTATCAAAGGAGTGAGAGGTAGTAATATTGAGGAATGAACATTGAGCAAAAATGAATGCACATTGGAGAGTTTTCAAAATTGTATCTTCCCTAAAATTGACCTCCAACCACTATTTTTTTGGAGAAACCAGTTTGTTAATAATTTCATTTAGTTTACAAAAAACATTAGAACGTTATTTCTCAAAAAACATTTCAAATATAATAGATAAAAATTCCATAAGTTCAATGATTAATAATTAAAAAATTAAGAATAAATCACAATTTATCACGGACACATAAAAATTAACAATAGATTCAGTTCAATCTTTCTACACTACTTTTTTTCATGTTCTCTCTAGTAATTTTTGAATATAATCACTATAGTCTCATCATTGTTCAGCTTCAGAGGGTATGAAATCACAATATTTCCATTTATTCCAAAATATTCTACTGAAATTGATAAAGTACGTGTAATTGTCATTAAATAATGTAATTAATATTAATATTATATATATATATATATGATGTATAACATAGATAATAATGTACATACTAGTATGGACAACATTTTTCTTTTGATAAAATACCCTTCTTTGATACACCAGACCTCAGGATCATACCTATATGTGGTTAATAGAAAAAGGTTAAAGTGATTTCATTATACCTTAATAATGACAAATATAGAATATTACATAGAAACTAAATGTAAAAAATTAATATCTAAAGGGTAATGGAGAAGAAGAAATATTTAACAGAAACTGAAAACTTTGTGTTTTCATGGAAATCTATTAAAAATAAAATCTGTTATAGTTTTTAGAATATAAAAATTAGGAAATACCTTTTTTCGTGTTTTCCCTTGCCTTTCTTGAATATAAACACCATCATTATTTTACTTAAGATGTTATGAAATCATAATGTTCCAATTTCTTCCAATATATTCTGTAGTAGACTGAGCATCCTGTTGTCTGTGTAACTCTATAGTAATCATTAATTGTTCTTGTAGAAAAAAAATAGATAGTGTCAAAACCCCAAAATAAATAAGAGAATGAAATTGTCCTATATTTATGGTCATCAAATTGATTCAATTCATTTAATTTTATATACACACGGTGTGTTATTTGATGATTCTATGCATAGTAGAGGCATGTGGATGGGTGTACCCAACATTTATTTTTATCGTTAACAATGATCAATCCGAGATCTTTCAGGATGATAAAATGCAGGATATTCAGAAAAGAATGATGTCACGACCTGTCCTCGGGGCCCGTGTCGTGACTACCCCAAGCCCGCCTTCCATAGGCCAGGGGCTGGCGACGAGCACCAAAGGCGTAAATCCTGATAAAAAGGGAAGGCATTGCCTTTATGAAACGTAAACACACACAACTAGAGTACAAGTGGAAGCAATAACTAAGTAAGCAATATAACAAGTGTGATGAAAGTACAACGGGGTTGGAATACAAGCCCAAAATTAAAGTACAATGAAAAGACAAAACAACAGGAAGGTGTCGAGCTGCTCCGGGATCATCCTCCGGAGTTCCTACCTGAAGGGTAGTATAGATGGCCACCTCAGCTCTCCACGTCCGTCTGTCACCTCTGGGTACCGTCTCGTCGTGAAGTCCACCTCCGGGTACCATCCATCTCTACAAGCCTCAACCAGGACCAGTTTTTTCCATCGTCTGCAACCAACACAACAAGGTGCAGGCATAGCCCGTGCAGGGGTGAGTATAACGATACTCAGTAGGGACCCCGAGACCCTTAAGGTCTCACTAAAAAAACAAGGATAATACACAAAGAAATATCTCAACAGATAACCTTTACTTAGGTATATTCCCATACATATACCTAAGTTATCAAGTAACTCATCTCAATCATGAGGTAAACACAAAGGTCATTGACTCAGCTCAAACCAGGATTTTCATTAATGATATCGAAACCACAACTGCTGAAGAGATCCTCCTCTGTCAAGTACAGTGATCCTGTAACGACTATGAGGTGCTACTCACTGACCTTAGACTGCTGAGGTGCTCCTCTCGTCGAGTACCGTAGGTCTGCTACTCCAACACAGTAGTGCTCCCCGCCATGGGTCTGCCGCCCCAACACAGTAGAACTCCCCCTAATAGCCTACAGAGGTACTCCTTCTGTCAAGTACCACGGGTCTGCCACCCCAACACAGTAGTGCTCCCCACTATGGGTCTACCACCCCAACACAGTAGTGCTCCCCACTGGGCTTGTCAAGTCACTCCGAAATGAATCGGACAAGCAGTCATCAGGTCTCAGCTGGCTACAAGGTCTCCATAATCTGTACGCTCGTCTCCGAGAGAGTCCGCTCTATGAGCTACTGGTCGATACTTCCAAGTTTCACGTAATC
Source organism: Viscum album (assembly GCA_963277665.1). NCBI lineage: Eukaryota > Viridiplantae > Streptophyta > Magnoliopsida > Santalales > Viscaceae > Viscum > Viscum album. Next base: position 1,468,308,955 of record OY728134.1, on the reverse strand, counting down.
TCACGTGGAAGTATCTAAAAGGACTGCCTCGTCATAAGGGTCTCAACGCAACAGACGGCATCTCAATTGAACGCCCAATCTGTGAGTTATTAGTCTTTCCGTTCCAGGGTCCCAGTTGGATTTTAGGTACAATACAACTCATCCATACACCAACTGCATCCAAACCTTAGGTGGAGTATTCCAAAAGAACCGTCTCATCAAGAGGAATCCAACATAGTCAACAGCACATCAATCAGTCGTCTGTTCCTCAAGTTATAAGTGTTTCCCCTCCGAGGGTCCGGTTGGTTTTGAGTTCGAACCAGCCCGGATGTACCCAAACATCACCAAAACCTTGATTGTAATATACCAAAACGACCGTCCTGATCCTAGGAATCCTATGCAACTGACGGTGCATCGATCGGAGGTCCACAATTCATGTTATGGGCGTTTAACTAAATAAGGTCCCAAAATAGGGGGTCTGGGCCCGGTCCGACCCGGCCCAACACCCCCTTGGGTGGCCCGAACCAGGTCGACCTGACCCGAGTCCAGGTCCAGCCCGATTGGGTGCGGTGCGGCCCGGCGCATGTGGCCCACACGGTTGGCCGACCAGGGGGGCTGGTGGCTCCCAGTGGGGCTCACCCTAGCCGCTGGTATGGGGGGGTTACACCCCCCAATTTCTTCGAAATGGCCATCCATGAATGTCGGCCCTGGGGTAACCATGAGAACCCCTCAGTTCCCGCCTCTTTGTGGCACCGGCGGCCGACACAGCCGACGGCCCTTCCAGGTCCACTGTGGCCTTAGGTCGTGGCTCTGTTCAACCGGCGTGGTGCGACGGCGCCGCGCCCCATCGTCGCGGCCCACCCCGGCTGCGACCCCTGATGCTCCGGCATGACGTGACGGTGCCGCACCCCTCTGCCACGGCCACGATTCCTGTAGTTCCGGCGTGGCGTGAAGGCACCGCGGCCCGTCCTAGCCGTGGCCTGGATCTACTCCGCACGACACGACGGTGTCGTGCCTTTGCGGAAACCAGGCAATCATGCGCTGACGATCCGCTCATGGTCGGCCCATCACCGGCTGGTTCTTCACAGTCCACCTCCATCGTCCACAAACAACAAATGAGAGGGCAAGGGTCGGACCATGTTCCTGCAGTCTGAGCCCTTCCTCGTCAAGATGATATCAAGCGGCCAAACGAAACTCAAGAATTGAAGAATGATGATGAATGGTATTAAAACATGAACATATCAATCCCTACCTCAAGGTTCCCCATTCGTTGATGATATCACGAAAGGGTGGACGTCGGCTCATTGACGTCATCGCAAGGGTTGAGATGAAGGTGATGACGATCGTTGGTGTTCGTCGCTTCCGCAAAGGCCTTTGATCCTGGCTCGAGCGTCGTTCGTTGGAGATCTGCCAGAAGGAGAACCGTTCTTCGTGAAGGGTTAAAGCTCTCTTAATTCTCTAGGGATTCTCCACACAATATTTTCCCAGCCAAATATTAAAATGATATTTTCCCCCATCTTAACAAACTTTCCATCTCAATTCAAATTAATTCAAACTCATTAATTAATAGAATAGTTGGAAAAAAAATAAAATGATGATAGAGAGATGGAAAGTGGAGAGGCTCCACTGCAATAAATGAGTGGAGTTGTCATGTATTAAATAAGGGGTGAGTTATGGGGGGTTCAAGGGGGTTATGGGGTGTTCAAGAGTTTAGGGAACGTGTGGGCCCCACCCCTAACTCCCCTTGGGAGAAAATAACCACCTGAATTAAATAAAATTTGTACACAACAAATTTTATTTATTTTTTTCTCAATCCCCAATTATTAATCCTCAACCCGCTCAAAATGCATCTATGGTAAAGGTCCTCTAAAGAAATTACCGGTGTTGCGAGTTTATCGGTGCCCTCAGATTTCAATTCCGAGCACCGGTTCGAAAGATAGAAAAAACCGCTCGTTCGTTTACTGAACGTACCCGAGCTAAACGTTGAAAATTGATTCCGTGCACACCGGGTCTCGGAATCAAGTTTCGTGAAAAGCCACAGACTCGTAAAATTCCAATGAAATTAAGAAGAAAACAATCCTTGAAATTTATGTGTCATTACATTACTCCCACCTCAGGGCTTTACGTCCTCATAAAGCTACAACACAAACTAGGGAAACTAAAGGAGGTACCGAGCACGCATCTGAGCTGCTCGCTCCCATGTGCTCTCCTGGAGGTTCTCGTGCTACCAACGAAAGCGCATAAGATGAATCGACCATCCTCGTAGGACCCGCTCCTGTTTTTCCTCAACCTCTACAGGAACCTCGTGAAAGTCTCCCCATCATCAATTTCCAGCTCTCCGTGGTTGATGATGACAGATAGGTCGTGCACACATCTCCTCAGCTGAGATACGTGGATGACGTCGTGCACCCAGTGCATCTGAGGTGGAAAGACCAGGTGGTTATCCACCTTGCCTACTCTACTGGGGACTTGGAAAGGTCCGATGAAATGTGGAGATAACTTTCCACCCCGGCCAAATCTCCATTGACCTAATCAAGGTGAGACCCATAAGAAAATGCGGTTGTCACCCTCGAACTCCAGTGGTCTCGTCTCCTATCAGCATAGGACTTCTATCTGCCCTGTGCAGTCTTTATCCACTCCTGGATGATCTGCACCTTCTCCATCATAGCATGAACTATCTCTGGTTCTACAAGAGCTGACTCCATCACTATCCACGAAGGATATCTGATACGCGTCCAGCTGCTTTTGTGCCACTCCTAACAGCTGAATTCTCGATCTCTTACTAAGTGCATCTTCTACAACGTTCCCCTCCCTAGGAGTATAAACTATCTCAAATTCATAGTCTTGGAGGAATTTAAGCCATCACCGTTATCTTAGGTTCATATCCTTCTGAGAGAAGATACACCTGAGAGTATTGAGTTGGAGAGAACTGTAAACCGTTTGCTCAATGAACAATGGGTGAGACTAGCCAATTGTAAGAAGTCATCTACACCTTTATTCGTCTACGTTATACCAAAGAGCTTCTGAGATTTCTCCTCTGTCAAAAAGAGAAATCTGGTCTCATCCCCTGGATGAACCATGTTATTCGCCTAATACAGTCAAACCTGACATGAAAGGTACTATTTCATGGCATAGACGACGTCCTAATGCCTTGATGCTACTACCAAGAGATCCAACTGTTACTCTTGCCTCCAAGGGTTGAGTCACAATGTTGGCATCAGTGCGTGGTTACTGGGTCTCCTCCAGTAGGAATATCACAAGTGAGGGTCAAGTCAATAGTTTTAACCGGAACCTCTTAGTATCAACCATACCAAAAACGACGGGAAATTAAACTTCACAAAGAAAGGTGTCTTTTATTACTGCAGCTCAAAGTACAAAGACACATAATAACCAGAAACAACTACAAAAAGGAATCTAGAAGCACCAATAACAAATCCCTCCATGCCTGGAACTAGTCTCGCTCATGTCCACCCGATTTCGGACCTCCATAGTCATATGCTTCAGCTGCCTGAAGCTGAGCTCTCCCATATCCACCAGTTCCCTGTACTCGGGGTGGACCTCCTGGTGGTGGCGGCCGCTCCTCGAAGTGGCGTACACCACCGGTTGTACGACCAGCTCCTCTGCCCCGGTATGGTAGGTTCATCTACTGCCTGCTGCTCATCTGCTGGACAGGTCAGGTAGTCTCGAGCCAAGTGACCCTGCTTGCCGCATGAATAGCACTTCCTGCTCCTCATATGACTAGCTATATTTCGTTTGCCTCGCACAACCGAACCTATAACCCGAGGTCGCACACCTGTTTTCCTGGTCCTCTTGGACCTCTGCATCATCCTTCTTCTTCCTACAGATGACTCGGCTACTAATGGGAAACCATGTGGCAAGGGCAGTAGCTTCTGAGCATGCTCAGACTGTAGAGTCACTGATATAAAATCCACCCTGATGAATGTCTCGATGTCTCCCCAGGTAAAGGTCATCTCGTCACAAAAATGGAGCATCTGGCTCCACCACCTCTCAACTGCTCCCTGAAAGAGGCAAATAGCTAGGTAAACCATCAAGTCTGCGGGTGTCCCAGCTATGTGGAGAGCTCGTGCTACAAACTCCAGCCAGTGCATAGCCGTCTAAAAATCCGACTCACCTCGAAACCTCAGAGGCCTCTATTGCTGGAAATCATGCAGTGCGCTCAAGCGGCATGCACTCTCCGCTGGTGTCTGAACTAGAAGAGGGCCCTGTACTGAGGCCTCATCGCTGAACGGCTTGTCAGTACGTACAACTGTCGGGGCTCCAGATGATCCTCTGTGGGGAGGCATCCTGAAAGAACAGATGCGACATGGTCAAAATACTATACTTGGTGAGCTGACAGGTTTGATCTCACTTAAAAGAAACTTTTGAAAACACACACGCAATCAGTGTTTTTGTGCACTGAGTCAGAAATCAGAAGTCAAGGTCCTGGTGTATGGATACGTCGGCCGCCCGCACCAACACTGGACTCCCTGAACTGAAAACCAGACTTAGTACCCTTAACACTATTGCTTCACAGAAAGAAAATATCAGAGTTCTATGTTCTGTGGTAGAAACGACTCCTCTAATACCAATTTGTCATGACCCGTCCTTGGGGCCCGTGTTGTGACTACCCCAAGCCCGCCTTCCATAGGCCAGGGGCTGGTGACTAGCACCAAAGGCGTAAATCCCGATAAACAGGGAAGGCATTGCCTTTATGAAACATAAACACACACAACCAGAGTACAAGCGGAGGAAAACACTAAGTAAGCAGTATAACAAGTGTGATGAAAGTACAAAGGGGCCGGAATACAAGCCCAACAGTAAATTACAAGGAAAAAACAAAACAACAAAAAGGTGTCGAGCTGTTCTTGGATCATCCTTCGGAGTTCCTACCTGAAGGGTAGGTACAAATGGCCACCTCATCTCTCCAAGTCTGTCTGTCACCTCCGGGTACCGTCTCGTCATGAAGTCCACCTCCAGGTACCGTCTCGTCATGAAGTCCACCTCAGGGTACCATCCAGCTCTACAAGCCTCAACCACGACCAGTGTTGTCCGTCGTGTGTAACCAACACAACGAGGTGCGGGCATAGCCCATGTAGGGGTGAGTATAACGATACTCCGCAGGGACCCTGAGACCCTTAAGGTCTCACTAAAACCAACAATTATAAACCACAAAGAATGATCTCAACAGATAACATTTACTTTGGTATATGCCCATACATATACCTAAGTTATCAAGTAACCCATCTCAATCATGAGGTAAACACAAAGGTCATTGACTCAACTTAAACCTGGATTTTCATTAATGATATCGAAACCACAACTGCTGAAGAGCTCCTCCTCTATCGAGTATAGTGATCCTGTCACGACTCAGAGGCACTGCTCACTGACCTTAGACTGATGAGGTACTCCTCCTATCGAGTACCATGGGTCTTCCACTCCTACACAGTAGTGCTCCCCGCCATGGGTCTTCCTCCCCAACACAGTAGCGCTCCCCCTAATAGCCTACAGAGGTACTCCTTCTATCGAGTACCGCGGGTCTGCCACCCCAACACTATAGTGCTCCCCACCATGGGTCTGCCACCTCAACACAGTAGTCCCCCCCACTGGGCTAGTCATGTCACTCTAAAATGAATTAGACAAGAATTCATCAGGTCTCAGCAGGCTACAAGATCTCTGTACTCCGTACGCTCGTCTCCGAGAGAGTCCTCTCCACGAGCTACTGGACGATACTTCCAAGTGTCACATAATCTCATGTGTAAGTATCTCAAAGGACCACCTCATCATAGGGGTCTCAACGCAACAGACGGCGCGTCAATCGGACTCCCGGTCTGTAAGTTATTGGTCTTTCCGTTCCAGGGGCCCGGTTGGATTTCAGGTACAATCCAACCCAGCCATACTCCAACTGCATCCAAACCTCAGGTGCAGTATGCCAAAAGAACCATCACATCAAGAGAAATCCAATATAGTCGATGGCACATCAATCAGACTTATGGTCCTCAAGTTATAATTGTTTCCGCTCTGAGGGCCAGATTGGTTTCGAGTTCGAACCAACCCAACTGTACCCAAACATCACCAAAACCTTGCGTTTAATATACCGAAACGACCGTCTCTATCTGAGGAATACAACGCAACTAATGGTGCATCAATCGTAGGTCCATAATTCATGTTATGGGCGTGAAACTGAAGAAGGTCCGAAAATAGGGGGTCTGGGCACGGTCCGACCCGGCCCAACACCCCCTTGGTCGGCCCAAACCGGGTCGACCCGACCCGGGTCCGGGTCCAGCCCGGTTGGGCACGGCCCGGCCCAGCCGGCATGGCCCAGCGCATGTGGCCCATGCAGCTGGTCACGTGGCTGGCCGACCAGGGGGCTGGTGGCGCCCAGTGGGGCCCGCCCTAACCGCTGGTCTGGGGGGTTACACCCCCCAGTTTCTTCAAAACGGCAGGCCATAAAGGCTGGCCCTTGGGTAAACGCGGGACCCCCTCGGGTCCCGCCTCTTGGTGGCACCGGCCACCCTTCTAGATCCGCTGCAGCCTTAGGCCGCGGCTCTGTTCAACCGGCGCGGCGCGACGTCGCCGCGCCCCATCGCCTCGGCCCACCCCGGCCGCGGCCCCTACAGCTTTGGCGCGGTGTGACGACGTCGCGCCCCTCCACCACAGCCCACCCCAGTCGTGGCCCGACTCTACTCCACACGAAACGACGGTGATGCACCTTTGCAGCGACCCTGAAATCATGAGCTGACGATCTGCTCGTGGTCGGCCCATCGCCGGCCGGTTCTTCGCAGTCCGCCTCCATCGTCCACAAACTACAAATGAGAGAGGAAGGGTCAGACCGTGTTCGTTTGGTCTGAGCCCTTCCTCATCAAGATGGTATTAAGCAGCCAAACGAAACTCAAGAATTGAAGAACGATGATTAACGGTATTAAAACTTGAACATAAAAACCCCTACCTCAAGGTTCACTATTCGTTGACAATATCGTGAAAGGGTGGATGTGGGCTCGTTGACTTCGTCGCAAGGGAGGAGATGAAGGTGATGGCGATCATTAGCGTTCATCGCTTCCGCAAAGGCCTTTGATCCCAGCTCGAGCATCGTTCGTTGGAGATCTGCCAGAAGGATAACCGTTCTTCGTGGAGGGTTAAAGATCTCTTAATTCTCCATGGATTCTCCACAGAATATTTGCCCAACCAAATATTAAAATGAGATTTTCCCCCATCTTAACAAACATTCCATCTCAATTCAAATTAATTCGAACTCATTAATTAATTGAATAGTTGGAAAAAAATTAAATGATGAGAGAGAGATGGAAAGTGGAGAGGCTCCACTCCAATAAATGAGTGGAGTTGTCATGTATTAAACAAGGGGTGAGTTATGGGGGGTTCAAGGGGGTTATGGGGTGTTCAAGAGTTTAGGGCACGTGTGGGTCCCACCCCTAACTCCCCTTGGGGGAAAATAAGCACCTTCCTTATATAAAATTAGTACACAACAAATTTTATATATTTTTTTCTCAATCCCCAATTATTAATCCTCAACCCGCTCAAAATGCATGTACGGTAAAGGTCCTCTTAAGAAATTACTGGTGCTGCGAGTTCTTTGGTGCCCTCAGATTTCAATTCCGAGCACCGGTTCGAAAGATAGAAAAACCTGCTCGTTCGTTTACTGAACGTACCCAAGCTAAATTTCTGAAATTGATTCCGGGAACACCGAACCTCAGAATCAAGTGTCATCTGAAGCCACAGACTCGTAAAATTCCAAAGAAATTAAGAAAAAAAAATTCCTTGAAATTTCTGGGTCTTTACAAATTAAGAACAAAAGAATACTGGGGAGTCCTAGAACCATAGATATGATCATCATATGTTGGTTATAATTAAATTAATTAAAAATAAAAGAATTAATTTGATGGAATTATCTCTGTGTTGATTTTTTCGTGTCACGATCCGATGTGATCCATCATTGCATCATAGATTTCATGTGAAGGCTTCCTCTATCAGTGATCCACATGTGATCCATGTATTTCTAGATGTTTCCGAAAGAATCTCAGAGTGCTAGAACAATATAGTCTTCTCTTGCGATGTCCAAATTATATCCCATTGAGATCCACTTCCAAAGATCTCTCCTTGATTCAGTGGAGGATGATCTCTTTCCCAACATGAGATCATTCTTGGAGGAAAGGAATTCTCCCTTAGCTTGATAGATTTATCTATATCTATTGTGGACAACCAAAAATAATGGATAGGCTTAATGAAAATAATGTAATTGGGATTTATAATAATTAGAATAATAAAATGTATTAATTAATTGAAAGAATTTATTCATGTCAATTAATTCTTATTAAGACCCTACGTCCAATAATAATAGTTGAATATTATTTTCACTTTACATGTTCTCAGCGAATTACATCTAATATTATTTAATTAAATGAATAATATTATTTCCCACAAATCCCTAGAAAAACTACATGGTTTGTACTTATTAACATACATGGTGTGTAATTTTGTTTTTACTTTTCTTTATTTCCACCACCACATTTATTAAGCCTTGAATACTGACTATTTATTTCTTAAATAAACATCACAGCATTACTCACTAATAAATATATATTATTTTTTCTACAGTATATTCTATTGAATAACTAGTATCTAAATAAATGTGATCATCAATCCTTTAATAATTATTAAACCACAATCGATAATAATCTTTCTTCAACTTGTTGAATGAATATTTTACTGAGATACTTGGACACACATAGTGTGTGACCCTCCAGACCTCTATCTCAATGGAATTAGGCCAAGCCTGCCTAAAGTCCTTGGTTACCATCTAGTAACACGCGAAGACACCCATAGAGAAATAAGTTAACGCCACAATGATGTGTCACCACCTACTAATGCTTACCATGTAATGTAATCCATTTGTCTCGATATCTCAAATAAAGTGGGATACATGTTTGTGTCATCAACCCATGTGATCAATTATTCATTCTTTGACATTCTGGAATTTAACTCATCTATTCCTCACCATGGCCATGGATTTATTTAGGCTATATTAATTCCAACAAGGGCCAGATATATCATCTTCCATTGTGGAACAAAAGGGAAAAATCCTATCTCACATTATCTATTAATGCATTATTATTTGTGACACACCAAACATATCCTACCTCACTATGAACAATGTGTCATCACAGTTTTCATCAATACATATAAGTGCGCGAGTTTTAATACCCAATAAAAATAATCATTATGTATCAGGACCAATACAAACGTCTGCAGATATGAACATCCAATGACACTATGAAATGTGGATTTCCTACTAGCGGGTCATGTTCTCATAATATCCTCCTTAATAATACCAAAGGCACACACCAGGAGAAGGTGCCTTAATGTTATATAAGTCCTCACCCTAATCACATGAATTATTTATGTCCCTAAAATAACTACATCTGGTATTAGAACTTTTATTCAAGAATACTGTTATGGAACTTCCATGTTTTAATCATATAAGGGATCCGTTATGACCCTTTGGTGAAAAAACTATCCTTAGGACAATTATCACATGCATTTTCACACAAAATAACAAAGAATATGCGATGTGGTATTTATTAATGAATAACGTACACAATAGTTGGATCTAGGCCACCAACTCCAATAGACTCCCACTTTGACTAAATTCAACTACTGACAACCTATAACCTGATAGCTCTCACATGATATTCATGGTCCTACAAAGATGTGCCTTTAGTCATGGGGTCTAACACATTCTCTTTTTTGGACACTCTTCTCACTATCACTTCACCCCTCTGATAGAATTCCATCTTGAGGTGATACTTTCGGGGAATTTTCTTTGTCCATTTATGTGACCTTGGTTCTTTTGCTGGAGTCACTGCTGAAGTATTATCACAATACAATGTGATAGGATCTTTACTTCTAGGCACCACGTTAGGCTTCTGAAAAATGTTCCGAATTAATAAGGCTTCCTTTTATAAATAAGAAGTCACTATATATTTGAAATCCATTGTAGAATCAGGAACAACTGGCTTCTTTGAACTCTTCTAGTTCACAACTCCTCTGTTGATATTGAAAACATATACTGATTACGACTTTAGATCAGTTTACCCTATTTGAGAACCTGTATCAACATATCCTCTGATGATAAGCTCCTCGTCTCCTCCATACACTAGGAACAAATCTGTAGTTCTTCTCAAATACTTAAGGGTAGTCTTAACAACAGTCCAATACTGTTCTCCTGGATATGCTTGATATCTTCCTACTATGCTCAGTGAATAGGCCACATCAATACGAGTACATAACATGGCATACATGATGTATCCTATAGTTGAAGTATACAGGATCTTACTCATACTAGCTATCTCCTATTGTGTTTGAGGACACATTCTATTAGAAAGAAGTAGGTCATGGGACACTGGAACCAATACCCTCTTGGATTGTTCTATACTAAATCTCTTTAGAATCTAGTCAATGTATGTACCCTAACATAGTCCAAGTAACCTCTTGGATCTATCATGATTGATCTTGAACCCTAGAATGTAGGCTACTTCACCTAAGGCCTTCATGCAGAAAAACTTGTTAAATCAGTCCCTAATTTACTATTAGACTATTACATTATTTCCAATAAGTAATATGGAGTCAACATATACTATTAGGATAATTATCTCATTCCCATTAATCTTCATATAAACACATGGCTCACATTCATCCTTAATGAAACCATATTCTTTTATAGCTTACTTAAATCGAACGTTCCATGACTTGAATGATTTATTTAATCCATAAATGGATTTCCAGAACTTGCAAACACATTTGGCTTCACCTGGTTATAAAAACCCTTTTGGTTGTGTCATATAGACAACTTCCTGAAGGTTCCCATTAAGGAATGTTGTTTTGATATCTATTTTCCAAATCTCATAGTCATGGAAGGCTGCTATGGAAATTATGATTCTTATAGATTTAATCATGGCTACTAACGAGAAGGTTTCATCACAGTCTTTTCCTTGTCTCTGTCTGAATCCTTCAGTAACTAGCCTTGATTTATTGGTGCTAACTTGACCTTCCATGTCCAGATTTTTCATGAATACCCATTTCCATCCACAATTCTTTACATCAACTAGCTCATCGACCTGAACCAAGACTTGGTTCTGATACATGGAATCCATATCAAATTTCATAGCTTCTATCCATGTTTTATCTTCTGAGATCTCTATTTCTTCTTGGTAGGAGAGAGGCTCATCATTGTCCAACAATAATGATTCGCCATCCTCGGTGACTAGGAAACCAAATCTCTCTAGTTCCCTTACCTCTCTTGTGCTTCAAAAAATTACTTTGGTTTCTAGAACCTCTTCCACAAGGACCTATAAAACATGTTCTTGTACCAACTCCTATATATCATGATCATCAAATTAATCAAAGTCAATCTTACTCCTACTATAATTTTTGAGGAGGTGCTCCCTCTAAAAAAATATATTTTGTCTGGAAACAATTACTTTCTTTTCTGAAGGGTTATATAGGTAATATCCTTTTATTTCCTTGGGATTTCCTATAAAGATACACCTCATGACCTGGGGTACTAGTTTTTTTCCCGAGAAAGCCTTAACAAACACCTCGCATCCCCATACATGTGTGTGTGACAAAATAGGTTACATTACATTTCATAACTCAGAGGGAATTCCATTTTCCAACTTAGTTGGTATTTAGATTAATGTGTATACAGCAGTTGGTAATGAATATCCCCAAAGGGATAATAGAAGATCTGCATGACTCATCATTGACCTCACCATTTCCAGCAAGGTAGGGTTCCTCCATTCACTAACACCATTCCACTATGGTTCATAAGGTGGAGTGAGTTGATATAGGATCTCAAACTCCCTTAAAAGTTTAATGACTTCTTGGTTCAGATATTCTCCACCACGATCTGATCGAAGCTTCTTTTTTCTTCATACAAAGATGATTCTTCACTTAATTCTAGTATTCCTTAAATTTTTATATGGACTCTGAATTATACCTCATTAAGTAGATATAGCCATATCTACTCAAATAATCAGTAATTGTAATGATGTAAGAATATCCATCTCTATCGTTTACTACAAATGGTCTACACACATCAGTGTGCACTAATCCTAGAAGTTATGTGGCCCTTTCACCCTGTCCATAGAAATCCAGCTTGTTCATTTAACATTGTAAACAAGTGTGATATTTTTCAAGTGGTTTTAGATTAGCAGAATCAAAATAACCATCTTCGTAGATCATTGTCATGCACTTATCATTTATAAGACCATGAAGGTGATTCAACAGCTGAGTGTTCTATGAGTCATGTGAGTTTGTTTAACTATCGATTTCCAACACCTGGTTTTTTTAATTTAATAAATAAAAACTAATATTTAAATGTTCTATACCATAACATATATTGTTCATATAATGTAAACAACCCTTATTTCCAAACATGAAAATAAAAAAAATCCATATCTAAACTTGATACATAAATTATGTTCTTGGTAACACTAGGCACATAAAATCATTTATGTAAAAAAAGCATATCGGTTGGCAATGAGTGATGGTGATCTCCAATGTCCAATGCAGCCATCCTCGCACCATTAGCAGCTCGAAGATCCACCTCTCCTGTGGAAATTATTCGCATTCTATTTGGTTCCTACATTTGAATACATATGTGAGCCCCACAAGCTGTATCAAAGACCCAATATGTAGAAATGGAAAGATTGCACTAAATAATGAATAAACCTTTAGTGTCTCCATGCTTCTAGGTGCAGTTCCTCTTCTATTGGAATGGGTTTCACCATGTAAAACACACTGTATCTCAGTCAATTCCCTACCTTTGGATCTTCCTCTTCTTGGATGGATGGTGCTCAGGGGATTCAAAACATTTATAAACCATTGGCCCCTTTTCCTTGTCCTTCCTTTTCTTATTCACCATAAGGACTGATGGTTTATCATGCCCCATGTTCTTATCTACCTATCGAATTAAGGTCAGGAGTTCTAATAGACTCTTCTAATTTTTTTTTCATGTTATAGTTGATAATAAATCTAGATAAGGTCTTGGGAACTAATGATAGGATGAGATCTTTAGGAAAATCATCAAGGAACTTAGTCCCTATGTTGTATATGCATTCAATTTAGCCAATAATCTTGAATACATTAGGCCCATCTATCGCAAACTCTCTTAGATTATTTTTGAACACCCCTTTGGAGATCTCATATATCTCCTATCTCGCATTCTCTTAATATTGATCCTTAATGTGATACAACATACTATAAACGTCCATGATTTCGTGTTGCTTCAAGAGATCATTAGACATGGTCGATAGCATGAAACATTGGACATTTGTGGAATCATCCTTATGTTTCATATAGAAATATTTCCTCATCATTGGCCTCTTTTCCAGGCTCAACTGGAAAAGACTCCGCCAGTACATATAATTTCCTCCTATGGCGAAGGATGATGTATAAACCCCTTTTCCACTTCTAGAAATTAGTGCTGGTGAGAATGTTTTCCTTCTCAAGTTTGGTTCTCAAGGATATGATTGAAGTTAGTTTTCTTATCGTTTCTAAATATTAAGATGAGAAAATATTTAGTACTTTATCATGATAAAAATAGGAAAAAAATAAATTAATACTTAATATTCTCCCAATATTTTATCAAAATAAAATATCCCTAAATATTGACTTCAAAATATTCTATTTCTTGAATAATTTAGTGGCTAGGATCCATATTTCCCTTCACAATTCCCCAAATAGGGTTGGTTAAGCAACTTGAAAGCATTTATGTAGGCATTCTAAATTCCAACTGCATTAACTCGTAGCTCCTTGATCTAAGGAGAGGACTCCCCAATACTGAAATCCTTTTATTTTGAATTTTCTCAACCTTTGCCTCTTGGTCACAGCATGTCCTACAATGGCAGTCAACCCTTGATGAAAACCAAGTAATTTCAACACAAAACCTTTAATTAGAATTCCCTAATAGATGAAATCACCCTAACTAGGGCTGGTCAAGAACATTGAATTGTGGTTTGATTCTATCCCATATTATGGAAGGCTATACTGACATAATATTTCATAGAGGGATGGTATCCTTATACGTAAATATACATTTTTCTATTATTATAACATTATTGTTAATATTAAGTGGGATATATTTAAGTGATTAACCATGTATATGATAATATTTATGCATAAGTTGGTCTTATTTTAGTTCTATTCTTCATGACTGTTTAATTCATTAATTGTGTGATAAGAACAACAAAACCAAAATAAATAAACCATACAAATTACAGAAATAAAATAACTAGTATTATCAAGAGCTTGTTCTATTGGTTAGTTTATCTAGTAGTTGATAAACTAACCCATTACCTAGGGGAGAAACACCTTGAACCTTTTGGGTTCATGTTTACAACTTTCCACATGTCCATCTTTGTATCTCCTTCGATTGATTTCACCTTGGCTCCTAACATGAGCTTCCTCCACTACCTTGGGGGCTCCATCCATTACATATTATTTTATCTCACATGCAGGTGAGGGGTAAAAGGGGTTTTACATAAAATAAACCTTGGGCATGTAGGCCCTATGTATTATTGAGGGGAAGTCTCACATGCCAAAAAAATTAATTTAAATAAATTAATTAAAATAAACCATCCACATACAAGGGTCCTGGTCTTGCTCATTATCATATATGCATGCAATGATATTTACTCATAAATAATATTATTATTCAATTATTTAATCATTATTGTTTAAAATAAGTCATGCTTGAACCAATTAATTATCTTTAATTTATCAATCCTTTTATCTTAACTACTTTTTCTGAAATTCCTTGAGATTATAATCCATCATAATTATAAAAAATCAATTAATTTAGTATTATCTTTATACGTAACTTGTACCTTGGAGGAAACCTAGTAAATTCCCCTTTATAAATATCCAATGAGTAGAAACGAACAGTACACAGATATTAAATTAAACACATATATATATAACACCTATCATTTTTCTGCCTTAGCTTTATTCACACACCATGGTACACATCTCAAGGGTTTGTATAATATAATATAAAAAATTAACAAATCTGCATAATTTGGATGAGTACACGATGTGTAGGTCTTACTACACGGCGTATAATATCATTTACCATCCATACAAATCACATTATTGGGGATACAGTGTGTATATGTACCTCAAATATCTTTGGAGTACACGGCATTTCTAGTGGTCCACACACTGTGTAGTGTCTGTGTTACATAATATTCATCCAAGAAAGCCATGTATGGGGTACACAGCCCAAACCCAACATGAAGGGACTACACATCGTGTTTTTTTGGCCACATAGAATGTAATCTGGAATCCCTGTGCCACCTGTTCTGGGTCAAAATACAGAGTCATTTAAGAGTTAGTTAAACTCCAACACACGACTTGGTTTGGAGGACCACTCCCGGTGCGTTGAACCGTGGTTACACGGCGTGTAATACAAAATACATGCCATGTGTTCTATTTTTGTACATCAAGGAACATTTGACACCTCTGGATTAGATCCTTTATTTTATTTTAATCAAAATTAAATGAAATTACCATTTCTGTAAGGTGAACAAGATATGAAAGAGGATGAGAATATTTTGAGATTCAGATTTACAGAATGATTAAGCTAAATTTAAATAACTAAATTATTAAATTTGTAAATAATAAACAAAAAATTAAATACCTATAATCAACAAATTGACCCATATGATACCACTTGTAGGTTTCGAGCACAGCGGAAGAGCGTGTATGGGTGTACCCAACATTGATTTTTTCTATTAACAACGATCAATCTGAGTTCCATAATAATGATAAAATCTCGTATTGTCGATATTGAACAAAGAACAAAAGAAAAGCAGGGAGTCCCAGAACCATATAGAGGATCATCATATGTTGGTTATAATTAATTTAAATAAAATGATAAGAATTACCTTGATGGAATACTCTCTCCGTAGATGTTTTCGGTCAGGATCCAATGTGATCCATCATTGCGTCTCAGAAGCCAAGAGCAGGATTCATCTAGTGGTGATCCACACGTGTTCCGCTTATCTATAGACATCGCCGAAGGTATCTTCATGTGATAGCATAAAATAGCCTTCACTTGCGATGTCTGCATTTTATCGCCCTGAGAGCCACTTCCAAAGCTCTCTCCTTGATCCAGTGGAGGAGGATCTCTCTCATAACATGAGAGAATTGTTGGAGGAAAGGAAATCTCTCTTTTATTGAGAGCTTTATCCAGATCCATTTTTCACAACCACAAAGAATGGCTAGGCTTACTGAGAATAATGAAATTGGGATTTATAATACTTATAATAATAAAAATAATTAATTACCCGAATAATTTATTCATTTCTTTTCATTCTTAGTAAGACCCAATCTCTAAAAATAATTGTTGACTATTATTATCACTTGACATGTGCGCAGCGAATTAGACCAAATATTATTTAAATAAATAAACAAAATTAGTTCTCAAAAATCCCTATAAAAACTACACGGCATGTATTTATTAATATACACGACATGTTATTGTGTTTCCCCTTTTCATTATTTCTTCCAACACATTTATTATACCTTGAATAATCACTATTTATTTCTTAAATAAATAACATTGCATTACTCGCTAATAAATATATATTATTTCACCCACAATATATTCTCTCAAATAAATAGTGTCTAAATAAATGTGATCATGCATCCTTGAATAATTATTAAACCAAAATTGGAAATAATCTTTATTCAACTTGTTAAATGAATATTTAACTGAGATACTTGGACACACTTAGTGTGTGTCCCTCTAGGCATCTTTATCAGTGGAATTTGGTGGAGCCTATCTAATGTCCAGGTTTAGCATCTAGAAACATTCCAAGGCACCCATTGAGAAAGAAGTTAACGCCGCAATGATGTGTCACAACCTATGAATTCTTAATGTGCAATGTAATCCATTTTTTCCCATATCTTGAATCAAGTGGGTTTTATGTTACTGTCATCAACCCATGTGCTAGATTATTATTTCTTTGACTTTCCAGAATTGCGCTCACCCATTCTTCAGCATGGAAATGGATTTATTTAGACTATATTAATTCCATCAAAGGGCTTGAGATATCAACTTCCATTATGGAAAATAAGGGACAAGTCCTTTCTCACATTATCTATTAATTGAGTATTATTCGTGACGCTCCCAATATATCTTACATTGCTGAGAGTAGTGTGTTGTCATAGTTCTTTTCAATATGTTCTGTACTACAAAATGAGAAAACAACTTCCATAAAAAAGGTGGAATGAGTTTCCCGGGAGTGGTCTCATGTCTTATTGCTACAAAGAAATGTCATAAAATATTCCAAATGATCCTTCCTAATGCATGGGCCCAAAAAACCTATTGGTGAACCATCCTGACTTCACTTACTCTCTAGTCGGTCTCCCAGATGGTCCTTTTCACATTGTGTACCAACTGTGTCTGTTGGATCACACTATGTTCCATGGTTCGCCTTTGAGTGACTCCATCCTGTTAGAAATAGCTATGTGGCCCACCTCCATGACCCTCACTGCACAGTAGTACACATGAATCACCTTGTTTCTCCTTTCAATTTTGTGAGGTATCCCATTCTCCAAAAACAAATGACTGTTTTCCCTACATGATATTAGTTAAATCCACCGTCTCTCTTGTGTGAAAAAACAGCACCTCCAATTCCTCAACCACCTCTGAATGTGTCATAGGTTGCTGAATTTTTTCATGATCGACCATCTATCCACAAGGTATCACCGTCAACAATGATTGTATCACTATGCTTCCCCTGTCACCATCTAAATCTAGAAAATCTCCTCCCATGAAGCTGGAAGTGTAAGTAGCATTTGTTGGAGGATCCTTGTGCGGCCTCCGGGTGTCATCATTATCTATAAACCTGTCACATGATCCATAAGTAAAGGGGGCGGGTCATCTTCTGGGTTCAACTATTTTTTAGGGAATAGAATAGCTCTAGTGAGTAACTGATGAAATTTCATCTTCAATTGGACGTGTTGTTCCCAATACTTTTGGTGCTCCTTAAGGGCCTTCATTGTTGATCTGATCTTATCTGTAAAAGATTTTATTTTTTCACCCATCATGTCATTGTAGTCTAGGCCTTTCTAAACTCTATCCACACAATCATAGAAACTTGATTCTTTTATCGGAGTACTCATTCCCCCATTGAAAAAAAAATCTGCAACACGCTTTCAACCTTGTAAAAATCTATTCTAACAATGTCCTATTTTCCACCTTCTCTTCTCTAAAATAGGAGGTAGAGGACAACTCCTATATGGTTTTTTTCTATATTTTTTCATTTTTTAGTAGTGTTACTGCACCTATGTTAAAACCATTGGAGGCTGCCTCCTCTCGTGTGATCAAAGGATCCCTGAAGCATTCCCCTCCTATGTGAAAACATTTTCAAGAATACACATGTCTTGAAAGATCGGAACGTCGAGAACTTCCGAGAATGTGATCCTCATGTCATTCTTAGTCGCTAATCCAATGTCCATAGGGATGTCAGTGGTAGAAGACAGCATGAAAAAGGTCATACATATAAGGGAGTGTATGTGATATGGATGTGCACCTCCTTAGAACAAAGAGTTGTAGTGGAATAGTGTCTGGTCATAAAGGGAGTTGATGATGATAGTTCATGTTGACGGTGTTGAGATTCATCACATCTATTGATGAGAGAAGAAAATTATTAATGGAGGGATTCATTACATTTATTGATGAGAGATGAAAATTATTAATGGGGAGATTTATATCTCCATTAATTGAAGATTTTCTCCCAACATTAATGGTTATTTAATTCTCAATATTAATTGATGGAATAATGGATGTTGACTGCATTAATTGATTATTATGGACTTGGTGTCTATATAAGGAGGATGCAGAAACATATTTTGAAAAAACTAGGGTGTGCCAGCAAGATGTAGTCGGCAAGGGAGACCCAGGAAGGGGTCGCCGTGTTTGCGGTAGCACGTGTGGCACGACGACGATGGTGCGTCGGCGTTTGACAGGTTCAGAGCAGCGACTGCAGAATTGATGATAGAGGCCACGTATCGAAAGTCCTCCTGATAGCAATGATCAGGTGGCGTGTCCTGATTGAAGATCAGCAGTACATCATGATTGTGAGATCATTCAGGTGTCGCAAGCTGATGCGAGGCTAGTGCATGTTCGGGTGAAGATCTCCGAGGTAGTGACGTTTCGTCGACAGAAGGGTGACATTTTGTCACAGATTGATCTTATGATACATGGCTTCAGCGGTATGTTTATCAGAGAGAAGGTAGAGGTGTATCGGAGTGTGGTTTTCACACAGGTTTTCTACGCTCTCTTATTTGTAATTCAAGTTCGGGCATTACTTGGATTCTTGTATTCTCTGATTCATAGTGGATATTTGGGAATTGCCCCGTGGTTTTTTAATCCTCCACATGAGACGGTTTTTCCACGTTACAAAATCATGAATGTTGATTTATTTATTCTTCTTATATCGCTTCCATATTTCGACAGGTTTCTCACTATATTTTTGGAAAGCAATTTTCGGTCCGGAATCAGGATTCTCCCCAACAAGTGGTATCAGAGGAGGTTGATTTGTTCTTGCAGTTTAACGTGAGGATTTTGGAAGCTTTGAAGAGGATCGCAGATGCGTGTGTGGAGAAGAATAATGTTTGGAAATTAAAGCAGGTTGAGAGAGGTGATGCACATATCCGCTCATGGGATGTTGAGCAGGGGGAAATTTATTCCTGCAGGTGCTCCAAATTATGTGGTAATCACTATTATGGGGGAGCCAGATGTTTCTGGTTCTTGTTTTGTTCAGCAGGATGAGCAGGATGGTGCAGATACAAATGTGACAGAGATTTCGGCATTTGATATTCTTTTTGCAAAGGGAGCTGATATATTTTTTATCAGAAGTGCAAAAGGACGTCGTCATATTTTTCTGCAGTTGATGATGGTTGGTGTGATACCGACATACTTTCTTTCCAACTGGGTTTGTTGGATGGTTCCATTAATTAATGTGATGAAGGGGGAGATTGTTGAGATTCATCATATCTATTGATGAGAGAAGAAAATTATTAATGGAGGGATTCATTACATTTATTGATGAGAGATAAAAATTATTAATGGGGAGATTTATATCACCATTAATTGAAGATTTTCTCCCAACATTAATGGATATTTAATTCTCAATATTAATTGATGGAATAATGGATGTTGACTGCATTAATTGATTATTATGGACTTGGTGTCTATATAAGGAGGATGCAGAAACATATTTTGAAAAAACTAGGGTGTGCCAGCAAGATATAGTCGGCAAAGGAGACCCAGGAAGGGGTCTCCTCGTTTGTGGTAGCCCGTGTGGCACGGCGACGATGGCGCGTCGGCGTTTGACAGGTTCAGAGCAGTGACTACAGAATTTATGATAGAGGCCACGTATCAAAAGTCCTCCTGATAGCAATGATTAGGTGGTGTGTCCCGATTGAAGATCGGCAGTACATCATGATGGCGAGATCATTTGGGTGTCGCAAGCTGATGCGGGGCTGGTGCATGTTTGGGTGAAGATCTCCGAGGTAGTGACGTTTCATTGATAGAAGGGTGACATTTTGTCACAGATTGATCTTCCAATACATGGCGTCAGTGGTATGTTTATCAGAGAGAAGGAAGAGGTGTATCGGGTTGTGGTTTTCACATAGGTTTTCTATGCTCTCTTATTTGTAATTCAAGTTCAGGCATTACTTGGATTCTTGTATTCTCTGATTCATAGTGGATATTTTGGGAATTGCCCCGTGGTTTTTTAATCCTCCTCAAGAGAGGGTTTTTCCACGTTAAAAATTCTTGCGTGTTGATTTATTTATTCTACTTATATCGCTTCCATATTTTAACGGGTTTCTCATGATATTTTGGGCAAGCAATTTTCAGTCCGAAATCAGGATTCTCCCCAACAGACGGTGTGTCCTCCATGTAGCATGAAATTAGTGGCAGAGCAGTTGGGACATACTTGATTAATACTATTGCACAAGTATAGGAGCCCATTTCTACAAGACGATGCTACACACATGGAGGAGATAAACCATGCTCGCATTCTACGAGAGAGGTGAGCTGGCCAGGGGAGCCTCATCTATAAAAAACCACATCACTCTATGGATGCCCAATCAAGATGATGTCCCCTAGTACTGCACCCAACCCGCTGGCTCCGATGAACCCGGTAATTTTCCTCCAATGAGGAGTTTGGAGGTAGTGGTACTCCAAAAATATTTATAAATACTAGAGAACAGACAACATATATTTTTTTAATTAGGGAACAAGGATTAGTCGAATATGAGGTAGAATAATATTGCGTGAGTCTTTCACCTAAGCTAAGCCTTAGAGTCTGACTCCCAAGCACATGGCCGATCTGAAAGTGCAACCTAATTATCTTTATCTCAATGCCCACTTTCTCACCCCTTCCCTTAATTTATAATTGAGTCACTCCCAGAAAAATAAAATATTCCATAGGATATTCCCTTAGGCCCCCAAAAAATTCCACTATTAAAATGACACTATTATTCTCTATATATTATCATAAATCATCCTAGTGTACGAAGATTATTGTTACATCTCGATATTGTTTTAGTTTTTTCATTCCTAGTAATAAAAAAATTAAAAACATTTTCATATAAATAATGACCATATATAAACAAATATAAAATTCTTCTTACAATAATGACAAAAATGAACATGTATAAATATTATTGTTAATAAAAAAATATATGTAACAATGAAATAAATATAACCCTATGTATTTAGGTGAATGAAATTATTTTCTTAATAATAATGAATTTGACTAAAAAATTAGAATAAATATAATCCTCTTTAAAAAAATTCAACCAATATTGAATAATGAATCAACACACATTATTTCATTAGATACTTTATCATGTACTTATTTGATCATGCGATTATATAATAGATTGTCATTATAAACTATACTATTGAAATATGATATCAGTACATAACAGAGTATCCATTAAAATAGTATGTGTTAATTCATTATTTCAATGTAAATAAATTGATATGGTTCATGTAATTGTCATTAAATAATGGAATTAATATACATAAATGATATATATATATATATATAATGTATAATATTGATAATAATGTACATACCAGTATGTCCAACATTTTTCCTTATCAATCTTGTTAATTTCCATTCCAATCTATCGTAATCAAAACTGGACCATAATTGAAATACATCTAATATAGATTTGGAGGTATATTTTTCTATCACAATTATGATAATCATACTTAGTAGCATATAATGTATTATGAAATAAATAAATAAATACATGAAATGGAATATAAATATAAATAAATATACCAGGAGATAGTTAACATTAAATAATGTCAACACCCTAAACTTCTTTTTGAGGTGCATCATCATTTCTTCCAGTGTAAATATAAATATAAAAAATATCTCAGATATATGAAAAATTATTGCCTATACTATGAAGATGTATACAGTTTGTACAATTTACCTAAAAATTAAGAACATGGAAAATCAGGTAGAATATCGTTTACTTATAATGAATAGATTATACATAATAAATTAGTTGGATTTGAACTTCTTCAAAGAATTAATGTTAGTATGGAACATTGGTTTCATCCAATTTAGTCTTATAGTAACAATTATGGACTCTAAAATATTGGTTATATAACACTTCTTAGTAGGTTGGCCTAAACCAATCGCATTACCAAAACAATAACTTGGTGATTTTTCATTCAAGGAATAGCTCACATGTAAGGTGAAAGCAATAGAGTGTGAATTTTATTGTTACACCTTTGAGTGTTTTTTAAAATGAAAATGTTATAATCAATGAAGTGTACGTTACATGAATCTCAAATGAAATTATGTATGTTAAGTAACAATTTATGATCCATATAATATGCATAATGTTACCTGTCCTTTCCCAGGATTGCATTTCCTGATATTGATGTAATATTATAATACCATCTTCATAAACTATTAAGTAGGAGTGAAAGAAACATTTATGAAGAAAACATTATATCAATATGCTACCTAAAAAATAGTATTTATTAAACTATAAGGATTATTTTATTATGTATATTGTTTAAAATAATATCTTAGAAACCTAAAATATATAGTACAAGTAACTATGATATATAATTTCATAATGAACAAAATGATAATGGGTTATTGGAAAACCAAATCATGAAATAATTTGGAAAGGGAAACAATCAAACCATAAAATGTTAAAAATTCAAAATGTATCATCTTGGTAGAATACAATGGTGTAGAATGTACATTATATAATTTTAAGCAGTAAATATAACTAAAATGATTGTAATGTTAGTTAATCAATCTGGAGGATAACATGTTTAAAATATATCACAGAACAATAAAAAAATAAAAAACCCTAATAATTATTTTATACATGGTGTACAATATAACCATTAAAAAATTCTTGAAATACCCATTTATAATATAAATTTTTAGATAATAATCTATAAAAAGGGTTCCATTGTTCTAAATTTCATAGAAAACCTTACAAATTAAATATGAAAAAATATAATTTCAACTATATAGTCATCCTTTTCAACATGCTTCATGCTCAAATAATTAAAAAACCGGAGTTCCTTGATACAAGAACTGTGGAAAAATGTTTTCATGATCAGTAAGAAAATAAAAATAATGTGACCATAAATCACGGAAAAATAATAAAATAGAAGAAGAGTTACAGAAGACTTGTAGAAAATATAGAACAAAATGGATACTAAACCAACCAGTACATGAATGGGTCAGAAAAATTGGTGGGATTTCCATCATGAGATGAATCCTTCTGGGACATTAAAGATTAATTCTACCATTTACATTTACCTTTATATAAAATCAAATAAAAGCATAAAATGTATAATATGAAACAAAAAATGACTATGAAATGATTCAAAATATGAAATTTATTTATTTAATATAAATCACAGTATATGTGTAAATCAAAATAATGTATACATTCTTTTTTTGTTAAAAAAAATTATGATGTTCCTATAATTTTTTGGAGGAATTGATATATATATATATGTATAAGTCCTAATATATATATATATTAACAATGAACTATTCATAAATACACAATATTTTTAACAACTTATGTTATAAACATAGAGTAAATTGAAAAAAACATTATATATAAAAGATATCCAAAAAATTAAATAATACAATTACATATACCCTTACCTAAGGAAACCAATATATGGATGGGTTTTTAATTTGAAATGAAAGCACCTAACATGCTGACCTCTTCCATGGATCTCCCAATATTTGTTTTGTCTTCGGAGTCTGCTCTAGATCTTATAGTTTCTCTGAACCCCTATGTGCCTTCCAAATCTAGGCATACTGATAACCCATTGTTCAAAAAATACATCTACCAGAACCTGTTTTACAAGAAGGGTTTTGAAAAATTCATAGAGGTATCCTAGGGATGAAAATTCTTCTTAAAAGATTGAATCCCCATTTTTAATATCCTTAATTTAGCTTTTAGTGGGTTAATATCTCAACTTCAATGGAATTTTGTACAAATAATCTAGATAGACAACCCTCCACTTTCAATCATTAAATGCTTTTTCATTTCATGGAGTTTGGAATACCCAACGTGGCATTTGGTGCTCAACATAAAATCATTTAGTACCATTCTATCTTATCAGGATGACATTGTCTGGGCATGGTGTAACCTTCCTGGTTTAGTGGGAAACTATAGGTTCACCCTGTTACGATTTTCTATGGACATTATTCTTGGTAAAGAATCCTATGTGGATGCAGTGTGGATTTCTCTACAAGTATTTCCCTTTCCTTTCATGAACTCTAGTTTCCTCTATGGTATCAAAAATACCCTTGGGTTCCTACTTCATGTCAATGAGAGGTCCCTTCACTTGGAGGATGCAACGTCATATCAGATCTGTGTGGAGATGGATTTAGTGCATCATCTTCTGGACAATCTTCTACTAAGGGTTTAAGGTATGCAGGATTGGTCTCAATCTCTAGTATATCCTGCTCTACAACACTTCTTCTCAAGCTTCCACATCCAAGGCCATGAATCCCTCAAATTTTGTAAATCCCATCAATAAATGATTTTTCACAAGACCCCTCAAATTTTTGAGAGCTCATTACCAAAGCCAAATGCTTCCCCATCTAGATATGATCTGGTACATAGTGATTGAAGGGAGTGATTTCTTATCTTATTGTCCTCCTCAATGTTGGTGGCCTCCTCTTCTTACTTGAATAGTAAACCGGTGGTGATATGAACCCATTTTAGGGTTTCTTTCCACTCAATTATCAAAAAAAATTACATTTTTCCTGATGCAATGTTACCTTGACCCCATGGTTCCTATTCTATTCCATGCCTCGGGAGAAAATTTTATTATCAAATGTAAAAACCTCACCTCCATTACTAACCATCAGAGAGCTCTAACCAAATGATAATTCAAACCCTCAAATAAAGGTATCTTCACCAGTATTTAGCACCCCTTCCATTAAAATAGTTTTCGAAATCTCAGATCCCCCATCCATGGACTGTCTCCCTTCTACGCTGAATGATCCTATTAAAAAAATACATTATCCTGCTTCACTGATCAACAATCTCCAAACTGGAGTCTGACCAGATCATTGTTTAAATCCAAAACTGAAACAAGTTCATCAAATATATTCCTAGGCCATGAGTCTAGGGATAAAGCCAGACTTCTCTTCCAGTGATGATCAAATTCCTTATTTGGAATGCCCATGGATTGGGCTATCTGGTGAAATTATATTTCATTTTCAATGAACTTCGTAATAACTCTATGTTTATGGTTGAAGTTCTAGAACAAAATCAAGATCCTTCAAAGGTCAACAAATTTTTTTCATCTTTTGAGAGTTTATGGATTCCTTCATGGTTTCCCCAAAAATTATCTCATCTGGTTATTCTAGAAGGATTGTATTTTAGTTTAGATTCTCTATTTCTCGGATCAGTTTATCTATACCAAAAAATCATAGGGATCTAGAGCTAACAATATATCTTTTGTTTATGCCAAATGTTATGTACAAGATGTGGGGTCCCTCTAGGAATTCTGAACTCTCTCAACCTAGAAGATTTTCCCTTGTTGTTTGGATGAGACATCAATATTGTGGCCAGTCTGGTGGATAAAAATGAAGGTGAACCTTTAATATAAGTGAAACCCATGCCTTTGTGGTGTTCATGGAATGAAACAGGTTGACAGGCGTTGGCTTTTCATGAGATCCATTCAATTGGTGTAATAATCAGCACGGGAGTCACCGCACATAGAGTCATTGGGATCAACATCTATTGAATTGAGGGACTCTATCTTCCTTCCCTAACATCAAAGATATTCACCTGGTTTGAGGTCTTTAGGGCCACTCACCTCTCTGCATTTTCATGATGTCCAGAAGTGTTACCGAGGATTTTTTACACCGCTACTCCTCATGGGTTGATAACCCAGTTTTCCTGGATACAATGAGGAATTTCTAGGACCAAAAATCTCTATGTAACCCCTTGATCTCTCTTAACAATAATATATGGAATTTCAAATGGAAACATCTCTCATGGGTTAATATTTTCCCCACTGTTGATCAAGACCTGGTGGAAATTAGTATAGATGCCCATAGGTTGGAGTTGATCCAATAAAATGTAAGGGATGATGCTATTTTTGTTGAATCGAGAAGAAATAATGACACTTTAGATGATTTTGTTTGTTGAAGTAGGAATGCACTAATCGAGAAAATTAAACGGTAAAATGGTTCCACGAAGGAGATATGAACACTGTGTACTTTCATGGTTGTATCAAATAGACGTGGAGATACATGAATCCCAACATGCTTTTGTGGGATATATCCTACACTAATGACATGGATGTTGTTGGTGATATAGATGATAACTACATCAAATATTTATGGGAATCTCCCAACTCGAGCACGGTGGGCCGTTACCCAAGGGGATGGAATGATATTTTTGATTTAATTCCTTTTATTTTGATTGATGAAGTGAATTGATGGATGAATAGTGTACAAGATGAGTATGAAATTCATGATGTGGGTTGGTCTAGAAATCTAGAAAGCACACCTGGCGCAAATACTTTCCATACTACTTTTTACAAGGCCTCTTAGGATATTTTGGGGAGGATTTTGATCATTGTGGCGTAAGACTACATCCAAGGTTTAAATATCTAAGGAGTGTCATATGCAACCTAAAGAGTTTTACATCCCGTAGTCAAAGAAATTCGGTCTTTAAAGCATTATCATCCTATTATCATGTGTAATATGCATTTTAAAGTGCTTTCTAGAATTTTTAATAAGAGGATTTCTCCCATCATTCCATGTTTTGTGGTTTAGGATCCACATGGGTTCGTGAAAGGCCGATCAATCCAAGGTGATATAGACTTAGACCAAGAGGTGATAAGTGATATCAACTGTAAGATTTTTAGAATCAATGTCTCCATAAAATGGATACGAACAATGAATATGATAGAGATGAATAGATATTTCTCAATATAGTCATTGCACTATTGGGGTATTCTATGTGGGTCAATGGTATTATCTTCTGTTGCTTTAGTTCCTCATGGCTGTCAATATCATTCATTGGAAAAAAATTGGTTATTTAAATCTGATAGGGGATTTATATCTGGAGATCCTTTCTCCACCTCAATTTGTATCATTTCTCAAGATTCCCTTATCCAAAAATTAAATCACTGCATAATTTTGCGCAAGGTCATCCCCTACCGTAACAAGCAATTATTTGGGGGGTATCTCCCATATCATGTTTAATGATGACACCAATCTCTTCATTAATGGTAGTATAAGATCTATTCACGAGATAATGATGCTATAAAGGTTTACTGTTCTTGGAGAGGCTAGGTTATCAATAGTGAGAAGAGTAACTTCTTTTTCCAAATAAAATATTTTATTAGAGGAAAAGGGATTTTAAAAACTGTATTAGAAAGAAAAAAGGTTCTTTCTTTATGCACTAAATGGGTTCCCTGGTGTCCTCTAATAACCTTACACTAGTACAAAAACCTTTTTTTACATCATTTTTTTTTCTTTTTCACGTCGGTTTTTAGGCGACGTATAAAATTTCCTAAGCTTTTATTTGACAGGTCATAGAGCTTAAACGGAGTTACGGATCCAAAGTTATGACCATCAGAAGTTTGATATTTTTTTCGAGGATAGATTGAATGAGGAAACCGTAGCTTCATCTTAGAAAGAATTTTTGAATCTGTAGGGGGATTTTTAGTTTTACCATGATATAAACAATCATCCATCATTATAATAAATTAATAATCGTTAAATTAATGTTATATCAATCAAGGAAATTACTCATAGAAAATATAAATCATGGGAAAATAATTACAAATACCACGACGAGGACGCGGAAAAAAGAAATCGTTGATTCAAGTGGAAGATAAAACAAGTTGATTTGGTGAAACGATGTTGGTTGAATGAAATTATCATAAAATGGTATATTAATTAAGAAATCATAAAAACCCCAAATCGTCGATATATGATTAAATATACCTTGACGAGATCGTGGAAAGAAGAAATAATTGATTCACGTTGAAGATCAAACGAGTCGATTTGGGGGAATGATAATGGTTGAAATAAATGATAGTTAAATTATGATATATGTATAATGGAAACATATAATTGTGATGCTAAGAGAAAACGCAGTATTAAAAATTTTAGGCGGCAATTCAAAATTTCGATCCCGCGATGAAAAAAAATTGAAATTTTGCATACGCACGATACTAAAATTATATGTCACGTTGGTTTCATGATACCCGACGTGAATAGATATTAAAATTTACACTTATTTTTCACGTCGGTTATTTAATAACCAACGTTAAAATCACTTTTTCACGTCAGTTATTTAATAACCGACGTGACAAAAATTTACAAAGATGTAGTTCATTTCCATAGCTTTAATTTGACAGCTCACAGAGCTCAAACGAAGTTATGGATTAAAAGTTATGGTCTTCCGAAGTTGGTCATCTCTAAACGATGTCTTAAGGAAGGCCAACTTCTGAAGGCCATAACTTTTAATCCGTAACTCTGTTTGAGCTCCGTGACCTGTCAAATTAAATCTTGAAAAATAAAATAAATTTTTGTAAAGTTTTTCTTGTCGGTTATCAAATAACCGACGTGAAAAATCTATTTTAACGTCGGTTATTAAATAACCGACGTGAAAAAGTCATAAAAATCGATTTTTCACGTCGGTTATTTAATAACCGACGTGAAAAATATACTAAAATTTTAATATATTTTTATGGAAGTGTATTTTTCACGTCAGTTATTAAATAACCGACGTGGAAAAGTTATGTACATTGATTTTACACGTCGGTTATATAATAACCGACGTGAAAAATCAGATAAAATGGATTTTTCACGTCGGTTCTTATATAACCGACGTAAAAAAACAGAGAAAATTTATTTTTATGTTGGTTATATAATAACCGACGCGAAAAATCAATTTTTAGATATATTCACGTCGATTCTAAAAAACCGACGTGAAAAAGGGCGACGTAAAAAAGGTTTTTGTACTAGTGTTATCACTATAGACATTGATATGGTCCTTGATAAAATTATAGGCTCCATCCTCAACTAGGAAAATAGGTTCTTATCGTTTGGAGGGACAATCACTCTAATCAATTATGTCTTCTCTTCCATCCCTATGTATATCATTCCCATATAGAAGGTTACAAGGAAGGTGATTTACCAAATATATAACAGTCTAATATCCATTCTAAGGGAAGACCACATGGAAGGTAAGTACCATGGGGATTCTTGGAACATGCTTGCTAAACCCATTAAAGAAGGGGGTTTTAATTTAAAGAGTATTTCTGGAACCATGAATGGATTTAATGCCAAGCTATTGTGGTAGATAATTGATGGAAAAACAATGTGGGGTAAACACATGCACATTACTTATGGAAATTATGGGATATTGACCAGAATTATACAATAAAAAATTCATAAGATGATTCATCCTCATATTCTTATCCTCTATCAACATAACTGATGGATAATTGGTTAAGGTGATGTAATATATTGATATAAAAACCTGACAGGGAAAACTATTGGATTCCCAAGATTCCCCATTTTGTATATCACCTTTATTGAGGCCAGTGAGGTCCCAACTTCATATGTTCCCCCTTGGATGATAATAATAGTTGTATCTTTTACTACATTGTGATGACTAATGTCTCAGATAAATTTCCTTTCACTGGCTCTATGTACAATAAATTCTCTATTATATATTTTCAAAAAACAAAAATTGTGTCTCCTCCATAGGACCATTGTGTAGATATGTTATGGTGCAAGGAAATCCCTTCAATGATCGATTTCCTAGTTTGGAATGTATGGAACAAAGTCTTTACAATCTATGAGAGTATCCAGTGGAGGGGTATTAGCTCAGCCTCTAAATGATTGTTCATAAGGGACCCATAAACCAAGTCAACATATCCTTTTTTTAACAGTGAATGGTAAAAGTTGTTCTAGGTTTCTTTCGTCCAGTTCACAGGGTGGTCTGATCTATTTTTTTCTATAGAGACTGCCCTCCAATATATGGTGATGACAGACCCAACGTTGAGAGAAAGGCCAGAACTCTGATCATCAATGTTGTACGTTGCATCCTATGGTCATCCAAGATTAATAAATGCCATTGGTCTTCATGAGGGACCATCACCGGAATCATGTTCAATACAAAAAATGTAATTTTTTACCTACCCAGGTCGTGCAAAGATTCAATGATTCCCCTTCCCTCAAGACCCAGATTCCCTCATGCTCCTCCAACAATAATGGAAATTGAGTTCAAGGAAAATAGATCAAATGGAAGCCTCTATCCTTGGAGAAAAAATTAAAGATGGATGATTCTTGTTTCATTGGTTATATGTGTGGTGGTGGAGTTTTCATACACCCAAAATGGTTTTGTTATCTCACCTTTCTCATCATTCTTCAGAATTGGTTAATCTCTTCAAGACGAAGCCCATTCTATCCTCATAGGAAAACTCCTATTATATCGAGTTTTTTTTATACATTTTTTCAAAAAAAATTGAAAATACATCCAGGTTAAAAAAAAATTATTTTTTTCCCCCAAAAGGCGGCACATGGTGTGCCGCCTTTGCCCAAAAATTAACCGCAAAGGTGGAACACCAGGTGCCGCCTTTGCATAAATATTTTTTAAAAAAAATTTATTTTTATTTTTATATATATATATATATATATATATATATAACAAAACTTTTCAGTAGAATTTTTCTGCTATTTAATATCCAGCGGTTCTGCCATTAAAGTAGTCTGGATTTTAACTGATACCCTCACCCAAGACTCCCTTTTATATGGGGGTTTGCCCTGAAAACAATACTGCATTTCGGATGTGGGATTCTGGTTCTCCTTTTCCTGCACAGTACATTCTGCGCTTCCGATGTGTGATTCTGTTTCAAGTACGCGACTTTGAAAGACTATAAAACATAAACTATAAGACCAATATAAATGAAACTTTAAAAACTGATTAAACATATAATAAATAGTTGAAAAAAAAATAATTTCATAAAAAATGTTGATACAGATTAATTTATAATCTTTCAAAACCACATACTTGAAACTTAAACATATTTCAATTACGTGACTTTGAAAGTTTATAAAAGATAAACTATAAGACCAATACAAATGAAAATTTAAACATTGATTAAACATTTAAGAAATAGTTGAAAACAAAAATAATTTCATAAATAATGTTGACCAAAAACAATTTATAAGCTTTCAAAACCATCAACATGAAACTTAAAAATGTTTCAAGTTCCCGACTTTGAAAGACTATAAAACATAAACTATAAGACCAACAGAAATGAAACATTAAACATTGATTAAACATATATGAAATAGTTGAAAACAACAAAAACATCCTAAAAAATTTCCATAAAAATTAATTTATAATCTTTCAAAACCGTCTACTTGAAACTTAAAAATGTTTCAAGTACGCGAATTTGAAAGACTATAAAACATAAACTATAAGACCAATATAAATAAAACTTTAAACATTGATTAAATATATAAGAAATAGTTGAAAACAAAAATAATTTAATAAAAAATGTTGATAAAAAATAATTTATAAGCTTTCAAAACCGTCTACTTGAAACTTAAAAATGTTTCGAGTGCGTGACTTTGAAAGACTATAATTATATTATTAATTAAATAATTAATTATAATATAATTAATAGTTATATTAATAATTAACTAAATAATTATTATATAAGTAATAATTATTGAGTAATAATTAATAATTAACAATTAATAATTAATAATTTAATGAATAATTATAATTAATATTTATATTACTAATTAACTAATTTATAATTAATAATTACTTATTAATAATTATTAATTACTAATTAATAATTATAATGAATAATTATAATGAATATTTATATTACTAATTAACTAATTAATAATTAATAATTACTAATTACTAATTAATTACTTATAATTATTAATTATATTACTAATTACCTAATTAATAATTAATAATTACTAATTACTAATTAATTACTTATAATTATTAATTATATTAGTAATTAATTATTATATAATTAATAATAATATTACTAATTAACTAATTAATTATGAAAAATTTATTTATTAATAATTATATTTAATTATTATATTACTAATTAACTAATTAACTTTTATATAATTAATAATTATATTGATTATTAACTAATTAATTATTATATAATTAATGGTTATATTAATAATTAACTAAATAATTATTGTATAAGTAATAATTAATAAGTAATAATTAATAATTATAATTGATGAAAAATATTTTATAATAATTATATTACTAATTAACTATTATATAATTAATAATTATATTACTAATTAACTAATTAATTATTAACTATTCCTTGTATGTTTAATCAATGTTTAATGTTTCAATTATGTTGTTCTTATATTTTATGTTTTATAGTCTTTCAAATTCGCGTACTTGAAACATTTTTAAGTTTCAAGTAGACGGTTTTGAAAGATTATAAATTAATTTTTATGAACATTTTTTAAGAATTTTTTGTTGTTTTCAACTATTTATTATATGTTTAATCAATGTTTAATGTTTCATTTCTATTGGTCTTATATTTTATGTTTTATAGTCTTTTAATGTCGGGAACTTGAAACATTTTTATGTTTCATGTTGATGGTTTTGAAAGCTTATAAATTTTTTTTGGTCAACATTTTTTATGAAATTATTTTTGTTTTCAACTATTTCTTATATGTTTAATCAATGTTTAAAGTTTCATTTGTATTTGTCTTATAGTTTATCTTTTATAAGCTTTCAAAGTCACATACTTGAAATATGTTTAAGTTTCAAGTAGGTGGTTTTGAAAGCTTATAAATTAATCTGTATCAACATTTTTTATGAAATTATTTTTGTTTTAAACTATTTCTTATATGTTTAATCAGTGTTTAAAGTTTCATTTATATTGGTCTTATAGTTTATGTTTTATAGTCTTTCAAAGTCGCGTACTTGAAACAGAATCACACATCGGAAACGCAGAATGTACTGTGCAGGAAAAGGAGAACCAGAATCCCACATCGGAAATGCAGTATTGTTTTCAGGGCAAACCCCCTTATAAAAGGGAGTCCTGGGTGAGGGTATCAGTCAGAATCCAGACTGCTGTAATGGCAGAACCACTGGATATTAAATAGCAGAAAAATTCTGCTGAAAATTTTTGTTATATATATATATATAACAAAACAAAACAAAAAAAAAATAAAAATAAATTAATTTTAAAAAACGTATTTATGCAAAGGTGGCACCTGGTGTGCCACCTTTGCGGTTAATTTTTGTGCAAAGGCGGCACACCATGTGCCGCCTTTCCCTGGGCGGAAAAACCCCCAAAGGAGGCACACCAGGTGCCGCCTTTGGGGGGTAAAAAAATAAATTTTTTTAACCAAGATGTAATTTCAAAAAAAAATTAAAAAATGTATAAAAAAAACTCTATTATATCAGAGGAACATTCTTTTCTTGGAAATTGAGAATGATTCATTAGAAGTTTACAATGATGTGGTAGGTAATAGACCCATTCCTTAGTCTGTTGAACACTCCATCAGAAGATGCATGAAACTAATGAACAACCACATGACAATTATTCATACTTGGTGTTAGGGTAATATTGTTGAGGATTATCTTGCTTCTATAGAATCTCAGAATGATCACATCCCTCTATTTTCTAGCCTTGGTTATTTTCCTCATGAGGGTGAAAATACTGTTCAATCTTATTCTCTTTGGATTTGTTAATACAAACACCATTAATTTTCTCCTTGTAGGCTCTTTATCCCTTTATCCAAATAATATAACAAAATGTCTATTATGGTAAGCATGATTTATATCATACTATAAGATGAATTGACCTCATATAGATTCATGCCCAGATGATTCCTAGTCTGTATAAGGGCCATGCATCCCTATATAAAAATGATTAATAGTTTTTTATTCATCTAACCTTACCTTGCACAATTAAATTTAAACAATTAACAAAAACCAAATAATTAATCAATACACGGTATAATATATAACCATTAAAAACATTAAATGATCTAGTTGATAATATATATTTAAATACAACAATCCACTAACAAGGGTTTCATTTATTTGAATACCAAAAATATCCATATAATTTAAATCTGAAACAAATAAAATTGATACAACATATTTTTTCATAACTAGGTGCATCATAAAAAATAATTGAGGATAAAAGGAATTCCAATGACATGAACCGTGTACCAGAAATGAAAAAGTATTTTTTATTTTTTTAACTTAAAATATCTACAAATGAGTATTAGTTTAATTAATGTGTTGCTGTAAAGAATGTTTGGAAATATTAAAATAAAAGAATATTAGAATTAAACAAATTAAATGTAAGAAACTTATTGTTTTTATGAAATTAAAACATGACTACAATTCATAAAATGTATAAAGATACATACCTTGTCCCGCTACCAACGTGAATACCCTTTTGGAAATTCTTATGCACTAAAATATCATATCTACTACAAACCATTAATGTTTCACATGGGCTTTCTGAGCCATGGTCATTGAGGATAAATGCTTTAATCATTTAGTAACTTCTATAAGAAACACATGGATATATAATAAATCAAAATTTAAAGGGACCCATTGCATTTATGTAATAGATTATAAAATAAATTAACATTTTTTATGGTACATCTGATGGTCTTCTAACGATTCCATGGAATTCTAGTTGTCAATCCATGAGGCCTTGTAGAATAACTTTGATCGATGATGACTATCGACATTAGAGAGAATATATTTAGTAATTGAGTTTTTTGGACTTGTTCTTCATGGATATGAAACCAATATTATAAATATTTATTGGCCATACCTTGGAGAATCAATTGTCTTAATTGTCAAATTATATAATTTATTTCTTCAATTTTAATTAAAATTTCACAAAAATAATGTGCTTTTGTGCTCTAGAAAAGGTAGAAGAAAATATGCATGATCATCTTTGAAAAGATTATTTTGGACAGTCCATTCTTCGTTTTCACAATGAATGGTATGTCAGAGGATAACTAAATGAAATAATGATGAAGGAAATATGAGATAATGAATACCAGTATATGGATTGACTTATAGTAGGTCGTGAAATAAAAAAAAACCTCACCAAATGAATGGAGAACATAGTATAAGAGCTATGTTGTCAGGTTTAAGAATATGTACAGATGTTACATTAAAAATCCGGTGCTCTCTTAACAATGCAATGGAATTATAGTAGTATTTCTATGAAGCCTTGGTGAATATCTTAGATAGAATTAGTCAACAAATTGATAATTTGAATGAATCTAGTTATTCTTCTATGTTCGATATGGAGAATAAAACAGTATTAGAAATAATTATTTTCTATTTCTGATGTTTTTTCTTGGGCATGCGTCCATCCATGGGGACGTGCTGGATGTTTCCCTTATTTACCTCTTTCCATAGGTGGGCAACATCAGTCACTTAATTAGGGACATCTGCTCCTTGATCGAAATGGTATGATGGGATGTCGGTATCTCCTTCCATGGATTCTTCCTCATAATTCATTGCCTAGTCCGGGTCTCCCATAAAGATTAATATGTGGTTCGTGAAATTCTTCCTTGTTACCATATCTTCATGGGGGTCGGTTGATTACACTAATTCTATCAGGACATTCCAAGGGTTCAAGTCTGGACAGCAACCTTCGATTGGGGGAGTTGTAATATTGGACATCGATGGCATATCTAAACGCAATAACATTGATGTACATGGGTTTCACCCCCTTATGACAGGGCTTCTCGAGGGTGTCGATGCCTGAGGCACCCCACGTTGACTGCGGGAAATCGTATTCCATAGGATGGTCCCTCAGATTTTCCTTATATTCCTGTGTTATCACAGGGTATGCCGCAATATTAATGTCTTGCGAAGATGGATCAGACTAATCGAAACATAGATAAAAGTGGATCATAAGGGTACATCACCAAGAGGAAGCATCCAAGGGGTTTATAAGATGAGTGGAACAAAATTTCCAATGAAGATGGATCCATGGATTATTGGGTCTCTATGAAGGGGGCGCCAAGGTTTACCATTGGCTGGGATTGAACCCTAAAGAGGTTCCCTACATACTCGGTGTATATGACATGGATCAAAACCCATGTAGTTCAAAGGGATGATGAATCATGGTGTACACAAAGGATAATGAACCTGAGATATGTTGGAGGATACATGTAGATAGAATCCCATAGCAAGAGGGATACTCTTGGTTGGATGATTATAGATTTGGGGCTTATTCATGGTTAGCTACTCGAACGGATGGAAAGAACCCACCAGGACGCGGTGACCCGAGTTAAAATCCAGATAGATAGGAATAAAGTTTTGAAGGGTAGAATGAGTGGGGATGTATCCAACATGAATATTGTGGTGATTATGGGATTGAACCCTAGAGGAGTTTCCTATGTATCACTGGGGTAGGGAATCAATGTCCACACAGTTTGATGTTGTGATGGGACACTTGGGAAGGCCAAACATGAGAATGGACACATGGATGTGACCTGAAGGAAGTAGAATCTCTGGGATGGGACATGACCTTCCTGAAACACGAAGTCTCAAGGGAGAGAATATGATGAGACATGGGTGATGGGATTGAACCTTACGGAAGCTTCTAACATATCTCCATGGCAGGAGAATCAAAGTCCACGTAGTTTAGGATTCTGCACAGAATTGAGGTGTACTCAAAGTATGGAGACCCAAAGACATGCTAGGGGTTACACGAGGTTTGAAGCCCAAGATTTGGTCAAACTCCATGATGGGATGGACCAAGGGTGTGGGTCCTAGAAAAGGGCACACCGATTTTTACCAATGTTTGGTGTTGAACCTCAGGGAGGCATCTTACGTACCCTATCTACGAGACAAGTATGAAAACCCATGTAGTTTTAATAGGTTTACTATTGTTTGGGGATGAACCTTAGGGAGGATTTCTATGTACCATGTCTAGTAGAAAATGATCAAAACCCATGTAGTTTGAATAGGTTTACCAGTGTTTAGGGTTGAACCTCAGAGAGGCTTCCTACGTACCCTATCTAGAATACAACAATCAAAACCCAAGTAGTTAATATAGGTTTACCAGGGTTTGGGTTGAACCTCTGGGAGGATTTATACATACCCTATCTAGGAGAAAAGGATCAAAACTCATGTAGTTCGAATAGGTTTACCAGTGTTTGGAGTTGAACCATAGGGAGGCTTCTTACGTACCATTTCTTGGAGACAAGGATCAAAACCCATTTAGTTTGAATAGGTTTACCAGTATTTTTAGTTGAACCTCAGGGGGGATTCCTACGTACCCTATCTAGGAGACAAGGATCAAAACCCACATATAGTTTGAATAGGTTTACCAATGTTTGGGGTTGATCCTCAGGGAGGCTTCCTATATACCATTTCTAGGAGACAAGGATCAAAACCCACATAGTTCTAATAGGTATAGTTTAACAACATGTGGGATAAAGGGGAGTATAATTTAATGTCATGTGGGATGAGGGTGAACCGACATGAAGCGGTCGGGACCAATGACAGATGGGCTTGAACCTTAGGAAAACTTCTTACGTACCTTGCTCAGAAAGGGAAAGGATCAAGGTCCACATAGTTTGGGATGGGGGGAATGGGGCATAAACACTATGGTGGCCCATAGAGTATGTCATGGTATATTTTTAATCTAATACCACAGGAGACATTCTTGGTGTGAGAAAAAAATAGGTTATAATGACCTGATGATCACGTCGCGAATGGTGGGCCTCAATGAGTGGAATGGGGATTATGCATGGTTAGCGGCCCAAAGAGTAGATATAGGCATACTACAAGTGGAGTACCAGTGGAAATAGATCCCACAGAGAGAGTGACGGGGTATCGAGATTCCCTTGTCCCCATTCCAGGAGAATTTCATTCCATGTGAAGAAGATCTCACACCCGTGGAGACCAGTGGGCATGGAAAATGTCTGAGATGGGGCACCCTAGGTATATCGCACTAGGTGAGGCTACAATTTAACATCATGTAATGGGGATTATGATTCTTGGTAGTTTAACTTCCTACAGATCGGACGATTAGGATTCTCTTCCCAACCCTAGAAATTACAAAATTGGTGAATTATAACCCTTGGTGGAGGGAATGCACCAGCAATGTTCTATGACAATGGGGTTGTGTGGGATCCATTGAGGGGCTCACATTAGCGTGGCTATGCGATGATTTAATAGTGATTAACGTGCATATGTGAAGAATAATGAGGCTAAGAAATTCAATATGAAGCACCACCAAACGGACCTTGAAATCACTTTGTTCAAATCTAGAGGGTCATGCGAGAAAGGTGTGTGCAAAGCATCAGATCATGGAAATAGGTGCTTCGCGAAGAGGATGGGTATCATGAAGTATGGGCATTTCACAGAGGATGGGATTCACAAAGGGAAAGGTGGTCATGAAGAGGTTGGGCTTCACGAAGAACATGGTCATTGTAAATCGGAACCATTAATGGAACAAAGATTCTACTCACTAAATAAATATTTCTTTGGAGAGAGATTCACGAAAACTCTACTATTCGTGAAACCTCGATCAACCCACAGGTGCCCCTTCCTCTAAGAAGGTCATATTCCTTCATGATAGGCATCCCAATCATAGTTGGAGGGGTGGAAGAACACAATGAGGTACAACTTGTTAAGGCCAAGTACCTTTGGTGATCCATATGGGGGTTTCGTGAAGGTCTATGAGAAACAAAAACTTAGAAGTTGAAAGGGAGTAGTAATAGTGGTTTGGAAGGGGGGCCTCAATTTATAGGCATCCAAGGTCGGCAAGGGTCTAAAAACTCACAGCAAAGAATAGTGATGTTGCTGAGGGGAGACACTCTATCGTTAGGCATCTGCCTCATTGAGGGTGAGAGACACCACGAAGCAGCCCATCGATGTGGCTACCGCGGAGCGGGCCACAGAGGCCGATGATGTCGGGGAGGGGCTTCGGGCCAGCGTCGGACTCGCGCTAGGATGTGACGCTGTAGAGATGGTTGCAAAGGCGGCCTCACAGAAATGGACTAGCTGTGTGAAGATATCTGCAAATGATCCCCTTTGGGATGGTTTAGAGGGACATTGGTCCCTTTGGATTAGTGATTCACTCGACTAAATCCCTATGTCTTCTCGCTGAACAATACGAATATTTTGGCACCCACAAACTGAGGGTAATATACTAAAGATACAATGAAAATGGAACACGCGGCGGATCACGGAGATGGTTGTGAAGATGGGAGCGAAGATGCATCACAAAGGCTGATGCACCGCTGAATCGTGAAATGATCCTCGGAGAGAGGTACCATTTCGGGGGGGGCTGCAAAGAGCCTGGGCGGTTCACCATGAGGGCCTCAGCAGGACGCCGCGAATTTCCCCAGCGGGTCGTCGTGAAGAGCCTCGGCGGGTGACCGCAATGCTGGTGCCAACTATGCCTATATATTGGAAATAGAGTCATTTTTCCACATTAGGATCTTCGCAAACGAGAGTACCAACCCTATTTATTCACGAAACGATCCTCCCTACAAATGCTTGAGCAAACTAGATCTCTTTGTTCTGGTTCTTCATGAACATTTTTTACTGAACTGGGGCTTTTCGATCCATTGCTACCTTTGTGACACAGGCCTAAGTCAAGGATGCTCTCTAGAGCATAGGTGGTTTTTAATCATCTTCATGAATGTTTTTCACGAAGGGTCTCTTTGAATTATTCTTTTTTCATTTCTCATGCCCCAAGAAAACAATATTACTACAAGTCCTCAGATCAAATCGTCGCTCAGGAGGTTACATAAGAATTTCATGCTAATGCTGCTAGGAGGGAGGCCATGGAAAATAACATCATAATAGGAGAGTACATTGGGATCACCAATCATTGACGAAGTGTATGATGGAGGTTCATATGGATTACCTGTTGTGCAAGAACCTTTCATTGTATGGTTTTGTCTTATAGAATGATTTTCCCATCCCAGACACCAGTAAGGATGAGGCAGCCTACTGGTTAGGTGAACCCATGAGAAATACTAGTGGTACAAGCCTATATATGGGAATATCTGAAAAGATCATACCCCAGTCACAACAATTTTTTTGTAAAATCAGGTCAACAATATAGATGATAAGGCATTAGTGCAAGAGACACCCCCCATACAAGATGATCATTAAGGCAGTGCTAAGATGTCCAGCCATGGAGTGGATCATAAGTTGGGACTTTCACCAGGGTGAAAACTTCAACGATGAATGGGCATGTTCCTATTAGCCGTGTGTGTCCTATAATGAGTTTGAGAATGTCCGGAGGTGGGTAGGCCTTTATGAAGCATCCTGGGATTCCCAATTCATCATCTCTCAACTGATGGTATTTATACTAGAATTGTTATGCTATTGGCTGTGAGATAAAAACACTTTCCATCTACGTCATGGGTGGTTGGTTGGCATCAGCATCTAGGACCTTTATTAGATTTTTGGCATCCCAATACTAGTAGGGATGTATGATGAGTTCCTCCCCTCCACGAATGTCTGGGTGGAAAAGCAGTAGATGTCACCTTTGGAGATTTCATTCATGAGGCTAGTACCAAGTATAGCTGTGGATAAAAAGATTACCCTAGACATCCACTTTAAGCATTGGTTTTGAAATTTCATTAATTTCACACCAGAAGAGGGAACACTATCAGTGAGGCCCCGTTATATGTTTGTGAGGAGATCAGTGGGGTATAGAAGGTTCATACATGCGGATCTTGGAAGATTTTAACTGGAAACTATGGGGATACAACATCAAGACTGAGCAGCGGCCAATAGTCATGCTGGCTAGGTTTATCTCAATGGTGATATGTGGGTGGATATTACCAGTCAAAGATGCCCACATGGGGGTATGACCAAGTAAATTTATCATGGA
This sequence comes from Viscum album, assembly GCA_963277665.1. Taxonomy (NCBI): domain Eukaryota; kingdom Viridiplantae; phylum Streptophyta; class Magnoliopsida; order Santalales; family Viscaceae; genus Viscum; species Viscum album. The sequence continues at coordinate 1,468,267,455 of OY728134.1, read as the reverse complement.
GGCTCAACTAGGTGGTGGGGACCACATAAACCTTGGTATACCAGTGCTGGAGAAGTTGTACCATATACTTTGGCACATTAGTAAGGGAAAGAAGTTGATGCGGGTGTGAGAGTCATTAAACCTTTGGTATATCTAGATTGTGCCACACATGGGGGGATAAAAATATCATAACCCCGTCATTCCACTTGTGATGCATTCTTGACCGGAAATTTTGAACATTGTGGAGAGCACCACATTGAAGTTGGATGCAATGACAGTGTTGGGTACAATGGGGAAAGTAGAACAATTCATCGTCCACCCATTTACTTTTACAACCAGTGCATATAATGATGATGGCATAGATACCATAGAAAATTGGTCATATATTCTATCCTTCAGCAGCTGTTTTTTGGTGGCACAAGTAGATTGTGAACCTACATGTGAATCATATAACCCACATTGGTTCGCCCGACAATTCTGGTGCATACAGAGGTTGACACCCTGAGAGTAGACATATGTGCACCACAAGAACCACCTGTGTGTGATTCAGCAACATTGGCCAATGTTTGCAAGGGAGGATGGGAAGATTTGGAATGAGTTTCTTCCATCTAATGCTATATTCAGATTGTTTCATGAGAATGCACCAAGATGGGAGGATGCCTTCCCTGGTGAGATGCAGAAGTGAGTGACTATCTAGACCAACAATGTGGTTCCTACACCTCGACGCCAAACAATGACAATGAGGGGATGTTAAGAAGGTGGCAGGAACGCACGCCAAGGTGGAGAGGATGTAATAGTTGGGGTGGTATGCCATGAATCGGCATATCGTGGACTAGTGCTGGATAGATGTGATGTGGGAGAGGTGGCAGTACCAAGACCAATTACTCCCCCCGAGAGGGCCCATAAGAGATTAGAACCATCTCGGGGCTTTTTCAGGGTCCCCACTCAAGCTCCTGGAAAGAAAATGTGTCTATTAGTGATTCCCTATGATGTCGTATTTCTGGTGGCAAGGGAAGATTGGGAAAAGATGAAATAGTATATAGGAATTAATGGCCGATGGACACATTTTAACAAGAATGGGATATCATTGGTGGTTCTTGTATTTGAGAAGGGCGACATCAATGCTACCCTGGTAAGGGAAGAAAGTTTGTAATGGAGATGGAAGAAGTAACACATTTTTGTGGATACATGCGTCAAACCTCGCACCGAAAAAGATTGTTGTTGAACATGCCTACTCCTATAGAACTGACGGTGTGTCAATTGGGATAGTGTTTCCCCTTTCCCGGTCATGCAGATTGTCACGAACCAGGCCGGGTCACCATCCGACCCGGCGCCCGACCCGGTCCGCGACATGGCCCGAAGGGCGTTTCCGATCCCCACGGGCTGGCACAAGTGCCCGGGTATCAAGAGTAACCTGTGGGAACGATTTTCCCGAAATGGTATACGCAAACACTAACAAGATAATAAAAAAGAGACTAGGAAACGACAACCAAAGAGACCACTAAACTAAATTCAAAATTTAAAGGTTTACAACTAGAACTAACGTTCAAAAATAAATGACAACAAAAGAGACTAAAACTATAACTCAAACCTCCAACCGACAAGAGTGGTATAGCATCCGCACGCCACAACACCAACCTGCACGAGAAGACCATCACTGACCAAAACCACCATCGCTGAGCACGACGCACAACCTGGAATACACAAGAAACAAGGTCTACATACACCTGAAGGTGTATGCAGGGTGTGAGCGAAAAGCCCAGTAGGACGTCACCCAATAAAAAGGATCCATGCCACAACATCAAAAGGACAATTTAATGTGCATATTCAAGTTATACTTTCAAAATGATTTTAAAGAAAACATTTACAAACCAAATGCTAAAGGAAAACACTAAAAAGGATTCATTTCACAAACATGATTTTAAAGTGGAAGAGAAAGGTTCGTTATGGGCACACACACACACACTCACACACACACACACATACTCACACACACACACATACATGCACACACGCACACACCCAAGTGGTCCTCCATATGCCGACGGAAGGCACCACGCCATCGATGGTAGAGCACTATGGGTAAATCCCCTAAGGTTCATCTAGCTCGAGTGGGACCCTAGAACCTCGTGTCTCAGTGAAACGTAGCTTATAAGGCCACGACCCTCAGATATCATACGTTTAGTTAGTGTTGCAATCATCATTCCAGCTAAGTGAAACAGGGAAGATACTCATCCGGTTCACTAGCGCACTAGTTCTAGTCCGCCCACTAAGATACCCAGGGTTTTACCTTGTGCTCAATCAAGTTTCTCATTCACGTAGTATATTTCAAACAAGATATTGCACACAAAAGTCACCATTTGAATACCCAAACAACATTTCAAAAACTCACGCACACCAAAATACCTTTTTAAAAATACATCTTTCATTACGTAATCATTTCGCAAATCCCCATTTGGCAACACTCAAAGAACATAAACAATTCGCACAACTTATAAAGCATTATTTAAATAACACAACAAGGGTCGACACAAATAAACACACCCAATTTCAAACAAGAGAGTCGTTCAAACCACTTGCTTAATAAATTATCCTTAAAACTAGTTTCACACCAACTACACAATTATCTGGACCATCTGCACCTAGAACCCAACTTGAAAACATTGCACCAAAACAACACAGATTTTTACGTGAAAAGACCATTTTAAAATCAATTTCACACTAAACTATTCTAAAACCTCACTTGCACCATATAACAATTGATTAAACAATTTTAGGATTTACCCCAATAAGGTCGAAATGAAAAACATGATCATTTCTAAAGAAAGATAAATTTTCAAAACGCATACATGTCAAATAATATATAGTTTTTACGCATTTCGCACAACCTGCAAAGCACGACCAACCATTTATACAACAACAAACATATCAACAACAAGACCATACTATTTTGGAAATTCGATTTCATCAAACGAGCATGCCAAACCATTTTAAACATAGATCACATCACGCAATTAAATCATATAACATATTAAATTAACTAAACAACCAAATTAAATTATCCAGAGGATGTCAAGGCATGGAACCACCTACCTCGAGACAGTGGCAGACTGGACCGAGGTGAACCAAAACATTGCGAGCTTGGCGCGAAACACCCACCGCACGACCATCGCACATCAAAGGACCTCACGCAAACCCAAAACACAAATTCAACAAAAACTTCATGTGAGAACCTTAAAAACAACCTATTGACAAAAGCATTAAAATCGAACCAAATTCAGCACAATTTGGACCCAAATGACATTGAACTCTTACCCACAACTCTACCATGATTAAACAACAAGAAAACAAGGAAACGCACTTACAACGGGGGTGTGTGAGGTCGGTCGGAGGCCGACGGAGGCTGCCGGAAGTGCGCGAGGTGCGGGCGGCTGTCCGGTGGCGTCAAGGAAAGCGGGATGGTTTTCTGGCGGCATGAAGGAATGCGGGGTGGCTGTCCGGCGGCTTGAAGGGGTGTGGGGCGGCCGGTACGAGGCTGGCCTGTCAGCGAGGTCGCCGGAAAAGGGGGAGGCGGCACTGGCAAGGGTGCGGGGCGGGCGGTGCGAGGCTGGCCAGTAGGTAAGGTTGCCGGAAAAAGGGGAAAGGCAGCGCCGGCAAGGGTGAGGGGCAGCTGGACCAGGGGGGTCTGCTGTGCGTGACGGGTAAGAGGGGAGAAGGGTTTGGCGCATGATTTTTGCTAGACGGGAGATGTGGGCGAGTGGCGGTAAAGGAGGCGGATGGACGGAGGTAGCAGCTAGGAGGAGGGATGAAGAGGTGGGGTGCGCCGGCGGTGTGGTGTGTTGCCGGAAAGGAAGAGGGAGGCCACGGCGGAGGGCGTGCGACTAGCCATGGGATGTGCATGGGGTAGGGGAAACAGTGTGAGGGGATTAGAGGGGAGAAGAAGGGGCGCGATGAAATGGTAGGAGGGGCTGGCCAGGAGGTACAGTGAAGGAGATAGATCATAGGGTTTGGGGGGGCATTTGCGGCGCTATGGTGTGAGGGGAGAAGGGGGAAAGGGGTGCGATAGGTTTGAGAGAAGGTGAGAAAGAGGGAAAGAAAAAAAGAGAGAAAATAAGAAAGGAAAAAAAAATAAAGACCCAAAACAAAACAAAAAAAAACTTATCAACTTCAATATAATCATAATACTAGTTAGTAAGAATAATATAAACAACAATATTTCTAATAATAATAATAATAATAATAATAATTGCAATAATAATAACAAAAGTAACAATAACAATAATAGCTTACTAAAATTATACCCAAGGATAATTATAATGATAACATTATTAATTAAAATTTTAACAAAACTAATGATAATAATTAATGATGATGATAATAATAATAATTTATGGTGATAATATTAATACCATTAAAGACATTGAAAACTCTGTAATAACAATTGTAGAAATAATTACTTAATAAAATGTTAACAATATTAATAATGATAACTTAATAAAATGATAATAATAAAAATAATACTCTCACTTAAATTATTAACCAAGATAATAATAATAATAATATTTTCAAGTGACATTAATAAAATTATTATTATTAAAACCATTCTTAATTCATCTTATTTAATCAGTTGGCCATCAAGCATGGTCATACGCTGAACCTGGGGAAGCCGCACGGCTTCACAATTATGCTTCGCTCCTGCGTCGCATGATGACAAGCCCCGAAAAACTCATTTAATTTTATTTATTTATTATTAATTCCTTCTATTTAATTAGCTTCACATCAAGCAGGCGAGCGGGGAACCGAGCAAGGCCGCATGGTGACCTAAGCGAGGCTGCACGTCTTTGACAACGGTGCGTTGAAACGTTGTCGAAGACAAACGCTCATTTATCATAGGAGAACCCCAGTCGGCCTCGTCCCGTATTTCATATCAAAAGAATAATAATAATTAGAAGTAGATAAAATCATAATATGAAAATAAAAATTCGAAACATGATGCAGCGCAAAGTCCAGGTGTGACAATTCTCCCCACCATAAAGCTTTCCGTCCCCGGAAAGCCACAACTAGAACCAAACCCCAAAGCAGAAAACCACACTCCCTTAAGGTTAAAAGGGGATCCCCACAAACACCAAGCAAAGAGAGGCAAAAGCATCGTGTTCAGAGAAAGTGACTCAAGGACAACATCACGAAATCTGTAAAAAGACATTCTGATATGTGTCGCCCGCCCCGAAGAGCTAGAATGCCACCAGTTGATTATTTTAGAAAAAAAACTCTTGAACCCATAGAAACCAACCTAACAAACCGAAACACCTCAAGCACTATTATACAAAAACCATAGCATTTGGCTAGAATAAACAAACAAGGTCAAACCACATACAAGGAACACTCTTATCACTTATCACCAAGCCAAATAAAAAAAACAGAATCCAAAGATCAACATGGGGAGGCCCGTGGGGCTCCCCACCATTAGGAACTCACTGAAGCTCGAGACGAGACTGGAAAACCGACATGGGGAGGTTCGAGCGGACTCCCCGCCATTAAAGAAAGGTCCAGCACCGATTCATTCCAGAGACATTCATATGAGGCCCAATGTGGGTCTCCCCACCATTATGAACATACTAACACCCAAGACGAGACCAGAAAACCAACATGGGGAGGTCCAGCCGAACTCCCCACCATTAAGGAAAGGCCAACACTGATTTCTTCCAGATACCTTTGTGTGATACCCATCGTGGATCTCGCCGCCATTAGAATGAATAGAGGATACATAACTTTGAAAAAAATTCTCGATGGTGACCAAACACCCCACCACAAGGGGCAGGGAGGGAGGGGCCCGACCACCAGGCGTCAAAACCACAGCCGACCACAAACCAACATCTCAAAATTTCTGGATGAACACCATTCAAATTTGAGACTGAGTTACCCAACAGACTCTCATAAGGACCACTAAAGCGATTGAATCCAGTGGAACGCAACCCCCAAAACTTTAAGGCATGAGACGAACACGCCTCCACCCGGTCTCGAAAACCTTATGCAACCAGACGACTCATTCGGAGCGGAACAAACATAGAAACAATTTAAACTGCCTATACTTTTAACACCGCCGACAGAAATAAAGTTGGGGTCTCATACACTCCCGGGGTTCCTGACCACGCGCCAGCTTCACTCCGAGGCCTACGGCTGGAGCCTTGATATTTGAAGCATCTCCTGCCTCGCAGTTAGGTATTGAGGACTCCCATGCGAAGATTCTCTTTTTGGTGTCACACGCAACCTCACTGCAACTAAGACAACACCAGCAAACACAACACATTACAACATCTCACTGATCATACACAGAACATTTACCATCACAAGAGATTAAATGGTGCATGCGCATCACCCTTTGTCACACTGAATGAGAACATGACATCACAAATTGTCACTGAACATGACCGTTGTTGCTGAGAGGAACATTACGCTGAGGTAGACTTTAAACCACGTCTTGAACAACACGTGATTCCTGCAAACAACCATAGTAGCCTCATACGACTGGGTCTGCCAACTAGTAGCCTAACACAAACCTTTTCTTAAACGAAACAAACCAAGACCAGAGGTTATTCAGAATGATAGACCGCACCAATGACTTAGGGTCGCTTCCACCTTTTTCCCACTGGAGTCTCCTCTACCACTTCCAAACCACCGTTGACTACCAAAGGGACCTTCCACTGCAAGACGTCACCGAGCATGACCCTTGTAGCCGATGTAAATACTACAAAGCCCTTCAAGACACTGGTCAACACTGAAAATTCTGAACCGCCTTCACCCTTCCCCGCTAGAATTCCTTTCGTCATTTCCAGGGGGAACCTTCAAATGCAACGACGTCAAATTTCATATCCGACGACTCAGACAACATAAAGAAACCAAAACTTTGTTCAACTCCCCTCGCATCTGTCATCCCGCTGTGGGAGGATCCACTTGTTGTAAAAGGAGAGGTGGGTTCAATTCTATAATTCAAGAATATATTCCTCTAATCAACTGGAGGGTCGACCAACGGAAAATTGCCTGTGGCCACACTTAAATCACATGTCAACACTTTATGGGGGCGTACACTAATCAAGAAAGAAAAACATGGACCCAAATCAAACTAGTCCAATGGTCAAGACATACTGCAGGAGAACACCAAACGTGCAGGGGAAACCACTGCAAGGGCACCCCGATGTACTTTTCAAAAGAATTTACTAGCTACATGCTTGCATACCAACTTCTAAATAATAATTTAAACTCAATAAAAAACCATTCAGAAAGAGTACTCAGCTCAAAACGCCATACATCCAACATCTCAAAAACACAAGGACACACCACGCAAACACCGGTTACTAAAACACCAAATTTTCATTTAACAAAACATTTTGAAGAGAAGAAAGCCAGTGGGTTGCACAAACAGCAATGGTGTCCCATGGGCCTCGCACATGCATGTTCTCGTGCCACACCGACACCCACCTCGTATCCATCCAGGCACGCATCCGCTAGTGCCATTAACCATTTCCCTTTTCGTACACACTCATGCATGTGGTTGCCCATAAGAGCGCCAAAAATAAAAACCAAAGCTTGCCATTTTTTTTCAAAACCAAAACATCCAACCCACACTTTCCAAGCCTTTCACATCATTTTCTTTTTAAAGCGTTTCATTTGAAAATATTTTCCAAGACCAAAGCATTTTTACTTAAAACCCAAATTCCCATGAATCCAAAACAAGGAGACGAGAAACAATGCAGGAGGAAACTATGGTCAGCCGATGATTGGAACATATGGTTGGCGGCCATACGCCGATCACGCCACTGGCCACAGAGAGCATTTTAGGACAGTGTCTTCGGAACCACAAGGCTTGCCAGACCCTGCGAGCCCACTAAGACCACTGACCTTACTCCCTTTTCATTTCCCATAGACACGATCATCTGTAAGGACAAAAAACTCAGACAAACCTCAACATACTTTGGTAACTCGAGTCCCGCCACGAGGTGTGCTGGCCAGGCACATTGCTCGTAGTCAGGATGTCGAGACCCGACAACCTTAACTCAAGTCTACCGTGACTCTATCCCGAAAGAACACGACCTAAAAGAGAAAACCTGCTCCTTTGATACCATTTTTTCATGAACCAGGCCGGGTCGCCATCTGACTCGGCGCCCGACCCAGTCCGCGACATGGCCCGAAGGGCGTTCCCAATCCCCACGGGCTGGCACAAGTGCCCGGGTATCAAGAGTAACCTGTGGGAACGGTTTACCCGAAATGGTATATGCAAACACTAACAAGATAATAAAAAAGATACTAGGAAACGACAACCAAAGAGACCACTACACTAAATTCAAAATTTAAAGGTTTACAACTAGAACTAACGTTCAAAAATAAACGACAACAAAAGAGACTAAAACTATAACTCAAACCTCCAACCGACAAGAGTGGTATAGCATCTGCACGCCACAACACCAACCTGCACAAGAAGACCATCACTGACCAAAACCACCATCGCTGAGCATGACGCACAACCTGGAATACACAAGAAACAAGGTCTACATACACCCGAAGGTGTATGCAGGGTGTGAGAGAAAATCTCAGTAGGACGTCACCCAATAAAAAGGTTACATGCCACAACATCAAAAGGACAATTTAATGTGCTTATTCAAGTTATACTTTTGAAATGATTTTAAAGAAAACATTTAAAAACCAAATGCTAAAGGAATACACTAAAAAGGACTCATTTCACAAACACTATTTTAAAGAGGAAGAGAAAGGTTCATTATGGGAACACACACACACACTCACACACACACACACATACTCACACACACACACATATACGCACACACACACACACCCAAGTGGTCCTCCATATGCCGACGGAAGGCACCACGCCATCGATGGTAGAGCACTATAGGTAAATCCCCTAAGGTTCATCTAGCTCGAGTGGGACCCTAGAACCTCGTGTCTTGGTGAAACGTGGCTTAAAAGGCCACGACCCATAAAAAACGTGTCTTAGAAGGCCACGACCCTCAGAACACGTGGCTTAGAAGGCCACGACCCTCAGATATCATATGTTTAGTTAGTGTTGCAATCGTCATTCCAGCTAAGTGAAATAGGGAAGATACCCATCCGGTTCACTAGCGCACTAGTTCTAGTCCTCCCACTAAGATACCCAGGGTTTTACCTTGTGCTCAATAAAGTTTCTCATTCACGAAGTATATTTCAAACAAGATATTGCACACAGAAGTCACCATTTTCATACCCAAACAACATTTCAAAAACTCACGCACACCAAAATACCTTTTTAAAAATACATCTTTCATTACGTAATCATTTCGCAAATCCCCATTTGGAAACACTCAAAGAACATAAAAAATTCGCACAACTTATAAAGCATTATTTAAATATCACAATAAGGGTCGAAACAAATAAACACACCCAATTGCAAACAAGAGAGTCGTTCAAACCACTTGCTTAATAAATTATCCTTAAAACTAGTTTCACACCAACTACACAATTATCTGGACCATATGCACCTAGAACCCAACTTGAAAACATTGCACCAAAACTACACAGATTTTTACGTGCAAAGGCCATTTTAAAATCAATTTCACACTCAACTATTCTAAAACCTCACTTCCACCATATAAAAATTAATTAAACAATTTTAGGATTTACCCCAATAAGGTCGAAATGCAAAACATGATCATTTCTAAAGAAAGAGAAATTTTCAAAACGCATACATGTCAAATAATATTTTTTTTACGCATTTCGCACAACCTGCAAAGCACTACCAACCATTTATACAACAACAAACATATCAACAACAAGACCATACTATTTTGGAAATTCGATTTCATCAAACGATCATGCCAAACCATTTTAAACATAGATCACATCACGCAATTAAATCATATAACATATTAAATTAACTAAACAACAAAATTAAATTATCCAGAGGATGTCAAGGCATGGAACCACCTACCTCGAGACAGTGGCGGACTGGACCGAGGTGAACCAAAACATTGCGAGCTTGGCGCGAAACACCCGTCGCATGACCATCGCACCTCAAAGGACCTCACGCAAACCCAAAACATGAATTCAACAAAAACTTCATGTGAGAACCTTAAAAACAACCTATTGACAAAAGAATTAAAATCGAACCAAATTCAGCACAATTTGGAACCAAATGACATTGAACTCTTACCCACAACTCTACCATGATTAAACAACAAGCAAACAAGGAAACACACTTACAACGGGGGTGAGGGAGGTCGGTCGGAGGCCGACGAAGGCTGCCGGAGGTGCGCGAGGTGCGGGCGGTTGTCCGGTGGCATGAAGGAATGTGGGATGGCTATCCGGCGGTGTGAAGGAATGCGGGGTGGCTGTCCGGCGGCTTGAAGGGGTGCGGGGCGGCCGGTGCGAGGCTGGTCGGTCAGCGAGGTCGCCGGAAAAGGGGGAGGCGGCACTGGAAAGGGTGCGGGGTGGCCGGTGCGAGGCTGGCCGGTCTGCAAGGTTTCCGGAAAAAGGGGAAAGGCAGCGCCGGCAAGGGTGTGGGGCGGTCGGACCAGGGGGGTCTGCTGTGCGTGACGGGTAAGAGGGGAGAAGGGTTTGGCGCATAATTTTTGCTGGACGAAAGATGTGGGCGAGTGGCGGTAAAGGAGGCGGATGGACGGAGGTAGCATCTAGGAGGAGGGATGAAGAGGTGGGGTATGCCGTGGTGTGGTGTGTTGCCGGACAGGAAGAGGGAGGTTGCGGTAGAGGGCGTGCGACTAGCCATGGGATGCGCATGGTGTAGGGGAAACAGTGCGAGGGGATTAGAGTAGAGAAGAAGGGGCACGATGAGCTGGTTGGAGGGGATGGCCAGGAGGTGCAGCGAATAAGATAGATCATAGGGTTTGGGGGGGCATTTGCGGTGCTACGGGATGAGGGGAGAAGGGGGAAAGGGGTGTGATGGGTTTGATAGAAGGTGAGCAGGAGGGAAAGAAAAAAAAGAGAGAAAATAAGAAAGGAAAAAAAAGAATAAAGACCCAAAAAAAACTTATCAACTTCAATATAGTCATAATACTAGTTAGTAAGAATAATATAAACAACAATATTTATAATAATAATAATAATAATAATAATTGTAATAATAATAACAAAAGTAACAATAACAATAATAGCTTATTAAAATTTTACCCAAGGATAATTATAATGATAACATTATTAATTAAAATTTTAACAAAACTAATGATAATAATTAATGATGATAATAATAATAATTTATGGTGATAATATTAATACCATTAATGACATTGACAACTCTGTAATAACAATTGTAGAAATAATTACTTAATAAAATGTTAAAAATATTAATAATGATAACTTAATAAAATGATAATAATAAAAATAATACTCTCACTTAAATTATTAACCAAGATAATAATAATAAAAATATTTTCAAGTGACATTAATAAAATTATTATTATTAAAACCATTATTAATTCATCTTATTTAATCAGTTGGCCATCAAGCAGGGTCATATGCTAGACCTGGCGAAGCCGCACAACTTCACAATTATGCTTCGTTCATGCGTCGCATGATGACAAGCCCCAAAAAAACTCATTTAGTTTTATTTATTTATTATTAATTCCTTCTATTTAATTAGCTGCACATCGGGCAGGCGAGCGAGGAACCGAGCGAGGCCGCGCGGTGACCTAAGCAAGGCCGCAGGTCTTCGACAGCGGCACGCTGAAACGTTGTCGAAGACAAACGCTCATTTATCAGAGTAGAACCCCAATCGGCCTCGGCCCGTATTTCATATCAAAAGAATAATAATAATTAGAAGTATATAAAATCATAATATGAAAATAAAAATTCGAAACATGATGCAGCGCAAAGTCCGGGTGTGACACAGATGATTCACAGGGGAGGGGGATGTTAAGGAGGGATATTGTTTCCATGCAACAGATTTTACTTCTGAGGGAGCCACTATTGAAGAAGGTGAGATAGTGGCCTTAGTGGGTATCTCCTTGGGAAATTTTTCTGCAACATTAGAAGTGTGTTCATACTCCATTTAATTTCACTAGCACCCTTCCATCCTAATCTTGGTTTCTCAACTGACGCTTATCTGCATAGGGGAATCTTCAATCGGCCACTCCGGCTAATGAGGACGAAAGAGAGACAGGCGCAGAGAACCAAACATCGGGGCATACAGCTAGAGAGATGGTGGTTTCAGAATCCAGTAGCGCTAAGAGAGAAGGTGTGGCCTCCTTTGAATCTTCAGAGCCCACAATGTTATATGGAGGGCCACGTCATGGCCTTCTGATGGTGGTATATGAGAGGAAAGATCAAGCAGATGACCAGGGTAAGTCTCAAAGTTCATACCTGTACCAATTTTCTGGTATGTCAAATTGGCTAATGTGACCCATTCCTTCACTGTTTCTAGGATAGTTCATATTTTTCTTATGTGAATAGAAGGGAGACCTAAGAATCTGCTCTAAATAGGGGTGTTTATCCCTATAGAAATGAGTGCGCTTAGCTAACCGGACCATGGTACCTTATGAGCGGCCACTGGCGACGAGCGACACTACTGGTGGGACAAAGTCTAGAATTGACCAGGTAGACATCATTGAATTGGAATCCAGTGGTAAAGACCTACTCGAGGAACACCATTCTACTGAACTCTGTGACACATTTCCAGAATATGAACTCACTAACCTAGTGGACTGGGATGCGACTTCTTTTGATGAATATGATATCGAGATCGTTCATCACTGGTCATGGAAGCTGATCAACAACTTTAACAAAGAGAACCCACAAGAAAAATGGACAAGTCATATGGGTAGGCTTCATTCCCTATTGCACGAGCTATGGGTTGGAGGAGTAGATTCCCAATGCCCACATGCGCTCATTCGAGACAACCTTGCCGAGGGGGTGCTGAAAAACGCATGCAGCTTCAGTGTTGGTTGGAAGGAGAGGAATCCTGTCAATGTCCAAATACTCTAGGTGGATAAACATGAGATCCAATGGTTGAGGGAGTATATGAATGAGTAGTTCACTTCCCTCGATGAAAAATCAGGATTCATATCGCGATTGATGGACCAACTGGAAGAGGATGAGGAATAGATGAGGATATCTTATCAATAGATGTCTATTACCCAAGACAATAAGGATCAGGTGCTGATAAAGGTTGATGAACAATTCCATATCACCATCGAGGAGAAGCAGGAGCCTAACAGGCGACAGAATATACTGGACTCCACGATCCAGAGAGTGATAGAGCTGGGACTCCCCATTAAAGAGGTGAACCCATATATGGGAGAGGCCAATCCTAAGAGATGTTACTTAAGTAGACTCATAGACATAATTTCATGCATTTCTATTTTATTTTGGTTGTGTGCATGAGTTCCGTTATCTATTTTGGTTGTTGAATTTACATCACATTCATTAAATATCCAACAATCAATCCCTAAGCTCACGTGGGTCGTGCCTGATGTGATAAACAAGGGATGACTTCATCGTTATTCTATTTGAATATGAGGGTGCCAACCAATATTCGGGAATCTATGGTCTAACCAAAAACTCCAAGTTTCTGTGAAGAAAAATAGAGGGCTGACTGTAGAATGAAGTTCTCCGAACTGTTGAATTGCAGAATTCCCAGCATGCACTAATGCACTAGCGGGATAATGTCAAGGGAGTTGGAATCAATTCTAATAGAGGGGAGTGGAAAGTGTGACTCATGATACCCAAAATTTGGAACACGGTAGGGAGGTCATGACAATGAAGCATAACTATTGAACATGTTCGAAACAGAATATCTTTATTTTGTTATCCTGAAATGGGGACATAAAATCAAGGTCGAATTCTGACCATGTTCAAAACATGGGGCCTGACTCAAAATGTCATCCATAGTCTTTTGGAAAGTTATCCCATGATGGTAGGCAAGGCATAGGCCGAGAATCCGTACTGTTGGGGGGTTCCTTTAGACATGAAAGAGGATGATGATGAAAATAAAGTGCATACAAAGCATGGAGGGTGAAGTGATGGGTTGTTAGAATTGAGTCTAACACTCTTGAAATTACACCACCATGATGAAAAAACATTACATGAGTGCATCGGTCTGATCACGGTTCATACTCATTTCCTGATAGAATCTCTCCAGCGTGAACCTAGAGTGGTCCACAATTTTACATCATGCCAATGAGGGTGATAGATAGGTAGTTTAACATCATATTGTGAGGACATGGTTAACTAAAAAAGAAATGCATGGTGTGACACATATCCAGTCATGAATGAGGACCATATGATACCACACCACACCTCATGTTCCAAGTGGTATTCATTAGACCATAGAGTAGAGGCTACCAATGTTGATGATGGACCCGAGGGAATGTTCTTTGGAATTCTTATGTATTCCATGAGCATTGGAATCAATCCATATGTTGTTTTGGAGGAGTCGTGTAGTTTGACATCCTATGGTAGGATGGAGAGTGAAATTGGAAATCCACTAAGGGGGTGTATGTGGTGTGACCATTATAGACCCAGTGGGAATGAGGATCGAAGTAGTCCATACCACACCATGTAATCCCCAGGGAAATATTAGGTCAAGGGACTGAATATGAAATAGTTTTGGCTGGTCCAGAGACAATGTTTTAGATAATTCTTACATACCCCATTAGGATTGGAATCACGCCATATATAGTGATCGGATGGTAGTCTAACGTCATGCAGGATGAAAGGAATGTGTGGTTCGGCTGCACCAGTACACATCCTACCAAAACCCTTAAGCCCACATGAGTCGTGCTCGATGTGGGAAACAAGGAGTAGTGATTGGATTTTCCTGGTACAGGGAGGCACGCATTAGGGTCCATGGAATTCAAGGGGAATGATTTCCCAATTATAATGACCCACTAACTCAACACACATAGTTACATGGAGGGGTCAAACTGAGTGTTTTAGAGTTACATTTAAACATTAGGAAGTGAAAAGATGTGAACCATGACACCCGGTGCCAATATCACAACAATTATTGTGTGAAAAAAGAGGATAACTATTGATCATGTTTGAAACACAACATCTTTTTCACATTATCCTTGCACTGGGACATACAAATTTGGGTCAACCACTAACCATTTTTGAAACACAGGACCTGTCACAAAATGTCATCCTAGGTATTTCGGAGCTTTGGCCCAAGACGGTAGGTGAGACAATGTGGCATTAGACTAGCCCATAAAGGGAGTCCCTTCATATATGGAAGAGGATGGAGATCAAAATAAAGGGCTCATAAAGCATGTATCCCTGCGGAATCCGACACTTTGGGCTCTACGCCATGGCACATTTGAGTATGCTAATGAGACGTGTTAGATAAAGAGATCCAAATACCTTTCCCAATAAAAGGGTACTAGGAATTAAAACTATTATTTTAAAATCTTATGGTGGACCATTGAGAGGTAACATGCTTTAATGGAATGTGCACAGGGTGGCGAAGTAGCAATAACTGATGTGGATGAGGACGAAAGAGGCCTTCCATCTTATAAAACATTCCTGATAAAAACAAAAACACAGTTTATAGTCATGATTCTTGGACTGAGGTAAGATCCATAAAATCATGTGCATGGATGAATGAAATATTTTTAGTACCTGGGCTGGACCAAAATAATAAACATCTAGGCATTCTTATGTATCACGTGAGGAGGGGAAGAAAAACATACATAAATTGGGAAAGATTCATACAATTTATCATCATGTGATTAGGACATAGTGGAATGGAATGAAGTCACCTAAAGGGAAATGCATGGAATGGTTACCATAAATCTGACATGAATGAGGAACTAAGAGGTCCTCACTATAGAACATGCTTCCAATAGATTTTGGGCCAAGGGGTTGGAAAGAGGGTAGGATTTTAGGTACCAGGGGCTGGACTTGAAGACTAAATGTCT
Organism: Viscum album; assembly: GCA_963277665.1. NCBI lineage: Eukaryota > Viridiplantae > Streptophyta > Magnoliopsida > Santalales > Viscaceae > Viscum > Viscum album. The sequence continues at coordinate 1,468,251,559 of OY728134.1, read as the reverse complement.
GAGCATTCTTACATATCCCAGGAGGATGGGAATCAAGCCACACATTGTTCTAGAATATAGAATTGTAGGGTTCCAATGCATGGGGAAATATTGTCATGTATTTCTGGTCCAAGCTCCAAAAGAAGCCTCATTTGGTGGATCTTATTTGTTATTTTGGGTGGATGTATGTTTTTTTAAGAAAAGGACCTAGAATGGAGAATCTGGGCATCACTACAGGAATCAATCCATATATGGCCTTTGACAATGGCATGGTGGATAACCGATACCAACCATAATGTCCCGTCAAGTGAGGATAGCATAATGCGGTGTTGTTTTTTATCATGCATCTAGGATGATAGTGTCACAGTTTAGGGTCATATGATTGTACCAACCCATGATTTTTAACATCATGAGGCAAAGAAACAAATTTTAAATTCATGTGGGACTAGTCAGTATAGTTTAACATCCTATGGAATGGATTCCAACAGAAGAACATAGTTCTAAATACAATGAGGAAGGGGTGATAAAGCATACCCGATTCGAATGAGTACATCATTCCACGTCACATCGTATGAAACCCCAGAGGGGGGGACCTTAGGAAAATGGGATAGAAAATATCATAGGATATGGGATTGGAATCAAAGAAAACAATTATGGGTGTTCCTATGTATCCCATAAGGATGATAATAATCCACACATAGTTTTGGAGATTTCATTCAGTTTAATATCATTCCACAAGGATGTAATGGATCATATTTTATAGTTGTAGAGCATGGAATGAAAAAAATAAGATCCTTCCAAGAAGGCAAAAACATTGACCAAGTCCCTAATCCCATGTGAGATGGGCTCGATGTGGGAAGAAAAGGAGGAAATGATATTAACAACACGTGGAAAATAGAGAATGGGGAAATGGTGTGGATCCTTGGATGACTCCACATTTTGGAGTCATACTCTTAACGCACAAACGATCACTGAGGGACATCAACAAAAGTGTCCAAATTCCACTTGTAAATGATGGAGTGGAAAGATATGGGAATATTGAAACTAGTAATTAAGGATTAATGGAGGTGGCATAATGATGGAGGATAACTGTTGACTATATTCAAAATATAATATTTATATCATGTGACCTGAAATGGAAATGAAAAAATAAACATCTACCATTGAACATACACGTAAGACATGAATTGTTTCAAATTTTCAATTGAGATCCTTCAAGACATTGGCCCAAGATGTTAGGAGAGCACTGAGGCCAATCATCCTTGTCGTTCTAGGGTTATTTCAGATGTAAATGATTTTGAAAGTCCAAATAATGGGAAACATGAAGAATGTAAATGTGTAAAAACATGCCCATGTTGAACCCAACACTATAGCTCCCAAACCATAGTGTATCTAGAAATGTTGGTGAACTGCCAAAGAGGTTCGAGGGTCCCAATTTGAGAGTATACGACTCGAGAATAAGAATAGAGGTAATGTGGATGGAGAGATCTCAAATAAGGGTACGTAACGTGGATATTGAAAACCCAATGCTAGAAAGGATAAAGAGAGCCCAAATCACACCACATAACCCATTTTGGAGATCATAGGCCAATGGAATATAATGAAGGTAAGGGTTCATAAAAAAGGTCTAGACCTGAAGAAAAAATATATGGGCATCCCTACATATCCCATGAGGATGGGAATAAAGAAATATGTAGTTCTAAAATTATGTGCAATTTAACGTCATGAAATAAGTATGGGGGAAGGGGTATCTTGAAGAGGAATGTGTATGGGGTGGAGAATTAACCAATGTGAATGAGGACATAATCCAATATACAACACGCCATTCATAATTCTCATAGAGAACTCAGGCCAAGTGGCTGAGAGAAAGAATGGCTGAACCCAGGATGGACCCAAAAAAAAGATCAGGTGTCCCTATATATCCCATGAGGATTGAAATCTAGCCACATGTAGTTTTGAGATGTTTTATAGTTTATAATCATGCGACAAGGATTTTTAAGATTTTAGTTTGTGGTGATAGAGCTCAAATTGTAGATTCTCAGTTCAATGTCTTGTGCATAGCACAAAAGTGTAGAAAATGTGAATCATTTTGCATGTCAGTTAAGAGACCATGGAACAAAAATAATGATGGAGGATAACTAATGACCTTGTTTTCAACACAGCATCCCTCTTGTGGGACCTGTAATAGGAACTAATAATTGAGCATCGACCACTAACCATATTCACAACGTGGGACTTGTGTCGAATAGTTATTCCGAATCCTCCATGACATTGGCCCAAAATGGTAGGTGATCCAATGTGGCATGAGACTAGTCCATAAAAGGGGGTACTTTCAGATGTAATTGAATGATGGAAACCCAAATAGAGGGATTCATGAATCATGGTGGTACTCGTGCAGTTTAACGTCTTGAGGTAAGGATGATTGAGAAAGGAGGGGTGTCTCATGGAGAAGTGTCTGGTGTGGAAAAAAATGCCTGATGTGAACGACGACATAAAGTCCATACCAAACAACACAATCCTATGTGTAAATAGGGACATGTGGATGAAAAGTTCTAGGGACCTAATGATGGTTTTTGGATGAAGACACCATCCATTTTTTAGTTTATTATCATGCAGAATTAGTTCTGAGTAGTTTTATGTCCATTAGTCGAACAGATCACATAGTTAAATTTCATGCGGTGAAGAAAGAACAGTTTAATGTCATGTGGGAATGTTATGTGAAATAATTCTCGAGGAATTAGAATTGGTGGGAGTAGTAATATGCTCACCATACCTGGTGACCAGGGAGTATGCACCATTTGGATAAACCTAGTGAATGATATAAGGTACCTCCCATTTGGGCTCCAGCTTCAGTGGATTCCTGTCCAGTATCATTGGCATCCTCATATCCAATACTGTATCACCTTGAAATAATGCGAGAAGGAAAGCATTCTTGTTGTAATCTCTATTTATCTTGTGTTGATGCCTCTTTAGATTGTGCAGGGCACAAAGCATGTTCTTGTCGAGCACTTCCAATTTAGCCAGATGGGTTTCAGTTACTTTGTCTAGTGTCTTCATATCACAGATAGTTGTGCGTAATGAGGGTAACTGAATATCGATGGGAAGGAATGCATCTGTTCCATAAAATAGTGAATATGGGGTCACCTAAGTGGAATTACGAGTCATTATTCAAAAATCCCATAGAGCATTGGGGTGTTTTTTCTGAGAACTCTTCTTGTTCAGAACAACTATCTTATATAGAATGTTAGAGAGGGTTTTGTTGAACGCCTCGATATTCTTATTTTCTTTCACATGACAGTGAGAGGTATGATTTGAATGGATGTTGTACTTGGCGTATAATTTCATCAGTTTGGATGCACGGATGTGGGTGCAGTTATTGGTGAGGAGGGCGCAGTGGGCTCTGAATTGGTAGCATATATTGGAGATCACAAACTCTATGATAGAATAGGACTTGACTTCCTTGAGTGGAACTACCTATTCCTAGTTGGAAATGAAATACGTAGTGTTAGGAGGAACCTACACTAGAAAGCCATCACCGGTGGATGTGGTCCCATGACATCAAGTCCCTAGACCGCAATGGGCCAAGAGTAATTGGTAGTGGGGAGAGGTTCTGGCTGCCACTGAACATAATTTCCAGGGATCTGACATGCAAGGAACCTATGGGAAATCCTGATATAGTCACAGATCATGGATGGCCAAAAATACCACAATCTATAGTTCTCATGAGAGTGTTTCAGCAAAATCTAATGATCCCTACATGAACCGGCATAAACCTCCTCTATGAATTGATAAATCTCACCCCCATTAATGAAATAGAGGAGAATCCCATCAAACCCATGTCTGTAGAGGATTCTCTTGATTCTGGGACCACTCTGGATGGTGCACTGCAATTTGTTCTGTCGGATTCTATTACAATTGGATCGATCTACCAGGAGATTTTCATGCTAGAGATACCTGTAAAAGGGGTCCCCCATTCAGGAGTCACTTCCGACACTGCAGAAGGGGTACCTGGGTGTCCTAACGTGGAGTCACCAGTGATAAAGTATCCTACCTAATGGATATCATCATCGTACGAGGTAGTGAGAGTGGTGAATCTTTGATTCACCAGATGGATAATCCAATCATCCTGATCGGGATCTACAAGAGATGTGGCCAGGCTACCCAAGGTGTCGTTGTGACTGTTTTATGAATGAGTGACATGAGTTACTTCTGGCTGAGAAGGTAACTGAGCCATCAACTAGCAGGAATGCTCTAAAAGTGGTACATGATCTCGCATCCTGATGACGTAGTCACCATTTATCTTCTTGAAGACTATTTTTGAGTCCCCTTTCACATTCAAGTTGAAAAAATCATTTTTATGGCCATCTCTTGAATAGGGATCAGAGCCTAGTACTCTTCCTCTTTGTTGGTACAGCCTTCTGAAAATAGTATTGAATATGTTAGGACATCTTGTGCTGGTGTGATGAAGATGATACCCAATCTGACTATGTTGAGTTAGGGATCATCAATTCTTCTTGCTGGTAGGGCTTCCGGAAGTGCCATCAAAGTGAATTTTCCAACATTGAATGGCTTGATCTACTAAGAGGATTGTAACATCTAGAAAATCAAGAACCATAGATTGGTCATGGGAGCTGGATGGTTGGTGAGAAAATCTACCAATTCTTGTCCCTTGATTTGATTTTAAGGAATAAAATTGATGTAGAACTATTTTAGGATCTCTTCCCACTGAGCTAGGCATCCTATCAATATGGGGTTGTTCAAAATGTACTTCATAAGATCTACTCGGGACACTAGATATATTTCATGGTGCTTCAAGTAATGTCACAATTTCTACATTTTGAATACCAGCGCAATTCAGCTCTTCTCAATTTAAGAATATATTGTCTCTATATAGAGGATCATGCAGCTGAGATAGTATAAGTTGTTCCTCATTCCCTCATTGTTTATCTAGGATTGAAGGGCATCGGGAGAACCTTCCAGAGTGGTCACATAAAGGACCAGTGGCTTTCTGGAAATGGGTGGCATTAGGAATGGAGGTTGTAATAGGTACTTCCTGATCTCCTCAAAATCATTCTAACACTAATTATCCCAAAAAATAATCGGCACCTTTATTCATGAGCTGATAAAAGGCATTACACATTCCAGCTAGATTTGCGATGAACCAGCGTATGTATGCTAAGTGGCCTTAAAATCCTCAGAGTTCCAAACTGTTGCTTGGAAGAGACATCTGACTGATGTTCTTGATCTTATCTAGATTGATCTTAATGACTCTATATCTAACAAAGAAGCCACGAAACATTTTGGAGGTCACCAAGAAGGAACACTCCACGGGGTTCAACTTTATATGGAGGTATCAAAGAAAGATACACACATTCTTGAGGGCTTTGAGATGGTCCCAGTGCTAACGATATTTGACAAATAGATCATCCATGTTGCACTCAAACAATGTTCAAAGGATCAGCTTGAATATGCGGTGCATGGCACGCTGATAGGTGGAACCTACATTGCTTAAGATGAAAGGAATTACCTGGTATTTAAAGTTCCATATGGTTCCCTAAATGCAGTAGACTCTTCATCCCCGGATTCTATTCAAATTTTATTATATAAGGAAAAATCATCCATGAAGGAGAGACCATGTAACCCAATGGTATCATCAATCAATAGTTTCATTGCCAAAAAGGGAAATTCATCCTTTGAAAAATGATGGTGGAGATCTTATAAATTGATACAGACTCTAATCGGTCGGTTCTTTTTCCTAATAGGCTCAATGTTAGATGGCCATCGCTGGTACTAGAGATCCTAGATGATTGTGTCCTGGATAAGATTATCATCATCAGCCTCAACCATAGCACTATATGAAGGGTGCATCTTTATGGGATGTTTTTTTAACCCATGTTAATTTACTGGAAGAACAAGATGGTGGATGGTGATGAGAGGATATAGCCCTAGAATCTCTTCATAACTCCAAGTGGATACATCTTGATACTGCTTCAGGATATCCAAATATCTCTATTTCTCTTCGATAGACATAGCATCACTAATCAATGTTGGTTTCATATACTTCTCCTTACCAAGGTTCACCATCACCAATTCATCAAATGTGGTTGAGACACCCTCTTCGAAAGAATGAGGAGCATCCCCCAAATCTCATATTCATCCATAGAAGAGGTATTATCTGTATGAGGCAGTTCTTCTTAGTTGATACATCCTGATAGGACACCGGTGTCGGCCTGACCGGTAGTGAACACCTCATCAGGGAGCACCTGTACTGTCGAGACCACGGTGATGAAAGCCATCGACCCGATCCCATCTAGCATTCGACCTAGGGGGAATGTTTGATGATGTCAAAGAAAAAATGGTGGGTCACCTTTAGCTATTTTATCCCATCCCAACAAAACACGAAATTATGATGTATTTTAGTTTCCCTACAATGGAAATCCCAATACCCTATGGGAGTAGGGGCTCTGGGATCACCCCAGCCTGATTTTTATAAGAGTACATGGAGGTCTTTGGGAATTCTTAAGACTATGGAATGTGCTTCCCCTTCATTCCATATATGACAAAACATTTTCTCAAGTCCATTTTTGTGGCCTCCATATGGTAGATCGGGAAAATGTAGGCATCATCTAGGTCTATTTACGAGTTGGTCACAACCATAATGTGTTAAACTATGTTTGCCTAAATTTTCATTTCCTTTACATTGTAATTGTCGACATCCATGTAGTGGGCTTAAAAAGAGGAGAAGGGAGACACATCATCTTTGAGTAAGCCTACCTGACCATTTAGGGGGTACATAAGGCATTAATAATATGAAGAAGGGACCGACACATGTAGGCGGATCCATGGCATACCCATCAATGCGTTGTAGGTGGTATCTAGCAAGGAAACCATGAACACTGTTCTAGAAACTAGGCCAATTAACTGGGTCTTCCAGAAGATCTTTCCAACTAGTGTCTGTTCTATCCTGTCATAACCTTGAATTATCATGTTAGAGGGACTCAGATCGGCCTCAGATAGGCCCATCTTTCAGAGTGTCCAGGTTGGGATAAGGTTGAATCCAGAGCTTGTGTCAACAAGATAACAGCTATCCTCCATTTCGTTGAAATAGCCAGTTATGTAAAGTGGGAGGATGTTACCTTGTATATGGGATCCTTCATGTTCTCCATAGAAATAGATAATGGCCTGACATTCCCCATGCTCGATAGCCTCATCATAGAAGGCTTCTGTGACAGATATGTTTGTCTCAAACTTGAGGGGGTTTTATAAAGCCACATCAAGCACTTCACTCATATTTTTAGGAAAGTAAAATGAACCAAGGATACAAAGATTCATAGGAATTTAGGAAATATACTCGAGAATATCGTACATTCTTTCCAGCCACGAACTTCTACTGACAGGAGGTCTCTCTATGATAGGAGGTATAATGGGACCTTATAGTTGAACTGGAAGCTGATTGGTGTTGGTAATGTCCCACTGATAACTAGTATAAATGGATGGAGAGGATACTGATTGAGGTCCAGATGACTAAGGCAGATACAAAATAGAATGTGTATGGTCGTAGTAGGACTGTGGTGGCTCCGCCTGATCATGTAGCACAAACGATAGTGGAGGTGGGTCTGGAGAAACAAGATGAGAAGGTTGCACTTGATGAGCTATGCGTTGGTCTTGCTATATGGTTTTAGTGGAATTCACTACTTTACTAGAAGAACTGACCAATGAATTTAAGTGACCCATAATACCACAGATTCATCAACGCTAGCATTGGATGGGGACATTGGAAGGATCTATCTGGCGCTCTTTGTCAGTAGGAACCATGTAGGGTTTTACCAGCTCTACGGTATTAACCGAAGAGTACCCTGGATTATCACTTGATGAATCCTCAATCACTAAACATATTTAGGGGAAAATCTACATCTTTAAGGGCATGAAATTGCTACGAATATGTGTTGATGAGGGCATAAGTGGGGGACATTTCATTACCTTGGGTCGTGGATGCTTACCCTTCTGGGATGTGGAAGAAAGAAATGTTGACGCAGAACTAGCGGCTGTAGGTAATGTGGTTACCTTTGAAGGCTCAGGTTGGTTCAAATGTGCACAGATAATACCATGGGCATAACCAACTACCTTTTGGTCCATTCGGTGATCATATTTTTGAGACACAGTGTTAGGAGCTTCATTCATTCACCTTATCAATCATTTCCACTATTAGGCTTTATGAACACACATGACACTTGTTCCGGGATTTGACCTAACCTTACTATATTATTATCAACATGGTCTTGGGGTCAGTCTTTAAAAACATAGCACTGCTTGATGGTGTTCCCAAGGATCCGGTGATAGGGGTAGAAATTGGGGATATATGTGAGAGCCACCTCTTTGGCCTCTTGTAATCTGGAAATAATAAGATCCCCTGGTGAAAGGAATTTTAGAAATTACCTGGGACCTAAGGCTCATTAAATGAGTAAGTTTCTTTCCATCTTTTCAGGAAGGGGCCTCTAGGATCCTAGCCCTAACAAGTTGCTGGATGAGCCTATCGAGGAGGTGGAACCTAATTATCCCACCTAGGTGGCGATAGTGTGTTTAATGGGGTGCCTGCCAATTCTGAGGTGGGTGTCGCTAGGCCGAAGGATGCACCTAAGATGGTGGGTCTCAGAAACGTTGTGGAGGTGGTTCCACTGGTAATAATTCCATCTACCTAGGGGACTCTATTTTTTCTACCACAACGGACTCGACCTTAGAGGCTCTTCTTACGGGAACTACAGGAGGAAATGTATGTGCATATTTAGCTTGCTACAAGGAATCCTCTAGACTCTAGGCTTTGTCAGATAAATGCAGAAATCCCCATGGGTAGTTCTGACTGATGAGAGAGGGGACCATTTCAATTTTGAAATTCCCCACACACATTGTTAGTAGTTTTTCCTAAGTCTGCGGCATATCATGGGAATATCTGAGGCCTTTCCACCTGGCGACGAAGTCTGCGACGCGCTCTTCAGAGCTCTGTATTCACTTGAAGAGGTCATAAATACTCTTATTCAGGGTGGTAGAAATAAACTAGTAGATAAACTACCTATGAATTTCCTCCCAACTAACTAATGACCCAATGTGTCTCTAGATGTACCAAAAAATGTGGGCCCTTCTAGTGTCAATACAAAACACCATAGTTTGGTGGCCTCCTGCTACTCTAGAGTTCCCAGCAAGGGTACACACCTTTAAATGAAGTGGTCTAGATGCTACAGAGATTAACATGATCCATTAAAGGGGGAATAAGGTTGGATTTTAGAATAAAGGAGGTGTTGTCATATTATCCACCCTTGCAGGATACAACTTTCCATATGGAGGGACTTCCACCTGTTGAGTTTCTAGGATCGTGAGGTGGGTGATGATTACTTCTATTGGATATTTGTGGTGGGGATTAATGTCTTTATGAAGAATATTTTCCAGAAATATGTTGTTAGGTTCATTAACATGATATGTGGGCCTAGAGGCGCGTGGAGCGACTGGTGGGATGACTTGTGAAAACCTAATTGGAACAACCTATGGAGCGACTAGGTAAACCTGATATAGGTCCCAAGAAGGGTTATCATGCAAATCAGGTGGATTTGGTGATGTATATCATGATATCTTCCCATAAACTATTGCTTCTACCCTGTCTATATGGGTTGGATGGTCAAGGTTACCCAGAGGCAACACGCAGAGGGGAGTTGTACCTACCCCTACTGCCCTGATCGAGGAATACCGTAGTCGGGTCGTCATTCCGAAACACATTCAGTGAGAAGGTCATCAACCATATTTTTATGTTCCATGATCTATTGATGTAGTACAAACTTTTCAGGGTCATCTTGCATCTTTTATTTTGAGCTAGACAGATCAAAGGGTTTGAGGGTCCCAGCATGTTCTTTACCCTTATTGGGGTTCCTACTGAGGGATAATGACTTGGAAGGTAGATGAATTCCCAAGAAATATCATTACAAGTGAGTAGCACTACTTAAAGGATCCAATATATGTGGAACATGGGAGGGTATGTTCTCTTTAAAGAGATCTAACTCGGTAACTTCCTCTGATAGGTCATCCATGTTGACTATGACTGTAACTAAAGGCATATCCTCAATATCATCTAGCAAGTTGGATTGACACCAGATAGAATAGAAAGTAAGGGTAGAATACTACCCCCAACCATGCATCTGAAAGTGTGGTGAATCCTCCTTAATATTTCTATGGAGTACTTTAATGCTCCAGATGCGTCATTATTGGAGGTTCTAATGGAGACTGGGAGACTCCAGGTGCTGAGCCATAGAGAGCACAACCAATTTGAACATGTGGAATTTCTGGATAATATCTTCAAAGAGTTATGGGATCATGGGGTAAGCCACAGGTCAATGAAAGCGAAGTAAGAGTGTTTCCCAGATAGCCTAGCAGAAGCACATGACCTACTCCTGGATAAGAGATTCCGGAGTACTGAAACCTGTTGTTGTGATGGTCCAAAACATTACTGGGAACCGATCCGCTTCAAGGATGTCCAACAAGCTCTGGGGAATAGACTCAGGATCCCATCCTTGGTTGCCCCATTCATCGAATGGGGGCAGATGTGGGACCAGAAACATCTCCTAAGTGAATAGTTCCAATGGTTGACTGGCTGGTGGAGAGTATGATGCACGAGATGAAAAGCCACCACATCATAGGCTGTATTCTGAAGAATGCAATGACTGAGCCACCACATCTCGGTAAGATGGACTAGCGACCACTTATTCCCATGAATGGGTTACAGTTATTAACTATGGGTTATGATGTTTCTCATCTTTTATTGGTCCATAGAACAACTCTCTGTGATCTCTGGTTGAGGTAGAGAATGATCATGTTGAAGATAGGAGGGATTGCATGACCATGCTTGGTAAAGAGGCTAATTCTTACACCTCCTGTATATATATTCATTGGGAGGTAGGGATATAGTGGATCTCACCTTCCTGAAGGATGAGGCTTATACATTTTGTTCCTAACATGGCCCCTCACATAGAGGATCATAGAGTCAGTTCCATCATTGAATTTCACACCTCCTCAATGTCTGAGAAGATGATGGGTTTAATTTCGGCATGAAATATCTCAGTATTCTTCCATTGGTGGTGGCCACCCGCCCTCCTACCCTAGGATGGTTCTTCAGGACAGGGTAGGATATTGATATGAGGAGGTCGTTTGGCTGAACTGATACAATGGAAGAGAGTACTTCCTCTTGGGTGATTCGGGGTAAGAGGAGCAACCAGAAAAATGTGAAATGGAACACATGGAGGGCCTCTATGTCCATTGGCTGGCGTGGGGGGGGGAATCTATGGGAAGAGTTAGAGCGGGTAGTACCTCCACTAGATAAGGTGTGATCATGAGAATTAAATCCATATTTTTCCCCTAGGAGGTGAGGATACGAGGGGGAATTCATACCAGTCAAACTAAACATAAGAAAGACATCCATGTACGATGCCAATGAAGTGGGGTATACCTCCGCTTCTCAGATTATAGGGATGGGGAGGACCTTCATCGGCTGCGGTAAGAACAAGGGGATGACATCCATGCAGATGGTTGACTGGGTGAGGAGGATCATCACATCAGGGACTTGTGATAGGATGAACGACTCCATACATGGGTTCACAGGTGAAAATTAATCATTTGTTCTGGACGTTAGTGCAACGGGGAAGGAATTTTCTCATACTGATAATGGAAAGGTGAGGGCCTCCATGATGAGCATGGGAGTGGGGAGGGACTTTTCTCTCATTTATTGTGGTATGAAAAGGACCTCTGTGAAATATTTCATTGCCACAGGTCAACCCGTGATGAGTACTACCTATTCCGGTGACCAAGAGAATCATCCCAACCTACACGTGGGGTGGTTGGGCCCTCGATCTGAGTCAGGTGTATAAGTTACCATATTTATTATAAATGGGGAATTGAAAATATGTGTCCATGGTGGCATGGGCCACCATAGCCATTGATGATGATCCCCTTTGTAGGCATCCACATTATCTTTCACCTGACATTGGTGTCGGGTTAACCGAAATAGGGCAGGTAGTGCATGTGTGTAAATCCCCTACTCTTCTTACCGTGGGATTGAGTTGTGGAATTGAAGCAGCCTGGGGGGATCCCAGCTTGGTGGACCCCGGGATGGGATTATGGACAGGCAGGTCTGGGATTCCCCTAACACATTGGAGTAATGGAGTGAGTCGTCAAAGATTTCTGGGGAGATACTATTGAAATAGTAGTAGGTTGGAGTGGGGAGAAGTGGCACTATGTGTGGACCTTGGTGGAGCGGCGCGAGAAAGGCGCAGAAGCCACTAGGTCTTGACTGGGCCACATCCTGAGATGGGATAATCCCTTCTTCCTCATAATGTTGGACAAGGTCATTAATCACCCTCCTCTGAATGATTTCAAATGGTGAGATAGGGAATGGGTGCCCAGAGGCTATGGATGTGGAGGTCATCACAGAAGAGATGTAGTTGGAGGGATTTTCACAGTTGTGTTTCCCCAACCCCTGCATCGGTTGGTGGGGGGAGAACCGTTTTTGGACATAGCTGCTTGGGTCCTACAAAGTAGGAAGACTCAACCATTATCTCTAAAACAAGGAAAGCAAATTCCAGTTCCCTGACGTCGTTCCACCTCTCATAATTGGTAAGAAGGATCCACACTGAAAACATCTCATACTGAGATGTCCAACCTTAAATGCCCCAGTCTCTAGTGAGTTTCATGCCAGGCATACTATTTTCTTGGTGGGACTTGGAGCCGGAGAATTGGATATGGAAACATACTTATATACTGAGATCTCAAGAACTACTAATCTCTACATTAAAGAAATAATTCATGTTGGGTTAAAAATTTCTATTTCTGATGCTTTTTTCGGGGAACACATTCATCTGTGGGGACGCAGAAGCTATTTCCCCACATTCTCTCTTTCCAAAGGTGGGAAACATCTCTCGCTTATTTAGGGATGTCTTCTATTTGATCGAAATTGGATGATGGGATGTCGGTATTTCCTTTTGTGGATACCTCCTCAGAATCCGTCTCCTATTCAGAGTCTCCCTTAAAGATTAAGTCATTGTTCATGAAACTCTACCTCGGTTCCATATATTCTTGGACACCAGTTGATTACACATCTTCTGTTATGATATTCCAAGGGGTCATGTCAGGGAAGCAACCATAGATCAAGGGAGTAGTCACGAGGGATATCGCTTGCATGTATGGACGCTGAAACACTGATGTGCTGGGGGTTCTTCCTCTTATGATAGTTCCTCACGAGGTGGTGGAAGCCTGAGGCATCCCATGTCATGTGTAAATAATCATATGCCACATGCATGTCCCTGATGTTTTCCTCATATTCCCATGTTAACATAGTGTATTCCATGAGTTTAACATCTAGAGGAGACAGATCAAACTGATTGGAGCACTGATAGGAGTGGATCAGATGGGTACATCCCCAAGTTGGATCACCCAAGGGGTTTATAGAATTAGTGGATCAAAATGCCCAGTCAAGAAAAATCCAATGATTGTTTGGTCGCTATGAAGGGGATGACAAGTTTTACCATTAGCTAGGATTGACCCTTAGAGAGGTTTCTTATGTACCATTTGTATATGACTGGGATCAAAACCCACATAGTTTAAAGGGGTGATGAATCGGGGTGTACACAAAGGATAATGACCCAGAGACATGCTGGGGCTTACGCGTGGATAACAGCCCATCACAAGAGGGAAACTCTTGGTTGTATGGTTATGGATTCTCTTAGGATTATGCATGGTTTTCTACCTAAATGGATGGAATGATCCCACAAGAACTTGGAGACCTATGTAAGAATCCGGATAGATATGGGTGGAGTATTGGAGGGTAGAATGATTAGGGATGGAACCAACGTGAATATGGAGGAGATGTTTGGATTGAACCTCAGACAGGCTTCCTACGTAACCCTATGGTGGGGAATAAATGTGAGTGCAGTTTAGTGGGGAAATGGGACACCTGAGGAGGCATCCCATTAGAATGGGTGCATGGATGAGACCTAACAGAAGTATAAACATCATGTTGGGGCATTACATTCCCGAAACACAAAGGCTAAACGGATATACCAAGATGGGAAATAAGTGATTTCCTTGAACCTCAAGGGGGATTCCTACGTATCCCCATGGTAGGGAATCAAATTCCACATATTTTAGGATGGGGCACAGAACCGGGGTGTACCCAAAGGATATCGATTTGAGGACATTTTAGGGGTTACACGTCGTTATTGACCCAAGAGTTGGTCAAGCACCACTAAGGGATGGACCAAGGGTGTGGTCCCATCAAAAGGGACACCAATGTTTTCCAGTGTTTGGGGTTGAACCTTAGGAATGCTTCCCACATACCCTATCTATGAGACAAGGAAAAAAACCACATAGATGGAATAGGTTTACCAATTTTTAGGGTTGAACCTCAGGGAGGCTTCATACATATCCTGTCTAGGAAACAAGGATCAAACCCATGTAGTTCAAATAGGATTACCAATGTTTGGGGTTGAACCTCAGGGAGGATTCCTATGTACCATGTCTAGGAGACAAGGATAAAACCAATGTAGTTAAAATAATTTTACCTATGTTTTGGGTTGAACCTCAGGGAGGCTTGCTACATACCTGGTATAGGAGACAAGGATAAAAAACCTTGTAGTTCGAATAGGTTTACCAGTGTTTAGGGTTGATACAGAAGGAGACTTCCTACATACATTGTCAAGGAGAAAATGGTCAAAACACATATAGTTCATATAGGTTTACCAGTGTTTTTTTTTTTTGAACCTCAGGGAGGCTTCATATGCACATTATCTTGGAGACAAGGATGAAAACCAACATATTTCGAATTGGTTTACCATTATTTGGGATTGAACCTCCGGGAGGCTTCCTACGTACTTGGTCGAGGATACAAGGATCAAAACCCATGTAGTTCTAATAGTTATAGTTTAGATTCATGTGAGATGAAAGGGGAATATAGTTTAACTTCATGCGGGATGAGGGGGAACTGTCATGAAGTGGTCAGAACCATTGGGTGATGGGCATGAGGATCCAGGAGGCTTCATACGTACCCTTCTCAGAATGGGAAAGGATAAAAGTCCATGTTGTTTGGGATGGGGGCATTGGGGATTACACACCATGGATGCCTGTAGAGGATTTCAAGGTCAATTGTTACTCTATGATCATGTGAGACATGATTGATGTGATAAACAAGAGGCAATAAGGACATGAAGATCATGTCGCAAAAGGTGCCCCCGTGTGGAATGGAATGGTTCTTTCATGTGGTTAGCATCCCAAAGAGGAACCATGGCCTTACTCCAAGCGGGAGTCCAGGTGGTGATAAATCTTAAGGGGAGTGGTGCGGGGTATCGAGTTCCCCTATGACCATCTATCCTCTGGTCATTGTGATCGGAAAAAGATAGGAGGATAAAGGGTGTACCTCATACAAGGAAGGATAGGGGATTAATCCAAGATGGTTTTCCTCCCCCAAAAATATATGTCGTCCCATTCACAGAGGGTCTTATTCCATGTGAGGAATATCTCATTATCGTAGAGACCAGTGGGTATGGAAAATGTTTGAAAAGGGGTGCCCCATGTACGTCGCACGGGGTGAGGCTACTGTGTAACATCATGTGATGGGGAAGATGATGATTAGTAGTTTAATATCCTACAACTCAGACAATGAGGATTTTCTCCCCACCCCCAGGACATATATAATCACTGCATTATTACCCTTGGTCACAGAAATGGATTTTTTGTTCATAGATCTACATGAAGGAGAACCTTTGGGATGGTTTGGAGGGATATAGGCCCCTTTATAGTTTTGATTCACTCTACCGCATCCCTGAGCCATCTCACTGGGCAGGATGAAGTTTTCAGTTCCATCATTGACCATCAATTGGAAAATTAGTGGTCGATAGGATGATTATTTGGAGAAAATAATCTTTGTGAAGTCAGTTCATGTAGCTGGAACTGGTGTTAGTAAAATAATTTATAAATCAACCAGTCGTTAGATGATTATTTGGAGAAAATAGTCGATATAATGTGATTTGTAATAATAGGGAATGTATATATATGAAACGTTTTTGTATTAAAAATTTAAAAATTTGTCGGAACTAGTATGTGATTGAAGAGGTTGAGTTCTGGATTTTGATACAATAGGTATTTATAGGGTATGGATGATAGGAGATACATATTTGTTGAGGGAGATAAGATTTCAGGGTGAGGAAGACTGGATTTGAGGAACTTGTTTTCGTGAATCCCTAATCGAATTGAGGTGGGAGAAGAGATTATGGGGATATGAATGTGAGATACTTGGAATGTGATTTCGTAAAGACATACCAGTTTGGAGGGGTGGATATAAAAATGTTGGAGTCATCTGGTTCTGTAATATTGGTTATATTATACTTCTTGGTAGTTTGGCATAAAACAGTTTCATTACTAAAATAGTAATTATGTGAGTATTCATTCAATTAAGAGATCACTTGTATGGTGGAAGAATTACAGTTTGATGTTTTATTATTACAACATTGAGATTTTTTTAAATGAAAAATTTATAGTCAATAAATTGTTCATTACATGAATATCTAACTAAATTATGTATGTTAAATAACCATTTATTATATAGAACAGATTGCATATTATTCTATACACTTCCCCAATGTTTCGTTTAATGATATTGATGTAATCAATCAATAAAATATTCAAAAACAATTAATCATGTGTTAATAGAATATATATGAAGAAAATTTGATTTCAGTGTTCTACCCATAAAATAAAATTTCATAAACTCTAACGATTATTTTATTTTGTATCATTTTTAAAAATTACAATATCATGGTAGAAAATAAAACCATTATATATATATATATATGATATAAGAGGTTATAATTAACAAAAAATTAATTGGGTATTAGAAAATCAAAAACATGAAATAGGGATGAAAGAGAAACAAGCCAAATCATAAAATGTTAACTATTGAAAATGTATCAACTTAGTAGAATATAGTTTTGTTGAAGGTAACTAATATAATATGAATATGTAAATATACCTGAAATGAATATAATTTTATTTATTCATTTTGGAGTCTAACCTAATAAAAATATATCATTATACTATACACAATTAATGAAAAATAGAATCAAAATAAAGATGTTATAACATATAACCATTACAATATTATGAAAACTCCAATTGATAATACCAATTTTTAAAAATAAAGTTAGAAAAAGGGTTCCATTTTTCTGAATTTCAGAGACTCCAATATAGTTTAAATAAAAGTAAAATAAAATTTCTACTGCATAGCCATCCTTTTCCACATTCTTTATGATCAAATAATTAATAAAAACACCAATTACTTTAGACAAGAAATATTGAACTATGTTTTCAAGTTAAATTTTAAAATAAAAACAATATAATTATCCATCAATGAAAAATGAAAAAATATCCAAGGAGTTAAATAAGAATGAAATAAAATCTATATTAGAACATGGATACTAACCTATAATGTACTTGAATGTGCGGGATAAATTTGTAGGGTCACCATCATGAGATGAAACCTTCGCGGACATCCAAGATTAACCCTAAAATTTCCAATTCCCTTTATATGAAATCGAATAAATGCATGAAAATATATAATATGAATCAACGAACTAACCATGAAATGAGTCAAAATATAATATTTATTTATTTAAAATAAAACATTAAATAAGTGTCAATCAAAATATGGTATGCATGCTATTTTTTTTATGAATGTATTTAGTTCCTTTTATTTTTGGAGAAATTGATATATATATATATATGTATACATTAGGAAATCACTTTTTGGAATCACAAAATACTAAGAATAATTTATTTTCTAAACATAGTGAATATTGAAAACAACTTTTTGTAAAAAAAATATCAAAACCACCTAAAAAATAAAAGTACATATAACCTTACATTGCGCAAGTAAATTTAAAAAAAATAACCAAAAAATGAATTGATACATACATGGTATAATATATTACCATTTAAAACATTTAAATGTCCAATTGGAAATATATATTTTATGGAAAAAATGGAATGATAAGGGTGTCATTATTTATAGTACAAAAACAATTAAAATAATTTTAATATGGAACAAATAATATTAATTTCACAATGTTTTCCTTGATGATATGCCTCATAATCAAATAATTTATAATAAAATTAATTTTTGTGACATGAAACACGTACCAAAAAATAAAAAAACATTAGCAATTTTTTCTATCCTTAAATTAAACTATATTAATATTTATTTAAATGAAGGGTTTCTGTAAACAATGTTATTAAATAAAAAAAATGAAATAAAAGGTATAATTAAACTTATAAAATGTTTGAAACTTATAATTTTTATGAAATTCAATCATGAATACAATTTCATAAAATGTATAAAGATGCATACCTTTTCCCTCAACAAAACTAAATTACATTTGGTAAATTATTCTATGGTAAGATATCATCCATAGGGAATACTAGTGCTATTTCACATGGTATCTCTACGTCAAGGTGGTTTTAGATAAATGATTGTAAGAATTTTTTTAATATAAATAAGAAACACACAAATATAGATGAATTCAAAATTTAAAGGGACCCAGGTCATTAAAGTTAGCATATAAAAAATAAACTAACATTTTTGATGATAACTTATATATTTGTTGGTCTTATAATAAATCCTTATAATTCTAGATGTCTATCCACGATTACTTGGAGAATTGTTTTGATCAAAAATGAATTTTGTTGATAGAGTGGGTATTTGTAGTAATGGGGTTCTGAGGACTTGTTCAATAGGGCCCTGTAACAAGTATTAGATATATGTATTGACCATACATTGCAAAACTAGTGGTCTTAATTGTATAATGATATAATTAATTTTTTCAATTTTAATCACAATTTCAAAAAATAAAATATTTTTATGTCCTAAAAAGGTAAAAAAATAGATATGGGTTCATCTTAAAAAAGATTATTAGGGAAACAAAAATATTTTTATTTGCACTGAATGGTGAGTTAGAATATAATTAAATGAAATAATGATGAAAGAAATATGACATAATGAATACTAGTATAGGGATTGACTTATTTTAGGTGGTGAAATACAAATACCACACCAAATTGTTTGAGAACATAGTATAAGATGAATGTTTTAAGGTGTAAGGAATATTTTTAGATGTGACCATTAAATTCAGGCTCACTCTTAATGATGTGTTTGAATTATAGTAGTATTTCGATGATTCCTTGTAAAATATCTTAGATAGACATAGACAACATAGTAAGAATTTGAATGAATCAGGTTATTATGAGATGTTCAATAAGGATACAAAACTAGTCATAGAAATAATTATTGAACATACTATTGAAATCTAGGGGTTTTTTTATGATGGTTTCGAGAAAATATTTGTTACAAAGTCAGGTCAGGTAGCTAGAACTGGCATTTCAAAAATACCAAGGAAATACATTGGTCGTTCAAATATTCTTTGGAGAAAATATTCGATATCATGTGTGTTGTAATGATAAGGATTGTATATGTATAAAACCTTCAATAATTAGCTAGAATCAGTATGAGAATGAATATGTAGAGTTCTAAATGTTGATACATTAGGTATTTGTGGGTAATGGATGAAAGGTGACACATAGTTTAGGAGGGAGACAAGATTCCAAGTTGAGGTAGATGATATTTGAGGAACTAGATTTTGGAGATCTCTAATCAAATTAAATAGTGAGAGGACAGTGTAAGGGGGGATATAAGATACATGGAAGGGGTTTTGATAGAGACTAGCAGTTTGGAAGGGTGGATACAAAAATTTCAAAAACGTTTGGTTCTGTAATATAAGTGATATGATACTGCTTGGTAGATTGGAATAAACAAGATTCATTACTAAAACATTGATTTTGATAGTATTCAATAGATAAAGTTAT
Source organism: Viscum album (assembly GCA_963277665.1). Lineage (NCBI taxonomy): Eukaryota > Viridiplantae > Streptophyta > Magnoliopsida > Santalales > Viscaceae > Viscum > Viscum album. The sequence continues at coordinate 1,468,231,642 of OY728134.1, read as the reverse complement.
CACTTTTAAGGTGAAATCATTCTAGTTTGATGTTTATTATTACAACCTTCATAGTTTATTAAAATTCAATATTTATTTTCAATGAAGTGTATATTACATGAATCTTGAAGAAAATTATATATGTTAAATAACCATTTATTCTGTAGATCAAATTTCATAATGTCCCTAACACTACCACAAGGTTTAATTTTCTGACATTGATTTAATTGGGCAAAAAAATATTCAAAAAAAATTAATTTTGTGTGAATGTAAAATATATAAAGAAAATTTTAGTTTAATTTGAAATTTACCAAATTGGATTTCTTAAACTATAAAGATTATTTTATTATGTATCACGTTTTTAAAATAATATATTCTAGTAGCCTGAAATCCATAATATATTTTATTTTTATAAAAATGTTTACAATTAAAAAAATTAAAATTGGGTATTGTAAAATCAAAATTAAGAAATTGAGAACAAAAAGAAATAGTCAAAATATAAAATGTTAACAATCCCCAATAAATTAGCTCGGTAGAATAGAGTGGGGTAGAATGTACCTGATATAATTTGAATTAGTAAATATACCTAAAATTGTTTTAATGTTAGTTATTCAATCATGAAGACAACATATTTGAAATATATCATTGAAATATAAATAATTTAAAAAAATAATAGAATAATTATTTACATGTTATAACAAATAACCATTACAAAATTATGAAAACACCCCTTGATAATAGACATTTATAAAAAATAATCTGCAAAAAATGGTTCCTGTGTTTTGAATATTATATTCATCTATATAGTTTAATTTTAAAACAAATATTATTCCTACTCCATAGTCATCCTTTTCCGTGGGCTTCATGATCCCATAATGAAGAAAAAAATGAAATCCCTTGAGACAAAAACTATGGAACTATGTTTGGATGTTCAATAGTAAAATAAAAACAATGTAACCATCATTCAAATGAAAATGATAAAATAGTATCAGAGTTACATCATACTATAAGTAAATATACTCCAAAAAATGGATAATAACCCCTCAAGTACTTAAAATTGCGAGATAAATTGGCTAGATCACCATCATGAGATAAAACCATCACATACATTGAAGATTAAAACTACTGTTTCAAATTTATTTTATATGAAACAAAATAAAGGAATTAAAATTTATAATCTGATATAGTTACCTAACCGTGAAATGAGTCAAAATATGGAATGTCTTCATTTAAAATAAATCACTAATTAATTGTCATAAAAATATGGTATACATGCAATTTATTTTTTTGATGAATGTATGAATTTCTTGTTATTTTCAGAGAAATTTATATATATATATACTTATATACATATAAATATATATATATATATCAAAATATATATATCAATAATGAACTATTGAATAATACAAAATACTATTCACCTTTTATTTTCTAAACATTTGGTAAATTGGAAAACACTTTCTATAACAAATAACAAAAACTATTAAATAATAAAATTAGAGATAAAATTACCTTGGAAAATTGAATTTAAAAATTTAACAAGATATAAAGAATTAATATTTACATGGTATAATATACAACCATTAAAAACTTTTAAATGTCTTATTGATAATATAGAATTTATGAAAATAATCTACTGGAAAGGGAAACATTGTTTATAATACCATATATATCCACATCGTTTAAATATGACAAAAATAAAATTGATACCACATGGTTTTCCTTGACTAGGTTCCTCAAAATATAATAATTAAGGATAAAAAAAATTCATGTGACATGAATATCAGACCAAAAAGGAAAAAAAATAGTCACTTATTTTTTTAACTTAAAATTAAACCAAATTGGTATAAATTTAAATGAAGTGTTTCTATAAAAAAGTTTATAAATAAAAAATGAAATGCAAAGTATAATTATACTTATAAAATGTAATAAAATTATAGATTTTTTGAAATTAAAATATGAATACAGTTTGGTAAAATGATTAAAGATACATACCTTACCCCTCCACCAACTCGAATACCCATTAATAAATTATTCTATACAAAAAGATATTCTGCAGTGAAAACCATTTATGGTTCACATGGTCTCTCTGAGTAGTTATCCTTGTACATAAACACTAGTAAGAATTTAGTAACTTCTATAAGAAACATATGAATATTTTTTAATTCAAAATTCAAAGGGACTAAGAGCTTTTAAGTAATAGTTTAAAAAATAAACTTACATTTTTTATGGTACAATGGAAATATGATGATCTTCGACTATTCCTTGGAATTCTAGTGGGATATAAATGATTAATTGGAAAATATCTTTGATGTACTATGACATTAAATGATAGAGTGAGTATTTATAGTAGTGTGGTTTTTAGGACATGTTCGACAGGGATCTTGAACGAGTGTTGGAAATATGTAATGACCATACCGTGGAAAATCAGTGGTCTTAATTATGAAATGATATTATAAAGTTTTCCATTTTTAAATTAAAATTCACAAGTTAAAGAATTTCTATGTTTTAAAAATTAATAATAACATATGATGGGACATCTTAGAAAAAAGTATTTATATAGGACCTATATTCCTCTTCGTAATGAATAGTACTTCAAAAGATAACTAAATTAATTAATGATGAAGTTAATATAACATAATTAATTCAAGTATATGTATTAAATTATAGTAGTCCATGAATAAAAAATTCCCCAAAGGATCATAAAACATTTTATAAGAGGTAATATGTAAGTTTTGGGAAATATATTTACATATTACCTTGAAAATATGGTGCTCTCTTGATGATGCATTGGAATTGCAGTAGTATTTCCACAATTCCTTGGAGAAAATAATCGATAAAAATAGATAATAGAGTGAGAATATTAATGAATTAGGATACAAGGCATTGATGGTTGAGTAGAAGAAATCATTATTAGAAATAATTATTAACCATAACTTCAAAAAACAGTGGTCAGTCAATTATGATTTGGAGAAAACCTTTATTGCATTGTTAGAACATGTAGATATAACCGTTATTAGAGTAATACCAGTGAAATAAACTAGTCTGTCTATGATTATTTAGAGAAAAGATTTGATATAATTTATTTTTCAATGATTGGAAACATATATGTAGGACACGGGTTTGAAGGATGTGTTTGATAAATATCCAGAATTGGAATGAGAATGAAGAGGTCGAGTTCTAGATTATGATAAAATGGGTATTTGCACGGAATGGATTAAAGGAGATACATTGTTGAGGAGGCATAAATTATTTCAAGGTGAGGTAGAGGATAGTTGAGGAACTTTTTTTCATGGATCCCTAACCGAATTGAGGAGGGAGAGGAGATTATGGGGAAGAATGTGAGATATGAGGAATGGGTTTTTGTGGAGACCTAGCAGTTTGGAGGGGTGGATACAGAAATGTAAGAGTAATCTATTTCAAAATCATAGAAATTTTAGGCACAATTTGTGTGGTATCGAAATTACTGGAGAGAAGGACATGGTATCAAAATGGTGTGAGAATCAAATAGGTAGAGACACAGAAATATTTTATGTAAGACTTTACCTGAACATTCACAATGTGTATTTGTGTACACGACATGTATTTTCTTTTCACATTGTGTAAAGACTTATTGAATTGAATTGGTAGTGAAATTTCTCTTTGAAATCTCATGTCATGTAATGAGAAATGTGATATGTAAATGCCCTCTTATAGTTAGACACCTCCATTGTATCCATAAAAATCTTGTGTTAAAAATAACAACCCAGATTTTCTCTTTTCTATGATTCATTGTTTCCTTCCATAAAACAAAAAATTGAATCAACAACCCATGAATTGAAAATATTTATCATTTTAATATATAAATAACAACATTAATTCAGGAAAAAAATATGCATGAAATACAAATATAAAATACCCCAATAAAAGAATTTTTACTCTTCCTCAATGATGGAATCTCAACATACTACAATGAAATTTTTCCTTAACCTACTTCAAATTAAATTTCAACTAATTAAATTGATCAAATGGAAATTAAATGTTTGATAATCACAAGGGTAAAATTTATCAATGCCTCAGTTTTTAAAGAATAAAAATCAACAAAGTATTTTAATCTTCCTCTTTTGAAATATAAACAATTATTAAATCATCAATTTTTATTTTTCATTTCATTATTAATATACATGATACTTGTCATTTACCATACACTACTTTTTATTCTCATCATCTAGGTAAAATTGAGAATAAAATTTATCACGTACCTAAAACATTTCTAACTTACCATAAGCTTTCAAGGCATCTACAATATAAACCATGTAAATATAGAAATAATAATTAATCATGATTGCTTCACCATTTAGGATCAAGTGACGCTATGGATTAGGGTGGGTGGTTAAATGATATAAAAAACAAATATCAAAATATAGGTTTTATATTAAATTTTAAATCATGATATCGAAAGATAAGCTAAATTAAAATATCCATTTATATATTTGATTTCTCTATTCTCCTAAAAAATTTCAAAGTGGGACCATGATATATGTAATCATAATTGATGAATAAACCTATCTTCCTATTTTTCATTCTGTATATATTTTTTCCTTTTTAAAATGTATGATTGAGAAAAATCTCATCTCGACCACCTAACCACTTATTATCAAATGATTTTCGGTCTATAAAATGGTGAATTTTTATATTCCCAAGATAGAACCCATTTAATAAAAAAATATATATTTATTTTTTTAACAAGTTTGGTGAATAATGAATTATATGAAAAAATACACCACCTCTCTTGTGATCACAATGGAAAATCCCCCAGTATAGTATCCTCGGTGATTTATATCCTGATATACCATATAAAATCTGTCCCACAGACTTCTTCATTTTTAGATTTCCATCCCATCCACCAATTTTTGTTCCCTCACTCATATAATTGTTAATAATGAAAAATATTTAGAGGAATGAAGGAATGGATAAGATATTATTGTAACACATCTCATTTCCTAATAAGGATATTCATGGATTCTATGGATTTAAAATCGATTAATGAAATGTGGATCTCAGGATAATGGATAACAAAATGAATGCCTTAATAATTTTAAAATTGATTCTGTTTAGTCATAGATTTAATAATATGATAAGACATTTCATGAAGAAACCATGCCTGAGTTTCTCATGAAATACAGTATAGAAGGAATGAAAAAATATTATCTCATTGGATATCTGAATAATGAGATGAATGGTTGGGTAAATCAATAATATAAATTCATTTGAATAATAAAATCAATGTACGAAAATATCAGAAATTCAAACCAAGGAAAAATCTCAAAAACAAACAATGTTCAACATGCTTCTCTAAATCATGATTTGTTAAATCCATATCCGCATGATTATTTATAGTAATTCTTTACTAATTTTTCTTATTTAATTTTTTTAACAAATAAATATAATTTCATGGTATGGTGTTAATATGAAGCAGTTTATGTCTGATAATTTAGATGAGTAAAGTATTAATTACATGAGAGCATGGAGTTTGTAGTTAAATATATAAAAACATTTCATTGTAGGGAATATATTATAAATGTTCTGAATTTAAACACTTACTCTCCTTTCAAAAAGATACTTTTAATTTGTTTTTGTAGATTCCTCTTTCACTAGATTCATGATGTGTATTGATTAAAAAATGTGTAAATTATTGATTTAAGGGTGTGAATGTGGTCCATGATGTGTAACAATTATGAAACAATCTATTATGCCCCAAGATACATGTTGTTTGGGACTTTGATGGACATGAAAGAAATAGAAACAAGTGAAAGTAATGGTCCTTTCCAGATGATAAAAAATATAAGGATAATTGAAATAAAATCTAATATAAAATTAATCCCAAGAATTTAAGGAATAATTATTTCTATAATGAAGTAAAAACTCTGGTTGCCTCAGGAAATCTGCTCTTTTTAATGGTCATTTAACTTCACCATACATGGGTTAGCTAATTAGAGTTTGATATAGGTCATATCATATCATGTTTACTGAATATTGTCATTGAAATCCTATCATCTTACCTTCACTTTTCCTCAATGGAATTGGCATGGAACATGGAGTTAGTGACCAAAGTCTGAATATGAAGAATATAAAAACAATACCTCAACATTTTTCTAGGTTCAGTAAAAGTACTCCATTTTAATGGTTAAATATGTGTGTTGGAATTCTTCAATGATATCTTTAAGATCCAAAGTCATATATCCAGTTTCTTCTTTTTTTTCTTCTTCTTTTTTCCACAACATAGTTATTTTATTGTACAATTGGTTCATCTTATTCTTCTTGTGTCAGGTTTAAATTTTCTAATAACAATTTTAATATTCCTCATCCTCATCATCTCATTTTTATATAGGATGTTGTCCCAGTTTTTTATGAAACATTTATAGAATCCTAGAAGTCAAAGTCTATTTTTTGTCCAATGAACCTAAAAAGATGTGGGAATCATAATAAGTATTAGATTTCAATTTATAAGTGGTACTTTTCTCTGCTTCATTTTCCATGCCTCTTTTATTGGGATTCTACTCATCAAATTTTGGGTCCAGGCTATGTGGTATGGTTCATTCAATGCTTGGGTATTATTTTGGGTTCTCATTATATTGATTATTCATCATTTTGACTTAATTGATCAGCTACACCATTTCTTCAAGCATGAAGGCAGACCTATCTATTGTAGTCATCAAACCCTCCTACCTTTCCATCATAACCAAAAATACCCAGTTTGTTATAAAGTAATAATAAAAATATAAAAAATGAGATACTAAAAACAAAAAGAAAAAAATGATAAAATAATTTTATTAAATTAAATAATTAATAAATTCTCTACTCTTATCCCCAAAAATAATGAAAAAAAATTTGACAGCCCTTTGGGCATCGTTATTTCCCATAGAGTTACCAACGCTAGAAATCTAAAGATAGAAAAACCCACCAAACTACATTGTAGTATAATAATTGGAAGTCTAAATAAATTAAATCAAATCTAATTCAACAAAAATAAAACTAAACTAATTAAGATTTGAAGAAATTAAATCTAATCTACTGATCATGTGATTGGTAGAGAATTCAGGAGATGAAAATCTAAAATTGTGTTGGGAAGCAATGAATCCTGGTTTGTGGGTTGACAAGGTATGAAATAATTAATCCATTATCATGTAGTCATTAAGAGCAAGTCCAAGAGAGTCCAATGGTCATGGAAAACACCCTCTATCCTATTTTCATATTTTCTCATGGCCAGATACTTCAAATTATAAGTAATGGATAACCTGAAACCTAATTTAAACCTAGGGAGAAGAGAAACTGAATGGTCATGGTGGATGTCAAAAACTTAGATCACATATTAATAAAGTGAATTAAATCAAATCAGATATTTGTAATACATAATGAAATATATAAATTAAATTTAATCCCTAATCCCACTCACAATGATCCTGAAAGAAAAAAATTATGGGAGGGATATAATTGAAGAACCAATATGAAATCACAACATGATTGGAAATAATAAATAAAATACCACATAAAATCAATACAGTTCATCGTTTACGCCATAGTACAATGAAATAACCTGATCAAACCATCCATGAGAGGGTGTTGTAAAAGAACTAATAGAAATACATAGAGAAGCGACAACAGTAGGGATACACGATGGTGTGCCTTAGGCGATAAGGCATCCTTCGATGAGTCATGAATCCATGATCTAGATATTCATCTTTTGTACTGTTGGGGGTTATTTTATAATGGTTTTTCATTAACCCTCATCTACCGACAGATCTCATGAATCATTATTTTTTATTTTCCTTAAACTGTCGTGATGTGTATTTATTTACAAAATGTGTAATCCATGCCAGCAGTGGGGTTTTTATATCTGGAATGTATTAAACATTCATGACATGTTTTTGTGTACCAAACATGTAATTATTTTTCACAGCATGTAACTACTTTATAACATGAACCAGATGTGGCATTTCTCTCTAAAATCTCATGTTGTGTAAAGAGATACATGACATATGAATTCCTTCTTCCAGTTATTCACCACATTTGTTTCCTAAAATATCTGATTTTTCCAAAATATCATCACTTTTGTTTCCTTTTCCACAATTCATTTTTTCCAATAAAAAAATTAAAATAGATCAAATAGTCCATGAATTGGACAGATTTAGCATTTCAATATATAAATCACAACATTAACACACCATAAAATGTATTCATGAAAAATATATATTAGGTTCCCTTGTATGTTTCTAAACAATATCCTTGGAAATTAGGTAGTTATGCCTAATTCCATTGAGAGAGTTTCCTAGAGGTTCTCTCTCTATGTGTAACCAAAATCTTGTTTATATTCATGTAATGAATTTATCATGTTGGAATTAATAATATTTATTCATGATAGATTAATCACCATGATTTAATCATAATTCATTCAATATTGGGTTATGTAATATTAATATAAAAATTAAATTTGATGAATTTAATATTTATTATATTTGTTGTAGAATAATGTAGTGGAATTTCATTATTAATAATTATTCTTTCATGGATTGTTTATGTAGATGATGGATAGTAGACTGCGATTTATGGTCCAATTGTAAATAGTATAAATCATATAAATTTATTGTTAATGTGTTATGAAGTTCAAGATTTTAATAATATTATTAATATTAGTTTATATCAGGTCATCTAAGAATAATTATGTTTAGGGGGTTTTGTGTTATTTTCCAACTCCAAAAATTCCATTATTAGTATCTAATTATATAAATTTTCAAAAACATAATTGTTCTGCAAAATAAATTATGTGAAACTACCTCAATACCTATAGAGATATCAATATATCTAGAGTTACCTTATTCCATTCTCTCCTAATCATTTATGTGAATGTCAAGATTTCTCCCTTGTGGATAATTCTACTGTTAAAAAACAAGAATAATACAACTGATAAGAATTTTTCATTCAAGAAGATAATGTTCCAAAAAAATATTATGAGGATGAGTTGCATGCGAGGATAACTACAATATAGAATCTGCACCTGGATCTTATTGTGTGATGAGTGAATCACTAGTTCTAGTCAACAAAATATTCATTGTATAAATATTTATGATGTGACTTAATTATATATATCTACAAATATCTTTATTTTAAATTCCATGTGAGGATCATTTTCATTAGGATATGACATTTACTTAGTCAGGTAATCTATATATGTTTCATTGGTAATGAAGGTTTTTATCATGTTCATTAGTAGTCTCTTTTAAATTAAATCTAAAATTATTATTGTTCAAACCGTCCATGGTGCTTCTATTTCACCGGAAACCAAAAATTAGTTTATGTGATAATTATTATCTATGTTGTAGAATGCCATTGGTGTTCAATAATCTTGTAGAATTTGGATTTGAAAACAAAATCATGGGCTTAGATTGAAAAAATATTTAGTGAGGTGTAATATTAAAAAATGTATAGAATTATTTCTATTCAGAATCTATTTAAACTCTAATAAGAAAGTATGATATATTGATAATAATTTGTGAGGTTCATAGACCTTGTGATATGTTTCCATTATATGATTAATGATAGGTATTATTTTAATTGGAATATTGAGTGTTTCCATTAGAAATAAATTTTAGTTAGGACTGTGCCAATCAGTATTCCCTACTATGATGAGGTTCCAGATGAAAAAATAGTGATCATGTATTTTTTTCCACTAAATGTAAATAGGGAATATGGTATTTATTTTAATTCTTATGTATTATTTGAAACCAAACTCTAGTCATCTCTAAACACCATGTTAGTGTCAACACATAGATGCAAGAACTCCGCAAGGGTTTTAGGGTGGCCCTTTATAAGGATGCCAAGGAATATTATAAAATTTGGATGTGATATGATTTTATCTTACAGTAAGACCTCTAGGAAGTATGTGATAGTCTTTGGGTTTAGTTCAAGATTGATTTAAGATACATGTAATATTTTTGTCTGAGTATCCAGCACCCTACATGAGTTAAGGTATTATTTAAACATTCTATAACTTCACACCCTTACTCCTCAACACCAATGTGAGTTATTTGTATTTTACTAATCCTTTTGTTCATGATGTAAACATAGTTGTAGATATCTTAGAATAGTACCTTAGGATAGAGTTTTCAACTCGAATCTTTCATTATTTATTAATTATATATCATCATTGTTATCATACTCTGGATAATGAGATTTTCCCTTTGGAGATCATTATAATAGAAGTGAGGCCATCTAAAATCATACATAGTATATAAAGTTACATCTATCCTAGGCTTGGGATGACTTTTTTTGATGTGGAGTTATGTACCATCATGTTAATGTGTGGATATTATACCACTTAATATATTCAACTAAAAATCCATGATTTATATTCTGGCTTTAACTTCCATAAATTTTGAGGATGCATTAAATTAAAAGTTTTAGTGAATAAATAATAAACTCTTAAATAACAAACCCTTGTATTTCAAAGTGGATACTTCCACGCAATATCCATATAAAAAAACAATACTTTTAAATTTAGTCTCTTGTATCATTTAAAACACATTGGCTTCCATTATGTAGAATCTAAATATTAAAAAAAACAGATAATTTAATTATTCATAATCAACCCTCATCCTTTTAAAAATAATCTAAAAATGTATAATGATTATAAAAATATTAATAATTAACAAAAAATAGAGAATCTCATTATTCAATCTTAAAAAACATGAAATAATAAAGAAACTTTTTACCTCATAAATAAATAACATTATCCTCAAAGTAATATTTTACATGATTATTAAACATTACATACAAGTGATTAAACAAATATATTGTATTTAATTATAGTGAAAAAATCATTATTATGGGGGATACAAATAAAAAATGAGAACCCATGAAAAATAATTTATAGAAAAATATGACTTTTGACCATAAAAGTGTCATAAACCATCCTAAAACAAAAACCCATTTTTATACCTTCTCAAATCAATAGATGTACATTATAAATAATTTGTAAGAATCAAAAATTAATTTATTTACCTTGGTAAATAATCTTATAATAACTCATACAAGTGCTCTTACAAATGTAATATCCCACATGGTAATTTCCAATATGTATTCCCTAGAGAACAAAATCAATACACAATTCATTAGGGAGATACATCAGGATCAACTACCATGATAAGATATGTATGTGGGATGAAACATATATAAATTATTTTATACTCATATTAACATTATAGAAACTCATAATATACCCTTTATAACACATATAAAAAACAATTTTGGGATTCTCATACATATTAGGATAAATATCCATTTACATTAAAAAATAGATTAATAAGAAATATATTTTTTGAAAACCAATAAAATCTTATAGATGAATCCCCATAAAAAATAATATCATTTATGGTAGGAAAATTTAGTCATGTGGTAAATATTAAGTAAACAGTTCTTTTTTCACTTTGTAATGAATTTGAAAATTAATTCATTTGAAATCGTACCTTTATATTAATTTTTAAAAAAATAAAAATGGTAGTATAAAATACAAATATAAATCATTTAGTTGTAAATATGAAAGTCCATAAATGAATTTGTAGAACACAGACATGAAGAGAATTTTTTCAAAAGAAAAAATTTAAAATTTTGATTGAAATAAGAATCCCTTACCTTATGTCCCAACTAGTTTTGTACAATCATCTACCCAACTGAATAATAAAATTATAAGACTTTTTTAAATGATTCAAGGAAATTTAATTTTTACTACTTTAATATTATTACTTTTATTTCATTTATTATTATATCTTATATAGTTACTAAATAATTCATGTTAATGTCAGAATGTTTCAGGATGTTAGCTTTACAATTCCAAAAAAAACTTCTATAGGCTTCCAGTGGTCAAAGAGGAATTTTTTTACATCACATATAGAATATTAATAATAAAATAATAATTATTTTTATACATTATCTAAAATTTTAGAAACATAAATTATGGATCAATCAAAAAATAAATAATTTTTTTTCATGGTGGTAGTAGTTCACACTTAAAAATGCGAAATGTTATCATTTTTTTAAATAATTGAAAGGAAATGTTGGACTCCTCCTATTTTAATCATGTTTTAATGATCAAAAATCCTATTCATTCTGTAAAACTTATTAATCCTGTGTAATCTGTTTCAAATCATGTGTACAGATGATTAATATCTTTATGGTTTAAATAAACATATCCAAGATCTTAATTTTCGTACCTTAGGTTTGATCATTGTACACTATATTTAATTTACATTACAATGATTTCATTGGTGAATGATTAAGTCTAATCCGTTCTATGAATATATCTGTTTATGTATGAATATTGATATTTATCTAAGTCTGAGACACCGTGACTCTGCTACCAGTTATGATTCTCTGGAAAAGGACAAGACAACATGACCATCCAGACACCATGACCATCCAGACATCGTGACCACACAGACACCGTAATCATACCCTGTGATCAAACACAACATATGTGCTATCGGTTCCTAATATCTTTAGAACTGCGCTATAATGACTATCTCATCACTCAACAATAAAGATGGAGACATCATTTAAAGAAGACACCTTTTCATGGAGACACCATTTCTTGATAGACTGTGACACCGTTTCTTAATAAGTTTTTTCATTTTTCAATTTAATTTCTAACAGTCATATTTGATGATTTTAAACTGCTTAGTGGTAGGTGATCACCAAGTGGAGTGGATTAGGTCTCATCTTGAGACTGAACCACTTGCTTTATATCTGTTATGCTGTTTAATTTAGTTTTTATCTATTGTAATGTATAATTCATAAATGACTAAATTTACATTTATAGTTAATCTGGGAAAGAAGTTATAACTATTTTCCTTATCAGAATAGCTCCAAAAGTAATGTTAATAATTGATATTAAGATTACTGAGAGTTAATCAATCACTTGAGAAGTTGTTTAAACAGTAAAAATTTCATAACTGTATTACATTGATTAACTGGATTTTATTTAAATTTATTAGTGAACCTTTTAAGAATACATTTTAAAAAGAAATTTTTTAAGATACTCAATTCACTCCCCCTCTTGAGTACTCTACTCCGAACAACATTTGGTATTAGCGAAGAGTTATTAAGACTCTGTTTCTGACTCTATTCAAATGTTATTCTATTTTTGATTTAATGATCTATAAATTTTTATTAATTCTTAATTTTTATATCTTTATAAGTGTTTCATTATTATGGATAATATATTGGAAGTTTTCACAACAAATAGACCACCATTATTTAATTGAACTAATTATGCTCAATTGAAAATTAAAATGAAAATTCATTTTGAAAGAATGAGTTTTGAAATCTGGTATTCAATTATAGATGAATATATTATTCTTGTTACAGATATAATCTCTTGGCATGACCATACCAAGACTACCTACAATAACAATTGTAAATCTATGAATGATTTATATTGTTCTTTAGGAGATGAGGAATTTAATAAAATTTATGCATGTAAAACTGCCAATGAAATTTGGGATACCTTGTCTATTTCACATAAAGGAACTTCTAGTGTGAATGAAATGAAACTTAATACTTATACTAATAAACATAATAACATTAAAATGAAACCTGATAAAACTATTTATGATATGTATCATAGGTTCAATGAAATTTTCCACACAATGATTTCCCTTGGAAGATATGTCACTACTAAAGAACAGATTATGAGGATTCTCAGATGCCTACCTGATAGAAGGAGAGGAATCTCTATCTCTATTAGAGAATCATTCAATATCAGAGAGTTACCTGTAAAGGGACTCATTGGGAAACTGATGATGTATGAAAAGGAGATGAAGGTCAATAAGGAAGAGGAGGATGAACCAAAAATAAATCTGTTGCACTCAAAATCACCACCTCTAAACACAGAGAGAAAGTTAAATTGGAAGTCTTTGTATAAACTTCCAGTAGTAAAAAATCATCACCTGAAAGTGATGAGGAGATTATTTAAATAGCAAGAAGGTTTAATAGATTTTACAAGAAGAATTTGTTTTTTTAGAAATCCTAACTTAAAGAAAATGTGTGATCAAAAACGAAGTTGTAAGAAAGATTGGAAAATAAGTGACAAGTCTGATGAGATTTACCATTATAAATATAAGAGAAACAGACATATCAAGGAAGACTCTCCAAAGATCAAGTAAAAAAATATATATGAGGAAAAATATAGAAAGTATTAAAAGGCAATGAAAGCAACATGGAGTGATTCTGAGGGTAGTTCAAGTGACTAATAATCTTCGCATGATGAATAGGATAACAAGAAGAATATATGTTTTATGAAAAACACATCTGAGGTAACACTGGATTCTCTTGTACAAAATTCATACTATTATGGAGATGAGAGTGACTCTAAAAATATTTTTAATGAATAAATGTTTGAATACTATAATATTCTTTATGAAATAGGAAATTAACTAAAATATAAATATAAATCTTTGAAGAAACATCATGCTCTTACAATGACTGTTAAAACTGAACTCCCTATAGAAAAGGAAAATAATTCGCAACTAATCATGGAGAACAATGAATTAATAATGTCTAATGACCAATTGAAGATTGAATTATAAAACTTTACCAATGGGAAAATTCCCTTACTCAAATTCTAGGTAATCAAATTGCCCCTAAATATACTACTGGAATTGGCTATCAACCTGGTAAATGAAATTTTGGAAGAACTAAATTTGTTTCTAAATGTAGGACATACATATTTACACCCAATTCTGGAAACAATTCATGTAGTTCATGTTATGATACACTCTCTACCGTTTCATGTTTTTCTAGACCAAATAGAAATTTATTGTACAAGAAATCTACATAATTCTTATAGGAATCTTATAAGGAAGATATGGGTTCCTAAATAACTAATCACTAATAATACTAGACATAAACTAGTATGGGTACCAAAATCTATTTTAATTTGATCATTTTGTTGCAAATATATTTAAACAGTTCTTGTAAACATTTATAGTACATGGACACTATGTTTTCAAGACAAATGATAGGAGAATACTCATGCTTCAAGAATTTAGTAAACATTTATGGTCTAAATGTCACCTTTGCTGATAATTCCAAATGGAAAAATAATTGGCCTTGTCCAAATAGGTTACTCTAACTCAGTTTTAATTTGAAAAGTACTTTTTTTTATGGAATGAAATATAATTTTCCTAGTATTTCACAATTATATGATGATGGGTTTCATGTAAAATTTGAAAATGATTCTTGTAATGTTTTTAATTATAAAAAATTAATTATTTTTCTCTGGATTGAGAAATGAAAATGTATACCTTGTTAACTTACATTTTTTAGTTTCTCAAAATTCTTCATATTTAAGTGTATTTCATAAAGTGTCTTGGCTCTGGAATAGGTGACTAGGACACTGTAATATTCACTCTCTCAAAAAGCTAACCAGAAAAGCTTAGTCAAATACCTCCCCAAAATTGCATTTCTAAATGATAAAGTGTGTAATACTTGTCAAAAGGGAATGCTACACAAAGTTTACTTCAAACCAAAGAAATAATTGTCAACTACTCAACCTCTCGAATTGGTTCACATGGATTTGTTTGGACCATCTGGAGTTTCTAGTTTAAATGGGAAGCACTATGTTTTTGTTCTTATAGATGACTTTTCTAGATATACTTGGACTTTCTTTTAGGCTCACAAAAGTGCTTCCTTCTCTCATTTTACCAAATATTCCCAAACTATAGAAAATCATAGTTGACTTAAAATTAAATCCTTATGAAGTGATCATGTTCGTGAGTTTGAAAATCAAAAATTTGAATCTTTTTGTTATCAAAATGTCTATAGTCCTAATTTTTATGCCCCTAGAACACCTCAAAAAATGGAGCTGTAGAAAGATGAAACACAACCTTGCCAGAAATTTCCAGAACTCTGCTTCGTGAGTATGACCTACCTATTTATTTTTGGGCTGAAATTGTAAATACATCATGCTACATAATTAATAGAGTGTTGATTGAACCTATTATTAAAAGAACTCCATATGAGATATGGAATAATAAAAATCCCAAAGTAAGCTACTTCAAAGTTTTTGGTTGCAATGACTACATCCATAATACGAATGAAAATCTTGAAAAATTTGCATCCAAGGGAAATGAATGAATACTTTTAGGATATTCCATCTCTAGTAAAGCTTATAGAGTATTTAATAAAAGGACTAAATTTGTGGAAGAATCTATCCAAGTTAAATTTGAAGAAACAGATCTACATGAGCCTAAAACCACTCTACAGAACCTGGAGGATAATGTATCAAATTTGTACATTAATTCAAAATCCTCTAACCATCATGTAAAGGAATCTATGAAAAATTGATGTTCAGGAAATTATTTTGAATCAAGTCACAATGAGCCGGAAGTTGTTGATGAACCTGAAATCACTAGTCCTTCTTTTTCTAGTGTTGTTAGAACTCTTAAGAACCATTCATTAGATGTTGTTATAGGAGACTTAGATAAAGGAACTCAATCTAGAGATTCTCTTAGAAATCATGTTAAACATCAAGTCTTCTTATCACAACTTGAACATATAAACATTAATGATTCTATCAGTGATGAATTTTGGGTGATGTCTATGAAAGAAGAACAAAATTAGTTTGAAAGGAACAATGTTTGGAAACATGTTAAATGACCCAATGACACATTCACCATAGGCACTGAATGGGAGTTTAGAAAAAAAGTAGATAAAGCTGGTAATATAATAAGAAACAAGGCTAGATTGGTGGCACAAGGCTATAGTCAGGTAGAAGGAACTGACTATGAGGAAACCTTTTCACATGTAGCAAGACTTGATGCCATCCGAATTCTTCTTGCTTAAGCTGCACATCTGAATTTTAAACTATATGAAATGGATGTTAAGAGTGCATTCATGAATGGTATATAGATGAGGATTTCTTTGTAGAGAAACCCAATGGTTTTACAAATCCTCAATTCCCAAATCATATTTTTAAATTATCAAAAGCTTTATATGGTTTAAAACAAGCTCCAAGAGCATGGTATAATATACTGAGTACTTTTCTTATTTCCAAAGTTTTTATGAAAGGAATATCTGATCCTACCCTCTTTATAAAATGAACTTCCAATGATGTTTTAGTAGTTCAAATTTAGGTAGATGACAATCTCATTGGATATTCCTAGAATTCGTTATGTATTTAATTTTCTAAAATGATAAAAAATGAATTAGAAATGAGTTTAATGGGTGAGCTATAAGTCTTTCTTGGATATAAATTCCTTCCAAATGATGATGGTATTAATTTAAATAAATGAAAATATACTATAGATATTCTAATATGTTTTGGTTTTGATATTACTAAAGGTAGTGAAACTCTAATGAGTACTAATTGTAAGTTGAATCTTGATGAAGATGGATAATCTGTCGATCAAACCACTTAGAGAGGAATGATTGGGAGCTTACTATACTTAACTGCTAGCCGACCTGACATTATGTTTAGTGTGTGAATGTGTTCTCATTTTCAAAAAAATCCAAAGTAATATCATTTAAATATTGTTAAAATAATCTTTAAATACCTCAAGCATACACCAAATCTAGGACTACTCTATCCCATAGGAAAATCATTTTAATTAGTGAGTTACTCTGATGCTGACTTCGGTGGTTGTAAGTTAGATAGTAAAAGAACCTCTTGAACGTGTCACTTTTTAGGCAAGTCACAAGTATCATTGTGTAGTAAGAATAAAAACTCGATTTCATTATCTACTAAAGAAACTGAATATATAGCTTCTGGTAGTAGTTTTGCACATATTTTGTGGATGAAACACACATTACTAGATTGTGGATATCAATTTAAGCATCTACCTATAAATTGTGATAATACAAGGGCTATTAACATCTCAAAAAATCTTTTTTCACATTCTAGGAAAAAACATATTGATGTAAGACATCACTTTTTGAGAGATCACTATAAAAAAGGTGAAATCACTTTGGAATTTATTGGAACAGAATATTAGCTTGCTGATATATTCACCAACCCATTAAATTCTGAAAAAATTGATTACATAATACATTAATTGGGAATGATAAATTATAAGTAGTAAGTATATTGTTTCATAATTTTTGGTTTTACAAGACAATGTCTTGAGACTACTGTTCTACTCTAAAAGTTCTTTAGTTTTTAAGAGTCATCGATTCCTGTTTACGGCCTCAACAGTTACTATCTCTCGGTTATAATCTGGAACATACTATCTCAAACAATACAGTCACACAGTTTAGAAATCACACTGTTACAGTCTCACTGTGGACGCCTCTTAGGTGAAATCTAGCTACGGTCTCGCTGTGAAATCCAGTTACTATATCATCATTAGAGTCAGTTATTGTCCCATCGAAAAGACACATTATTATTTCATTTATAGATTATAAAATATATCATGGTAATTCAATGTTTTAATCATTTAATTTCCCGTTCTCTTGTTTTTGAGAAGCTTGGTATCCCTAAATGATAGAAAATAAAGAAGTTTCACTCTTTCTTCAACTGGGATCTCTTCTCTCAAATTGTAACCCCTCTTTCAATCCTTCTCTCTCTCGAACCTTTGGTGAATGCCCAGGATGAAACACACACCATCATCACCTCCTGAGAAACACAGTTCAAAGAAGAAGATTAAAATACCACAAATGTAAGAACCTGAAGGTCCTCTAAATCTGAATCTGGTAGATAGAATAGTAGTTCCTAAATAGGAGATTTTCCCCAAGTGTCTTATGTCAAGTAATTCATTGGTATTGAATTTATTATAAGAGAAAGGATGTTTGGATTTTTTTTAAAAGGATGATCGTCGTATTAACCAAAAAATTAGTTGCACAATTTTATTATAATTTTTAATTTTATTATGATAAGGAAGATGGCTATGTTGTGAGAAGCTAGAAAAATGGCCATAGATGCACATTTTCATTGAGGATACAGGTTTCATGAATTAGGATACCTCATGAGGTTATTTTTTAGGTCTATCATAGAGGTCATCCACCTCCAAGTGAGATTTGTTTTTGTTTTGGAAGAAGGATTGGGAAGCATAATTGGAAATGAATCTAAGAGGAGAGCTATAGCTGCTGACCTGGATAGAGAAACCAGACTTCTGTTTAAATTTGTCCAGAATCTGATTATCCCCAGAAAAGTGTATTTCTCTATAATCAAATATCTAGATGTATTTTTGATACATCTAATGAAAAATGGACACTAGAAAAACCTATGAATGTATGTCATACTCTATATATGCGAATTGATCAAGACAACCTCCAAGTCAACCTCTATTTTCTATTCAAGGATTATCTCAGCTATGCTTCATGCAGAAGGGTTGGTTGGATAGAATAAAGAATTTATCCAGGATTATGAGTTTTGTCTCTCCAAAGTTACAGTAATGTGAATGAAAATCAGTTGTAATCCATGGAGAAAAGCATGGGTGGAAGACAATGATAGGATTTAGGAAATGTTTAATCCAGTGGATCACTCTTAGAGACCTAAAGATATTTCTGATCCTGGCTTGGAACCAGATGAATTTGTTGAGTATTCCTAAGAAGAAGAAGAAGAATAGGCTATTTCGCTTACAATATAAACTATCATGAACGAAGAGGACAATGAACCTCTTTTTTAAGACATAACTGAGAATGAAATATGTGTTCCTGAAATGGTCATTTATTTTTAAGAACAACCTTTTTCAAAGGAAGCGTATGTTGCTAAGGTAAGTGAAAAACATGTTGTAGAAGAGCATATAGTAGAAAATCTCTTTCTTGTTCAAGAATATTTTTATGAGGAACATGTGGAGGAACAAGAGGTTCTTGAAATTATTCCATCTACTAAAGAGATAATGGAGAAAAAATTTCAGTTGGATAGAAATGAAATGGATGAGGAAGCTAGGGTTGAAATCTTGGAAATAGATCAAGGATCTAAATCAAAAAATCCTGAGAAAGATGCACCTGTTGAGGGGGAGTAACCCCCAATATGGAAATTGTTGATGTGACTAAACTGATTAAACCTAGATCAGTGCATACATGGTATATATTCCCCAGTTATTTATATTTGAATGATTCACAAGAAGCCTCAGTCAAAGATATTGATCTGTATACTGTGTTTTAGTTGAAACTGGTATCTTCTCTTGAAGCTATCTCTGCTAAGGAACTTGAGCTTGTCTCAGCTTCTATCCATGATCCCTCAAAAGAACCATAAAACATGGTGAATAATGATGATCTGAAAGAGTTTAAATCTACCCTATTTGCTAGGGTTGAAAAGATCGTTTATAATCAACATGATCCTATAAAAAATTTGAGTGAAATAGATGATGTCCTGTTGTAAGAGAATATTATATGGAAGATTCATCCAAAGATGCTCCATGAGATTCAAGAAACCTGAATTGAGAATAAACAGTTATGTGATGAAGTGAGGTCTCTAAGAGGTATGGTTGAAGATATGCAGAAAGTGCTAAAATCAAGATCTGAACCTGTTACTCATCCTATTGAGTATGTTAGTGGACTAATTCTACATGATGTAGCCGCACTAATTCAACCAAATCTATCCTCCTTAGTCGACAAGGTAGATGAAAGAAACAAGGAAGTTGTTCAAAGGATGTGTGAGCATGTGGTTGGTATTAACATGTTAACTGATGAGTATAAAAGATGTCTTCAGAAAGTAATAAATCATCTTAAATACCTTACTACGGCTGTCAGTGCTTCTAATACCGCTAGAAAATTATCTCAACCTACATTAGACAGTGATCTTCTTAGAACAGTTGTCGATGAAGAACATCAGGTTGTGCTCAATTTCATTGATAACGAATATCTATCTGAAGTTATCAAGAACTGTGACAGAGTAGTTGATTTAGTGAGAATCCATTCCAAGATTTCCAGTGATGCACTGGAAGAAGTTTCTAAAAAATTGGATTTCTTCTTAAATCATATCTTATCTAAGAATGACATGACTAACAACTTCGAGTACCTAGTGGAGAATCTGAGGACCCCTCCTGTCACTCAAGCATTCAAAAATCAAGTCCAAAAGCTCAAAGATTTCACTCCATTGTTGGACAAGTTTATGGAGAACAATGATGACTTTGAAAAAGCCATATAGTATGATGGTGAGATCATTGCTGACTTAATCAAACATTTGAGGCCTTATCTTCTTGTAAAGAGTAAATCCATTGTGGATCCTACAGCTTCACCCTTGAGATCTAGTATTCCTACATTTTCATCTCCTCTCTCCACTACTTCTATGTTTGACTCTCAGGATCTGAGTCAGATCAGACCAGTTTTCCTTGATCAACATTTACCTCGGTCTTCTACTACTACTACCTTGGACCCTTCTATTTTTGAAGGACTGTATTTCCATTCTCTTTCAACTAGTTCACACCCTTATTTCACTTCTACCTCTTCTCCTATGGCTTCCGCTTCTGATACTGCTTCCAAGGGAAAATAGAAGACAAGCCCATGATGATGAAAAGTGACTACTATCATTTTATAGGGATCTTGTAGATTTTTTTGATGTCTACTGTTTTTAGTCATACTTTTTAATCTAATGCATTTTGACATTTCATTGTCTATTAAATATTAACTCTTTTTAATTATCCTAAATGGGGGAGAAATATGTACTCTAAATACACACTAAGGAATCACCACATTCACTAAGACTATATCTATCACTCACATGATTTGTGATCATCAAAAAGGGAGATATTGTTGGAATCCTCTTATGTTAATCATGATTTAATGATCATAAATCATATCCATTCTGTAAAACTTTTTAATCCTTTGTAATCTTTCTAAAATCAAGTGTACAGATGATTAGTATCTTTATGCTTTAAACAAACATGTCCAAGATATGAATATCTATGCATTATGTTTGATCATTGTATAATATATTTAATTTTATTTATAATTATTTCTTTGATGAATGATTAAGTGTAATTCATTCTATGAATATCTCTATTTAAGAGTTTATACATATATTTTTCAATGTTTGAGACACCTTGAGTCTGATACTAGTTATGCTTCTCTAGAAAAGGACTAGACACCATGACGAGACACCGTGACCATCCAGACACCGTGATCAGACACCGTGACCATCCCAACACTGTGATCAGACCCCGTGACAATCCTGACACTATGACCATGAATAATGTCAGCTCCAACACATTCACTCCAAGAATAAAATAAAAGTGAGGCCCATAAAAAAAAGGGTCATGGTGTAAGATCATGATAATGAAGAAACAATTAGGAAATTCTTGAGAAGATAACTGACACATGAAACTCAACACTGCTAAAGGAAACACGAGGAATACTTAATTCCCAACGTCGAGAATAATTCCCCTCTATCAACTCCACAAAAAAACACGTGCCAGATCTAGCTAACTTGAGATACTCTATTTTCCACGTGAGGACTCAATTCCTGCATCTGCTTCATCCTAGAAGTCCAGAGCTTCATAGACTAACACTCAAAGAAATTCTAACCTTATATCAACAATTTTTCTCTATTGTGTACTATTTTTAGCTTTTGAGCAGTGTGTGTGTGTCTGTATAAAAACACACATTGTATGCTACATTAAACTAAAGGATACAAGATATCCTTTCTCAAACATCTTTTTACACTTGTGCATACCCCCAAATAAGTGTAGAAGAGGTCCCTATCTCACATGTTACTTCATACCCAAAAATAACCGTGGAAGAGGTCATGTGACCTGGATAGTCCTGTGTACTATTGTTAACCTTGATCCAGGTTGTGGATCAAGTTTATTGATAAAAACTGATTGGTTAAAATTTATCATCAAGTGGATTGGATTAAGTCTCGGCTTGATACAGAACCAATTGTTTTATATCCAATGTGCTATTTTATTTAGTTTTTCTTTGTTTTAATATATAATTCAGAAATCACTAAATTTACTTTGATAGTTAATCTTGGAAAGAAGTTATAACTGTTTGTCCTTATTAGAATCGATTAAAAATACTGCTAATAACTGATATTAAGATTAATGAGAATTAATAAATCTCATGAGAAGTTATTTAAAAATTAAAACCTTCATAACTATATTACATTGATTAACTGGGCTATATTTAAATTTATTGTTGAACCTTTTAAGAATTCCTTTTTAAAAAGAAATTTTTATAGATACTCAATTCACCCCGCCATCTTGAGTGTTGTACTCCGAACAACCGAAAATAATATAAAATAGGAAAATATATATAGATTCATATTAATGTTATAAGTATCATATTAATTCATAACATTCATCCTTATTACCATCCTTATTATGATATAATGAAAAATGAATCACATATCTTCAGGGAGGTGGTAGTCCACACATACGTATGAGCAACTTAATAATTTATCAATTGATGGAAGGGTTGTAATGTATGTAATATATCATCCACAAAGAATAAAAATTATTTAATATATATAATATATACTCACATTATCCATAATTTTAACCATTCATATTATGTAAGGATGAAAAATAAGACAAATTGCTTCATGGACGGGGTAGTCCACATATATGTAAGAGCAATGTTTTTATTGATAATAGGATGAAAAATGAAATGAAAATTGTTTAACCATAAACATAAAAACATTTAAATATAATATATATTTTTAGGTTATTATCTTGTCATGGTTATAATGACTTTTAAGGATGTATATGGATAAATAAACATGATATAGTTCAGACAGGGTTTATAACTTCTCCTTGGGTAACTTCTGTCGATTAAACATTAAGACTTCTACAACATGTCATATACAGTGAAAATGAAGCAAGGGACATGTTGGGGGATGTTGTAAAGTTATTTTTGTTGTAATTGTTATAGGAAAATGTTTCATGTATTGTGGATAAGTGAGTAGAGGTGGTGCCCGTTTATATTTGAGGTGTGTGGAAATCTTTTAGTTACATGAGAAAATATTATACAATATATGTCTGAATAAAGTCATGTGAACTCATATATCCACAAATTTGAAGAAAAAATGTGTATTTTAAAAATATAATAAAACTATAATATTTATGGATGTGACTTGAGATATTTTAGCCCCCATCTCTTAGTTTAACCCATTTCTAATCCTTTTTATCCCTTACCACAATGATATGCTTTTACCATGGTTACAATTCATTATGACCATATGTTTAAGTTAAATTATTAATAAATTTTAAATTCATGATTCCAAATATGAAATTTATTTTTAAAAATTATTTTTCAGATATGGTGGAAATTAAAATTAATATAATTGTGAAGAACACAACGAAGATCTTTTTTTAAAGGGAAATGTGATTTTAAGACTAGAAATGATTTTTTCCAATATCATGTAAACATGTTTATTAATATTGAATTAATTGTATTTTAAAAAATAAAACTGTATAATTTCACATTATAATGATTTCAATAGATAATGGTACATTTTATATAATTGAAATTAAATTAAATTTTTTATAAAATGGTTGTTTTTCACTAGTTCCTTATAGATAATATGGTCATTAAAATTATAAAAAAATCACCCTAAATGATATTAGATATGATAATATAAAAAACAATGTCCATTTTATCAAATTAATTTTCTAAAATTTTGAAAATTTAAATTGATATAAAAAAATATAATATATGGAAAAGAAATTAGTTTGGATAAAGAATTTTCATTATCTAATTAAAAAATCGAATAAAATTATTTTATGGAATGTGAATCCATAAAATGAAATAAATAATATTAATAAGACGTGAAATATATTTATCATTATCATTACAGGGGTTTTATCATTCTTACACCTTAAATATATTACATTATCACAATTTTATTCATCACTTAAATAGGTATTAAATTTTCTCCCCCATTGCATTTTCAGGTACATGATGATTGCTCAGTCATGTGGTTCTTCAAAAAAAATCACCCAGGTTAGTTACCTTATTCCGTAACACCTGCACATTATGATCTGGAATCATTATTAGTATTCCCTTATTGTAAATATTCCCATTGAACTAAATTTCTTCAGTGGTCATATAATGATATGAAACTTGTATATATTTCATTAATAATAAAATGTAAAATACATAATATTACTTAGAAAAATGTATATATAAGGCCACATGTTATGTAACTGATCCCACTATTTCAAATAATTCACATGGTCAAATAAACAATTGTTTTAATTTTACACACATACTGAAATTTATAATACTTTTGGAAGGATATACTTTAAGAAAAATATTATCCCCCAAGATAAATGAAGTATCACTCCTATGGTTATCCATATTACCTTTTCATGTCTTCCAATCATCCCACATATGGTGTCTATAACAACCTGATATTTTGTGATTTTTTTAATTAATTTATCCTTTTTGATGTTTTTTATTTCACGTAACATAGAAAATTGAATATTTTATATTAAAGAACTATGTTTGACTTGAGTTATATGTGCACTACACAAAACAAAAATTTTAGCTTTCTTTATATGGGACACTGAGTTTATCTTGTATTGTATGCAATAATGAATTTCCTCACTGGCATTCGTAACAAACAAGACCAAGTGTTACCAAACTATAATAAATTATTAAAATGTTATTATTAAATATAATAAGATATAATATAGATCTTATATTAGAAGTTATGAATTGTATTTACAAATATATGTAAATGTATGGTTTACAAAAATATAATATGAATTCATATGTTTCAATTTAACTAGAAATAAATATGAAAACCAATTCAATATAAAAGGAAATATTTTTATTTTTGCGGTCGTAGTGGTGTTTTACCCTACTAAATAAAAGTAAATATATTTAGTGAGTGACATTAATATAATATATATTTTATATATTCAATAATTTTTTCATATTAATTCAATTGATATGATGGAAAAACTATATGAACATACCCAGTTTTATGCTTAAAAACCAATATTTTTATAAATATATTTTTACTACATTTTAATGGAGAACCCATTTTATATCAATTTTTTTGAATTTTTTTGATTTCATATGTCAAAATAAATTTCATATTTGTAACGAAAACATTTATATTAGGTTAGGAAAAATTGTTGGTATTTTTCTGTAAGGTTTTGTTTCTTATTGAATAGTTAAAAATACTAGATTTTAATTCAAAACTGTTTTCTCATATTATTTATTTAAAAGGAAAAATTATATTGTAAATTTCTTTAATAGATTAATTAAAAAATATTTTTATCAATCAATCCAATTTAGGTCACTAAAATAAATTTCACTTTTAATTTGAATATAAAGACATGGTAATCTTTTGAATGTTTGTACTTTAAAAGCCCGCATTGTCGACCCTACTATGGTATTAAATTTAAATTAATTTCTAACACTTATGTATTTATAATTTTAATAAAATATTTCATATATTTGAATAATGAAAATTAATAATTTATAATACGTTGAACTTAGTATGTTTTCCAAAAGAAGTAGTAAAATTAATTAAAATTAATGAAAATGATTAATGTGAAATTAAGCTTAATAAGGTACTAAACCATGACCTTAAGGCGCAAAAATACCAATACACTTGTAAAAAATATATTGTATGGAAAAAGTTTAACCATATCCTTACTTTTAGCTACTTTGGATAATTATTTTTCAACTAGAAATAAAAACATGGGTGGGGTTCCTTTTAACATATTATAAGAGTGTCACTTGTCCTCCAATATAAACAGACTCTTATCCTACCACTTAATCACACCTCTCAAGAAACTTTTTATCAACCATATTCTAACATAATATCTCCAAAAAATCCCTTACTTCATCTTTTAGGACTCCATTTGTCATAAATCCTTCCATGGAATCCCATTGGTGCAAACCAAAAGGAGTTACCGCATTAAGATGCAACACCTTCCCTCAAATTCATTTAATTTATTTTGATTATTCAATCCCTTAAGTATTCTAATTTCAAGATTGTATAAAAGAAAAAATATCCTTAATATACTTGGATATTATTATTCTAACTATTCTAACTACACATACACACACATATTCGTCTAATTGGTAATGGACATACTATTATCGTGAATGGAGGACAACCGCCTCAGAAAATGATAATTGTTCACTTTTACATTACAACATCTAATAGTGGAAATTATGATGTAAACTATATTTATATATATTATATGTTATATTTGTTATGTATTTATTCTTTTTAAAAATTTTATAGTATATATCTTTATACATTCCTATTTGTGTTAATGTAATAATTTTGTTTGAGGAAGTGCGGACAACCGCCCCTCAATGTGATGTAATTTATTCATACACTACATGGAATGTATTATGGATTTATTGATTTAATATATATTATATATATTATATAATAAAAATATTTTAAAAATGATATATATACTTATATATACATATATATGTCTTTTACATTCTTTCTTTCAATACAGAAATTAAACGGAAATAGAGTTCATGCCTATGTATAGCTTACTGTCTCCATGAATGGTGTATTCCATTTCATAATTCAATATTATATGTATTATTATAATAAAAAAATACAGGAAATTTATTATATTTAAATCATGTTTTACCTTGTGTAAATAATTATATAAATATAAGGACCAATGATATAACAAATTAAGACACATGAAAAAAACCGAGCGGATATTACCCGCAATGAAACCATAACATAGAATTGTTAACAAGTGGGTAATATAAATACATAATAAAACCATTATGGTCTTATAATTAATAATATTTTTCTATGAAAAAATTATAATAAATATATATTTATTATAAATGAGTTTTTAAAGAGTACAATGAGAGTTAAGACACTAGGTAATAGAATTGCATCTCACATTTTATTTCTGTGAGATACATGCTTTATTCACCACCCATTCCTTCTGTGTGGTGTTTATAAATTCCATGGTTGTATTTTATTATTATTATAATTAACTGTATGGGTATTTAAACATCAATTCTATTATCATTATTTTTGGGGTATAATTTTTCAGAAGCTATGAAAATTTTAAAACAGTTTTGTCTCAATTTTCCTTCTTTAAGACACATGTTTTTTATTCTCCTACTTTTTTGTGAGGTGTATATACTTCCATTATACATGTTATTTCATGAATCTACATATTTAAATGTTTCTCTATGATTCATGTAATTCTATTTTCTTATATGGATAGTATGATCCAATGTAACCAAGTGTTAAGAGATTATTGAAATAATCTCAGTGCTTTTTGAGGTTTTTAGATATTATACTTCATTCAAAGAAATATTATGGTACTTATATCAATAACACTCGCATGTTTCCTTCTCATAGTATTATTCAATATATATCCATGTATTAATACAATTTTCAACTCTTTGGTACTTAATATGATTAATAATACGTTTTTAAGAAAATCCTGAACGAATTTAACTCTTTGGTCAGAAATTTGTTTTATTTTAAAAACCGTGCTTTCAAAATGGCATCATTTTTTTCCATATGGTATTTGAATAAAATTTTCAAGGAAAGTTATTTTTAAAAAAAATTGTTTTAAAATTTATATTTAAATGTTTTTAAGTATTTTTCATTGAAATGGGTTCCAAAATGTTTTCAAACTCCCTTTATATGTTTTCAATGAAACATCAATATAATGGTTTTAAAAATGTTTTAAATATTTCATTATAATTTCTGAAAATTTTTTCATAGAAAATTTGGTTTTAAAATGTTTTTAATCTTAATTTATGTGATTTCAATGAAAAAGGTTTTCATAATGATTTCAAGTCTTCTTTATTTTTTTTCATGATATTATCTATGAAAATTATTTTTAATTGGTTTTAGTTATTAATACAATTTTTAAAAGAAGAAAAGGTATTTTACTCATGAAACATTTTTTAATGATAATAAAAAAACAATTTTCCATCTATGATGACATCTATTTATTTTACTCATTCCTTTCTACGAAATGATATAAATAATACATTCATATTATTTCTTCAATGTTTTATGTTTTGATAGAGTGATTCTTATGAAATCCCTTTCTCTTCCACATGTTATATGATTTTGAATCCCACTTATTTTCATGATCTATTCATAATTGAAATATTAAAAATGATTTATATTTTCTATATGTTATAATGTGTTGAAATTTTTATGATTCCCATTTCATTGCATGAGTTATGATATGATTATTTATGCTTTAGTCGCACATGTATGTATTATTTCATTATGAGAAGTGTGAGACCTATATGTCCTTCTAATATATTGGGTAACAATGGATGAATCATGAGTATAAATGTTATGTGTGAAACTAATAAAATGTTCACAATATTATGATTGAACATTATTACGTGTTCAAAATGCTATGCATGGAACTCGTTCTATGTCAATATTGTTTTTGTGAACCAGATTACATGTTATTAATGTTCTTAGTGAACCTGATTACATGTTCAAATTGTTATTCATGGACCTGGTTTTATGTCCAAAAGTTGATGTGGGGTCTGGATTTCATGTCCTTAACTTAAAGATTGAACCTGTTTCTAAATATACATGTTCACATCATTTTAATCAAATGAGCATTCCACAAATTTTATGTATTATTCGCATGTTATTCATTCATGACTTATGCTCGTAATTATTTTATTCTCTATGTATTATTAACAAAAAATATTTATTATAATCTCTAATATTAAGGTTATGATCTTCAAATGTTACACTCAAGTTCTATACCCTATTTTTCATATCAATCTTATACAATTCCTTTATTCACCCATACTGAGCATCTGAGCTCACCCCTTTCTTTTGTTTCCAAATACACTAAACTATTACAGTCATTGGGCATTATTTTTGTAATATATTGAATATTTATCTAAAATGATGTAATACATATGTATGTTAATCATGGGACCTTATAGGTATTATATATGGAATGATTTATTCAATATTTTGAAACTAGGATTAGAAACCATCAGTGAGATCCCTTGGTATATTTCTAACGGTATGTCTAGGGATGTCTCTAAGGATAAGTATAAGGATGAGGTAAGATTTAGAAACAAGTCTTGGAATTTTGGTAAATGATTGAGTAAGTGGGTTCCTAGAAGTACATACCTATCTAGATATTAGTAGTGGATGTGGATCTAGCACATATATAACATGGTGTAACAACTCAGACAAGATGTTCTGGGACTGACTTGGGGTAATCTAGTATATGACAATAGGCCTTACTGGACACCTGGTTTGACACACCCAGGGGATATGCTTTTGGATTAAAAAACTCTTCACAAACCATTATGAAGGATTCAAATATATGTTTTCTTTGAATAACATATGATAATACTAAGGTGTCATAGATTATGGAAGGTATCAAAACATAAATATCCAATAAGTTAATTTTCTTGATTATGTGGTTCCTCTCTTTGGTAATTATTTCTTACTCTATGTAATCAAGTTTTAGTAAATGGATATAGCCCAAAAATATTGTGCTAATGGGGAATGAAATGGGAAATGCAACGATACCACCACCTTCCACGAGAAATTGAATGTTATATAATATGGAGTGAAAAAAATAATTACAATGACCAAACAACCTTATGAATCCATGAATAATGCTGAATTTCCAAATAACCCAAGGAGGGAAAAAACTTCTCATCAATCCTTTTTAAGTAAACATCCACCGTCTTTTAGTGGAATGAAAAATCAACTCATTGTAGAGAAATGGATCAATACCAATGAAAATATATTTTTCATTATTTATTGTTTAGAACGAAAAAAAATTATGTTGGGAACTTATTACTTGGAAGGTGAAGCAAACTAGTGGTGGAACATCTTCAAGAATAAAACACAATAAAATAAAATTGAATCCATGGATTGGAATGAGTTTAAGAACTTATTTTTAGGTATGTAACGTCCTCATATTCATCATACAGAAATAGAGATTTATGATTCTCACCAATATCATGGTTTTGATATGAAAAGAAGTATATAAGTTAATGAAAACTCTAATGAATATGGAGAGGAGAATATTATATTTACTTTATGCTAAATGTGTTTAAGTAAACCTAGAGGAAATTGTATTAGGGGAACAACTTGTTAAAATGTGAAAGGAAAGTCCATGGAGTGGCTGAATGTCAAGGTAATGGGAATTAAGATAATTCTCTAAATAATTCACCTCTCACACTTTATTGTTTCAATGGTGTGGAGTTTGGACATTACCATAACAAGTTTCATAGTACAAGGACTATTTTTAATAATAAGACACAAAACCCTCTGAATAAAAAGGACAATGGGAAAGCTTATTTGATCATAATGGATAGATTGAACCATGATAAATAAGATATACTTATCCTTACCTCCTTAGTTAGATATTTTATGTTTGATTTAGTAAGAATAATCGCTATGAAAGTTTTATTATTCATCCATTAGTGAGATTTCAAGAGATTTTATTTCCCCTATATAGATTATGGAATAATAAAATCACATTTGAAATTCAATTAGTATATGTTTTTACCAATGTTTCTAATAATTTTTTTTGGTTTAACATTTTTTTTGATTAAAAGAAAATATCATTAATGATGAAGATCAACAAAATTACATGTGCAAAGCCATGACGAGAAATTTTCCAACCAGAACTAGTTGGTATCGAATGGGCCTGAAGCCGCCAGCTGATGAGCCATGTTGTTTCCTTCCCTTTTGGTGAAGGAGAAGGTGCATAATGAGAAACATTGGTGAAGTGAGAGGATTCTCCTGATGATGATTCCAAATGATTGGAGCCCATCGTCGTTGTGATTAATAGCCTCGATAACGGTAAGACAATCTGACTCAATGATGATATCACCCCATCCACGGTCAATAGAGAGCATCATACTAGCAAGGATGGTTGTGGATTCTACAAATGCCGATTCCCAGAATGCCTGATGTGGTTCATATTTAGTAGCAAGGATTTGCCCCAGATGATTTCGGGAAAGGAGGATGAGGGCAACAAGCCCTTCCTTTTGAAGAGACACGTCCACATTAATCTTATGAACTCCTTCCGCTGGGGGATTCCAATGAATAGGATGGGAGGGGGTAACACTTGGCATAGAATGTTCATTGTGGCTTTTCTAACCCTCAATCCAAGAAGTGGCCCAATCAATCCAGTAAATGGGGGGTCTGTGAGCTTGATGAAAAACAACATCGTTGTGCCGGACCCAAATAATCCAATCCAAAGTGGAGAGTGAACCAACATTTGCTGAAGAGAGAGAGGAGCACCAATACATAAGGAGATCGGGAAGGTTAGAGGCCAATGCCAGTGAAGCAATAGAAGTCGGGCCCCATTTATTCCAAATTTCCTTAGCTCCTGGGAATTCAATGATAGCGTGTAGAGGGGTTTCTGGAATGCTCAGGAAGAAAGGTCAAAAAACAGAGCTGGCCATATATCTGTAAACAAGCCGGCTCATTGTTGGGAGAGTGCCCGTACAAACCTACCACCAAAATTGACTGATTTTTGGGGGGACATTGAGCGTCCAGATAAATTTCCATGGTCCCTCATCCCAGTCGACTGAGTGGATTCCAAGAGCAAGTCTATAGTCGAATCTCACCGTGTAGTCGCTCGAGATGTCATTGATCCAGAAGAGATGGTCAAGGGCTGCGTCTGGTACCCAGGGAATGCTAAGTATAATTCTTTGATCTCTTTCGTTAAACCATTCAAGGATATTTTCCAAACACCACCCCTGTCCCTGGTCGGAAAGAAGGCAGCTGACAGTGGCATCTTTAAGACCTGGTTGGGCTGGGGATGTAGCCCGAATACCCTCCTTGTCAATAAGCCAGGGATCAATCCAGATTTTGATAGATGATCCAATCCCAATCCTCCAGCCCAATCCTTTATCCAGGAGCATTTTAGCCCCCCAAATGCTTCTCAAGAGGAAGCTAGGATGGGGATCAAGAGAGGAAGCATGAAAGTTCGTGTGGTGAAAGTACTTGGCTCGAAGAACTCGTGCACATAGAGATGATGGACGATTAGTGAGGCGCCATCCTTTCTTAGCCAAAAGTGCGTTGTTGAAGAGAGAAAGATTCCATAACCCCATCCCACCCTCTGATTTGGGTCTGTAAAGTTTCTCCTAGGCCACCCAGTGGGGTCGATTCCTTCTATCATTCTTCCCCAACCAGAAATTGGAAGTACGTGTGTGGATCTGGCCGACGATGGCTGCCGAGAGCTTAAATAGGGACATAAAGTAGCTGGGGATGGATTGGATGACAACTTTGATGAGGGTCTCTTTTCCATATTTATAAATTCTTTTTGGGGTCCAGCCTTGAATTGTTTTCTCAATCCTGTCCACAAGAGATGTGAAGATTTATTTTTTGGACCGGCCAATCACCGTGGGGAGCCTGAGATACTTCTAATGTCTATCAACCATATGGATACTAGCTGATCCTCAAAGTTCACCCCTCTTAGAAGGAGGCACCCCTGCACTAAAGGAAATTTCAGATTTTCCATGATTTATTGTTTGGCCAGATGCCCTCTCATACTGACGGATCGCTTGGCTGATCACCCGACATTCATTAATTGTTTCTCTGGAAAAAAGGAGGCAGTCTTCAGCAAAGAAGAGATGCGACACTGGAGGTCTAGCTCAACAGACTTTTTCCCCATGAATAGACTTTGAAGACACAACCCTTGAAATAAGATTAGAAAAAACGTCAGCCACCAGTATGAAGAGAAAAGGGGAGAGGGGGTCTCCCTGGTGAAGGCCTTAGGATGGGACAAATTCCATGGTAAGCTCCCCATTCTCCTTGATTTTTCATGAGATTGTCGAGACACAGTTCATGACCATATCTTTCCATTTAGCGCAGAAACCCATTTTTTGCATAACAACTCTTAAGAAGTGTCATTCTACTCTGTCGTAGGCTTTGGTCATATCCAATTTCCAGGCCATGGTTCCTCTTTTCGCAGTGGAACGTGATTTCATTGAATGGAACACTTCATGGGCCACAATCTCATTATCATTGATCAGTCTCTTGGCCACGAAGGCACTCTGATTTTCAGAGACAATATTTGGTAGCCAAGGTCACAGCCGATTGACAAGGATATTTGAGAAGATCTTGTAAGAGACATTGCAGAGGATGATAGGTCGAAAGTCAGGGATCGCCAGAGGTTTCTTGATTTTGGGGATGAGGACAAGGATAGTTTCATTGATGGACGCAATGCTGGTATTGCCAGCCCAGATATTTTTAATCATATTGTAGATGACAGGACCGATAATGTGCCAGTATTGCTTAAAAAATATGTCGTGGAAACCATCCGGTCCCAGGGCCTTAGTGGGATGAAGATGTTTCAAAGCCAGAAATATCTCGTCATCTGTCACATATTTGGTGAGCTTCCTATTGATTTCATTAGTGATCACAGGCCAGATACAATCTTCCACCTTGGTAGACATGAAAAGGGTTCCTGCAGAGAAGATGTTCTGGAAAAAGCCTATCAAGTCCTCATGGATACCATTGGTGTCAGAAACTTTGCTTCCATCGGGTTGTGAGATGCAAGTAATAGAGTTTTTCCAATGCCTGGCTGATGCTTTATGGTGAAAATACCGGGTGTTAGCATCCCCTTCTTTAATATGGTTGTCCCGCGCACTCATATCCCAGAAGCATTCCTTGATACGCAGGGTCGTGTCCAGCTCTCTTTGTGTGGCTCCAATCCTAGATAGATTGAAATTGGATGTGGGTTGTCTGAGGAGATTGTTCAATCTCATTTCAAGGACACCACAGTGTCAGTCGGGGTGGCGGAATTTCTTATTGCTCCAAGACCTCATATCAGATGTGACCTGTTGGAGGTTGAGGAAAACATCCTTGTGAGTAATTTTCCAGCTTGATCGGATCACCTCTTCTCATTCCTGGTATTTTGACCATAAACTCTCAAATCGAAAGGGTCTGCTGAATTGTCTATTTTGTTCGCCTTGAGTACAGTCAATGAGAATTGGATAGTGGTCCGAGCAGTTTAGGGCTATGTGGTCGATATGAAACATGTTGAACAGATTAATCCAATCAGCAGAGCCCATAAATCTATCAAGACGCTCAGCGATGCAGGTGCCTTCTGTATTGCCACAGAACCATGTAAAAGGATTACCTGTGTACCCCAGATCAATAAAGTCCTCCCTAGATACTTCATCCTTGAAGTATGACATCGAAGCTGAGGATTGGATTGTTCCACCCCACTTTTCCTTATGGAACATAATCTCATTGAAGTCTCCTCCGAAAAGAATAGGGCTTGGTAATTCATGTCGCAGCTTGCATAGGAGGTCCCGTGACTTCACCTTATCGTTATGGGATGGCCAGCTATAGAATCCCACAAAGGTCCAGGGTGGGTGATGGTCTGCCTGAAGAGTCACTGCCACATGGTGCGATGAGAAGGACAGAATCTTGACGTCAATATTTTCCTTCCAAAGGAGACAGAGGCCCCCAGAGTGGTCTTGTCTGGAGACTGGTAGGCAGCCTTGAAAGCCACATTTTAGGGTAATGCCATTGGTGTCCTTGTTTTCCAGTATGGTTTCGGACAGGAAAACCACATCGGGGAGACTTTGAGCGCAGGTGCGCTGCAACATACGAACCGTCAATGGGTTTCCAAGCCCACGACAGTTCCAGCATAAAACAATCACTGGCCTAGGCTGGGCTGGGTCTTGCCCGCCACTGCCTTTGATTCCTCCGGACTTGTTTCTCAACATGTCGTTTTCCATCTTTTGGTTGGATTCCTCCCTGACTGGCAAGTTTCATTTTGTCTTTTTATAACCCCAGGTTTAGGGTCTTTTGTGTGTCCATCACTTTCTCCTCGTTGCACCCTTTTCCATGTTCGACGGGTAATTTTTCCCTATAATGGAGTTCCCATCATTCCATGAGCCCCCATTGTTGGAGTGCCTGATGCGGTCAATTGTGGGTCAGGGTCCGGGTCGGGTGGTTCGATGTGCATCAGCAATGGCTCTAGGAGATGTGTTGATGGTTCATTTTTCTTCATCACCAACTTCATAGATATTTGAGCATTGTCCTGCAGGGGGTAAGGGTGATCTCCAGCTTCTCTCTTAGTGGGAGAGCCAGCAATAGGTAAATCTGATGGTCCACGCACTAGACCTTTTTCAGGTGTGGGTTCCGCCTGGTTGGAATGTGCCAGTGTGAGACGATCGCGATCCTTTTGTTTTTCTGTCTCAGTAATGAAAGCATATTTATTCACCATGGAACAGAGCCATGGGGCATACTGGAGGATGACGTGACCTGATTCACTCTTATGTTTTGTGGCGCAAATTTTTTCCAGATGGCCAAGACGACCACAAAAGAAGCAGAAGATTTGGAGTTTCTCGAACTCGAACGACATCCAGGTGTTGGCGTCTTCAATTTTCAGGAACATTCCCCTCATCAGGGGCTCTGACACTTCAATTTCCGCCTTAATTAGAACCACGGGGCCCCATTGTATCGGGTCCGAGAAATCCCAGTCTAGGAAGTGGCCTAAAATGTCCTCAATTACTCTCATGACTCGTTCCATTATTGCATGGAGAGGGATTCCATTAATTTGAATCTGGAAGGGGGAGTGGGTTAAATTCAGTTGCTGGATATCACTTCCCCCCTTTGTATTCTTACATAATAAGGAGTTGATCATCGAAGGACCATGGTCGGCCTCACAAGATTTTAACTCTCTCTCTCTTTTTGAAGAACTCAAAAACCAATCGATTGATTCCCACCTCCCAAATAGCCACTTCTGCTTCGAGTTTCCAAATGTTCTGTAGAGTGTTTTTGAGAGCCCCTGATTTACTGATATATTTTCCACAAACTTTCCCACAACCAGAAGAGACATGCATTTTTCAAAGAGTGTGTCTTTGTGTCTCCAAGCCTCGATCGCCGCCTTCTCTTTGTCCATCAGGGACAGTATCTTCCATTGATTCTCTAATTCTGCATCCATAGAATGAAACCTAAAAAATTTCGCAATCCTCCTTAAAGACCGGCACCCCGAATGAAACCTAAAAAATTTCGCAATCCTCCTTAAAGACCGGCACCCCGTCAAACCCCGCAGGCCTTGGAGCACCAAATTTCAGTCCAACCACACTTGAGATAAGGGCCAGTCAGAAAAGGGAGTCTGTGGATACGATACCCCCTTCGTGGCCTTCAACCGCGGTCCTTATTGCCCAACCAGACACCACAATGTGTCCTCGCGATCACCACTACCTCTGGCCTGGTCACCCCAAAAAAACACCTCGCAGCACACACCAGCCTTCGCGGGGGAATCTTCGCAAAGGTACTTCGCGTTGATCAGAAATTCCACACCATAGATTCTCCGTGAAAAACAACGCGGCTGAGGCCTCGCGAAGACACTTCGCGAATCAGTCACGTCGCGGCAAACACTTGGCGATCTCGCAACGCGGCAAAAATTTCGCGGCTGGTGCTTCGCGAGTCACCGCGTTGCAGTGAGAACTTCGCAACTGTGGTTTCGACAAACTACCCACAGGTTGTCACTGACCTTCACGGAACATGTAAGATTTGTGATTAGGGTTATGTGAATCATCGAACTCTATTAGCTGTTTCAAGATGATGAATGCTCGAATCTGTTTGCTGAAAGGGGTTTGAGATTTGGGATCCGGAACTGCCCTCCCTATCCCAGATCTAGCACAGACGTAGGGAGATGGCGATGAGAAAAGCTTCTGGACAACGTTGAACACCTGGATCTGCTTCTGAAGACGAAATTGAGAAGATGAAGCCCAGATCCTTCCGAATCGCAGGTAACGGGGTCCGGTAACTGGTGAGGAAGATCAGAGGACACAAGAATGGGGAATGGCAAGGAACGAGGGAAACTGAGACCCTGTCACCGGAACCGATGAAGGTGAGGAAGAAAACCAGAAGCGGGATGCACCGGGGAAGACGGAGTCGCCGAAGCTGATCAGACGGAAAAACTCAAACCCTAGGAATCCCTATGAGAACATGCTCTCAAGCGGGAGATGTGGATAAATGAAGTATCAAGGGGTGAAGTCAGTAAAATTAATTTTTATGGTATTTTTATGGAATTTTTATGTTATGAATAAGATGAAGTCAGTAAAATTAATTTTTTATCTTTCCATTTGATTATTAATGCATATTTGATAGCGTGTTAAAACTAATTTTTGTTGATGATTGCTAATGGGATGATATATAATGGGTCTCATTATATGTTAGTACTTTAGGTATGAAAAATCCACCTTACTTTTTAGAGAAAGAGGTGATGTAGATCAATGAAATATCAAGGGGTGGAGTTTTCCTAAAATCATGAAAATATATATTTTAATAAAAATTATTTAACATTAGGAAAAAGGTTCATTAAACAAAAAAAATTATCATAGTAACTCTATTTCCGATGAATTTGATGGTCTCTTTTGTCATCGCTGATTAATTTCATTATGATTGTTAACATACTCCAGGCCTTTTTCCCTATCACTCTCTTACAAAACATGATCGTTATATTTTTCTTCGATGTACTTGTTTTCACTTCCCACCTATGTTCCCCTTTATGGAAGCCCATATACATGTTACATTGGGTAACCATTATGGTTCTAACATTCCAATTTTAAGAGAGGATTTATTGTTCATCATTATGATGTGGGTTTATATGAATGAAACATTCATGTATTATTCCTTTGATAACCCAAAACGAAATTCAACGAAAAAAAATCATTTTAAGGGGGTATAATGTGACACCGTAAGATTTTGTAAACTAATTTTTTTCAAATTAATTTATCCTTTTTGATAATTTTCATTTCATGCAGCACATAAAATAGTTAATTTCATATTGATGCACTATGTCTGCATTGCATTATACATGAACTACACACAACATAAATTTTATCTTTATCAACATGGAAAATCGAAGTTAGCTTTCATTATATGAAACAATGACTTTCCTCGATGGATTTCCTAACATGCAAGAACTTGTGTAACCAAACAATAATATATTATTAAAATGTTATTATTTAATATAATAAGATATAACCTAGCCATTAAATTATAAATTATGAATATTATTAACAAATCTATGAAAATATATCATTTACACAAATATAAGATCAATTCACTGGTTACCAATTAATTAGAAATGAATTTGAAAACCAATTGAATATAAAAGATATTATTATTTTTATGGTCACAAAGATGGTTTAACCATATAAATTAAACTAAATATAATTACAGAGTGATATTAATTTAATATATATGTTATATATTCCATAAAATATTTTTGATATTAATTCAATAGATTTTATAGTTATAAGATAAGAACAAGCCCTGTTTAATGCATAAAACCTATATTTTTATAAATGTAGTTTTACTGTCTTTTAACAGAGAACAAATTTTAAATCAAATTTTTTGTAATTTTATAGATTTAATATGTACAAATAATCTTAATATTTGGAATATAAAAATTAAAATTAGGTTAGGAATTTGTTTTCATATTTTTATATAAGGTCACATTTTTTTAAAGAATAGTTACAAATACTAGATTTTAATTCAACACTGCTCTTTAATCTAATTTATTAATAAGATTAATTATTTTTTAAATTTGATTAAAATTTTAATTATGTAATATTTTTATCAATAAATTCAATTTAAACCATTATAATCAATTTCACATTAAAAATGAATATAAAAACATGGGAATCTTTTGAATGTTTTTACTTTAAAACCATTCATTGTCAACCCGACTACATGATTAAATTTAAATTAATTTCTTGTACTTATGTTTTTAGAATTTGGAAAAATGAATTAAATATTTTGAATCATTATAATTTTTATTGTATAATAATCTGAACCTAGTTTTTCACCAAAATTATTAGTGAAAGTAATTAATTTTAATTACAATGATTAGGGTTAAATTAATCTTATCAAGGGACTAAACCAGAACCTTAAAGACCATAGTAACATATACACATGTCCAAAATCCATTGCCTTGAAATATTTTGAACCTATCATCCATTAACTATAGTTTTAACCATTATTTATCAATTTTCATTAAAAACATGGGAGGAGTTATTTTCATTTAAAATATTATATGAGTTCACTCCTCCTCGATTATAAAATCCCTCCTCTCCTCCCACATCCCCACACATCTACATCAACATTTTCAAAAAACCATCTTCCAAAATATCTCCCCAACATCCCTATATTACTCTTGAATCACCCCTTTTTTCATAAATCCTTTAAAGGAATCTCTTTGGTGAAAACCAAATGGAGTTACACGATTAAGAGGTAACACCCTCCCTCAAACTCCATTATTTTATTTAATTTCTCCACTCCCACAAATATTATTATTCCATGACTGTGTAACAAAAAAAATTATCCTTAATATACTAGGATGTTTTTATAATAAGTATTTTACCTACACCTACACATACTTCCATCTAATGGGTAAAAAACATACTATTTATGTGTATAGAAGAATACTATCTCACTAGATAAGGATTGTTCATTTTTCCTTTACCAACTCTCATGATAGGATTTATGATGGAAACTATGTTTATTTTCTTTATATATTATATTTATTCTAATTTAATATTATTTAATTATTTTTATACACATATCTATATACATTCCATTTTTTGTTAATACGATAATTTTATTTGAGGAAGTGTGGACTACCTCCCCCTCAAAGTGATGAGATTCGTTCAAACAATACATGAAATACATTAAGAATGATTTATTGAATACATATTTTATAAATTATATAATAAATAATATTTAATGATTGTATATATACATATATATACATATATATGTCATTACTTTTTTTTCAACATGACAACTAAATAGAAATAGCATTCATGCAAACGTACGCCTTGCCATCTCCAGGAATGGTATGTTATGTTTCATACTTCTATATTATCTAGATTGTTATAATAAAAATATACTGAAAATTAAAAATATTAAAATATTTTTTTCACACTCTTGAATCCGTGATATAAATATAAGGACCAATGATATAATAAATTAAGACACATGCAAAAAAACAAAGCTGATATTACCCAAAATGAAACCATGACATATAATTTTTTACAACAGGGTCATATAAATCCATAATAAAAACATTATGGCACTATAAAAAATATTATGGTGATTTTATAGATTTATAATAAGATTATATTTAGTATACATGAGTTTTGAACGAGTACGAAAAGACTCAAGACACAAGGTAAAGGAATTTCATCTATCTTTTTTATTTCTGTGAGATATATGATTTATTCACCATACATTCATTTTGTGTGGTTTTTATACTTGCCATGGATGTATATTAATATTCTTATAAATAAATTAAAGGTAATTTACATATCCATTCGATTATCTTTATTTCATGGGGTTAATGTTTAAAAAGATACCAAATCGGTAAGTCATTTTTGTCTCAATTTACTATCTTTGAGACACATGTTTTTTTAAGAACCTATACTTTTTGTGGTGTATATACATATATTTGAAATTTTATATAATTAATCTAATTATTTTTATTGTGGCATCCTGCCTTTTTATAACATAAACTTTCATTGCATTACACAAAACTGACGATCTTTAAGGCTCAGTGTCTTGGAAACCAGGAACATAATACATGAAAACAACATAAAAAATTCTTCTTAAACACTTGAAAGGATTCTCCTTAAGTTCATACTAGGTTCATTACTGCATCTCATAACCTAGGGACGTACATCAAAAGAAAGGGTGAGCAGAAGACCCAGTAAGGGAAACAAGAGAAACATTTTACATGTGAACTTGAGATACTTCAATAAGGCCTTGAAAAGAACTTTAAGGCATGAGAAAGAAATCATGAGGCATATAAAAATAAAGTTTTTCATAACTTGAAGATGTGGCTACAACATTTTACAAAGACAATCATTTCCGTTTCACCAAGGTCCATCCCCAAGGTGTCAATAAAAATTACCAAAGTTATTCATCAAGGTATCAGTCTAAATGGTCATCTATAGAGATTAAGTCTTTACCCAATGCATTGGAGCACTATTAGGGCGCACCCTTAAATTTTTCTTTATAATCATGTGATACACATATATCATCATCAACATTTCATAAATAACCCATATAGCATAAAATAAATGGGTTTCATTTCATAATCATAACCTTTTAAAAACTGCTTTTAAGACATGATCTTTATGTAACTTTAAACCCACGGAAAAGGAAAGTGGGTTTCATGTATGTAAATCACAGAATTTAAAATAGAAAATTTTGATATATATGTGAATACCACTGTATAATAAAGAGCTTTGATTATTCACTTAATAACATAAAATAATTTTGGGAAAAATAGAGAG
Source organism: Viscum album (assembly GCA_963277665.1). Classification (NCBI taxonomy): domain Eukaryota; kingdom Viridiplantae; phylum Streptophyta; class Magnoliopsida; order Santalales; family Viscaceae; genus Viscum; species Viscum album. Next base: position 1,468,189,429 of record OY728134.1, on the reverse strand, counting down.
GCATTTTGAGACGAAAAATTCTGCAGCACAACGACTATGTTTCGGGGTTTTAGAAAACATTCAAAGAGAGGGGACATGGGTCAATCATTCATAAATGACCCAAAAAATAGTATAGGGACAGAATATGAAGGATATATGAACATGGTAATGAAATTTGAAGGACATACCATATGAAATGAAAAACATGGAAGGAAGACAAAAATTAGATTTCTCTTATGAAAATTCGGCAGCCTAACGACGTCACTTAAACTTCAAAAAAAAAATGAATTGAAGAGATCAAATAGGGTCTATAATCATATGAACATAAAAGTTCAGTATGATATATATAGAGATAATACCCCAAAATAATAAAAAGGAACTTGAAAGACTTGATATGAAAGTAGAACATTGAAAAATGAGAAAGGTGAAAGAATCCCTTAAAAATTCGGCAGCCTAACGACGCCACTTAAACATTCTTAAAAAGAATTTATGAGAGAAAGAGGGGGTATCTCATCATATGAACATGAAAAGGAAATTAATAGTAATATAAAAGAACATCCTCCAACATAATAACATAGATCATAAAAGAAATGACAAAAAAGAGATTGCTTGAAAAGAAAGAGAGAGGTCGGATCCCTTACCTTAAACGTAACTCTTAAAACTCAAATGTTGGGACCTTGAGAGGATTGAGGGCACCTTGGGAGGGCTCTTTGGGAGGTAAGGAGACCAGAACTTCGTTGAGGATTATTTTGGAGTCGAATGGATGAGAGAATTGCTTGGTATTTATAGGGAAAGTGAGGGGACAAGGCATTAATGGCCAAGGGACACCTCATTGGTGGTTTTGGCAAAACCATGGGCTTGCCCATGGTATTTGCCCATGGTATTGGCCACTTGGGACACCTCATACAATAATTCATCCCCTTTAGTCGACCATACCTTAAAATATCTCATGACATCATCATGACACAGTTATGATGTCATTTAACATACCGAAACCCTAAAACTGCATTTTTACTATTCACTGAAAATTCATCTTTCTCAGAAAAATCCCAAAATTTCACCTTGAACAAATATCAATTCTAGGATTAAAAATATGAACTCCATTTTATAAAAATAATTTTCTAAATATTTTTAATTTAATTTTTAAATAAAAAAACTATTCACCGAGAATTCATTTTTTTCAGAAAAATCCCCAAAAATTACCATAACAAAATATCGATGCTCTGAGTTCAAAAATAAAGTCCATTTTATAAAAATAATTTTCTAATTATTTTGAATTTAATTTTTATTTAAAAAACACTATTCACTCGAAAAAACTAATACTTGACTAATAATTTATGAAATCGTTATTTACCCATTTTATTGAATCACATTACTTAATCAAGGTGTCTAAATTATATTAAAACTTTCTTTAAGTGAGATTACTAATCCATTTGGTTACATTACTAATTCTAAGTGTAAAATCACTATTCATAATTTACTATTCATCAAAAATTAAGTTGATCTTATTAGACTCCAAATTCCTTACTGAACACTTTTGAAGAAGACCATTTTTTGAAAATCATTACACATCATTAATTATTTAAGGTTTACATAAATATTTTAAAATATCCCCTTTTTCAAAATTCATCAATAAAATACATCCTAAAATTATCCGAACATTTGAAATTTCACAAACATCACTAAAGGAAGAAATCTCAATTTATTCATCTTAAAGGATTACACAAAGAAGCCACGGTCTCGTCACATAGCCCCTTATAACACCAACATATGACCTAAGTTTAAGGTGTGCTATGGTGAGAGAATCTAAGGGAGGCTCTGATAACATTGCCCTAGTAGTAATCTCTACTAACTTGAACTTCTCCCACAGGCATTTCCGTTCAAGCTTGACACACTGGAGTTCGGCTTGGGCTTGGTCCAAATCGAAGCCCAAAGATGCCACCTCCTTCCCAAGCTCTGATAAGTGGGCTTCATAAGGTTCGAGTCTACCAGATGAAGCCATCGACTCCTCTTTCAGCATTAACTATAAACATCTCTATTAAATCGCTGAGTAAGTTAATATACTATTCAAAAAGTTTGGGTTGTTACATTCTTCCCCCCTTAAGAAATTTTGTCCCCGAAATATTATACTTGAGGCCTAGTCGAAAAGGTGAGGGTACTTTTGCTTCATTGTTTCCTCAGGCTCCCAAGTTGCTTCTTCATACTTATGATTCCTCCACAACACTTTCACAAGGTGGGTAGTCTTGTTTCATAGAACCTTGTCTCTACGGTCTATGATCTCCACTGGCTACTCCTCATAAGAGAGGTCATGTTCCAGTTTTACCACCTCTAGGTTCAGTACATGCGAAGGGTCGGGTATGTACTTCCTCAAGAGAGATACATGGAAGGCATCGTGAACTTGAGCTAGGTTCGGTGGAAGTTCTAGAAGATAGGCCACTGATCCTACGCGGTCAAGGATTTCATAGGGGCTAATGTACCTAGGGATGAGCTTTCCTTTCTTCCCAAACCGCATGACTCTCTTCCATGGATAAATTTGAAGGAAGACTTTGTCGCCTACACCAAACTCCAAGTCCCTTTGACGGTTGTCAGCATAGCTCTTCTGCCGACTCTAAGTAGCCTTTATGTGTTGTTGGATGGAATGAACCTGTTATGTCATCTCTTGCACAAGATTAGGCCCTAGAAGATTTCTCTCACCAGTTTCATCCCATCAAGTAGGAGTTCTACATCGCTTTCCATACAGAGCTTCATAGGGTGCCATCTGAATACTCAAATAGAAGCTGTTGTTATAGGAGAACTCAACTAATGGGAGGTGTTGATCCCATCTGCCCTTAAATTCCATTGAGTATAATCTCAGCATGTCTTCGAGTGTCTGAATAGTCCTTTCTGATTGGCCATCAGTTTGAGGATGATAGGCCATACTAAAATTCAATTCAGTATTTAGAGCATGTTGAATACTTCTCCAAAATTTTGATGTGAATCTTGGATCACGATCAGACACAATGGATAGTGGTACCCCATGCAGCCTTACCACTTCCTTTACGTATATCTTGGCAAGTTGATCCAGAGAGAAATCTTCCCGAATAGAGATAAAATGGGCGGTCTTGGTGAGACGGTCCACAATAACCCCTATCGCATTATTTCCTTTGGATGTTTTCGGGAGACCAGTTACAAAGTACATAGTGATATTATCCCACTTCCATACTGGTATGGGTAGATATTGTAATACCCCCTTAGGAAGTTGTCATTATGCCTTTACTTGTTGACACACCAGGAACCTTGTAGTGTAATCAGCAATATCCCTCTTCATGTTATCCCACCAATAATGATCACGATGGTCTCTATACATTTTAGTGCTTCCTGTATGTATAGAGAATGTAGAGCTATGAGCTTCATCCATCAGTTCTTTATTTATCTCCGGAATATATGGAACACATAGTCTTGTACAAAATTTCAATACACCTTCTTGATCAATATTGAAATCAGGGAACTTCCCATCCTTTACAGCCTTAAACTTCTCCTACAGCGAAGGATCTTCTTTTTGACCCTTCTTGATCTTATCTAGTAGTGAAGGTTTATAAATCATTTGGGATAAGGTTGATGATGTCCCTTGCCTTACAATTCGCATTTACAGTTTTACTAGATATTTAATCAAGGGATCTCCTAGGATCCTCATCGTTTCCAGAACAACATGATCTTTTCTGCTTAACGCATCTGCGACTTTGTTTGCTCTTCCAGGGTGATAATGAATTGAACAATCATAGTCTTTAATAAGATCCAACCATCTTCATTGTATCATGTTCAATTCTTTCTACGTGAAAATATACTTTAAACTTTGGTGGTCGGTGTATATATCACATTTCTCCTCATAAAGATAGTGCCTCTATATCTTTAGAGCAAAAACAACTACCGCTAGATCTAGATCATGCGTAGGATAATTCTGCTCATGAATCTTCAACTGTCGAGATGCATAAGCAATTACCTTTTCATTTTTCATGAGGACGCACCCAATCCCTTTCAGAGATGCATCACTAAAAATAACGAATCCTTCTCCGATAGAGGGTAGTGTTAACACAGGTGTAGTAACCAATCTCTTCTTCAGCTCTTGGAAACTTTCCTCGCATTCCTTTGTCCAGATGAACTTAACCCCTTTTCGAGTCAACTTGGTTAGTATATTAGAAAGCCGTGAAAAGTTTTTCACAAACCTCCTATAATATCCCACTAAACCAAGGAAACTACGAATCTTAGTTACTATTGTTGGTTGAGGCCACTCCTCCACAACCATTGTCTTTGTAGGGTCAATCGAGATTCCTTCATTGGTTACGATGTGCCCCAAGAAGGCCACTTGTTGTAACCAAAACTCACACTTGATGAACTTTCCAAAGAGCCTCTCCTTCCACAGAGTTTTCAAAATAACCCTCAGATGATCTTCATGCTCCTCACGAATTTTTGAATATATCAAAATATCATCAATAAAAACTACCACAAAGTTATCAAGGTAGTCCTTAAATACTCTATTCATCAAATCCATTAAAATAGCAGGAGCATTAGTCAATCCAAAGGGTATAACAGTAAACTCATAATGCCTATATCTTGATCGGAAGGCAGTCTTTGGAATATCATTTTCTTCACCCTCAGTTGATGATAACCAGATCAAAGGTCAATCTTGGAGAAGAATTGAGTGCCACGAAGTTGGTCAAATAAATCATCAATTCTTGGAAGAGGGTATCTTTTCTTCACTGTGATCACGTTCAGTTATCTATAATCAATGCATAGCCGCATTGATCCATCCTTCTTCTTCACAAAGAGAACTAGTGATCCCCAAGGAGACACACTCAGTTGGATAAACCCCTTCTCCAATAAGTCTTGGAGTTGTTTCTTTAACTCTTCTAGCTCCACATTTTCCATTATATACGGGGTCTTTGATATCGGTTGAGATCCAGGTATGAGTTCAATATATAACTCTACCTCTATTTCTGGGGGAGGTCCAGGTAACTCCTCAAGAAATACATCCATGTATTCCTGAACAATAGGAACATCTTCTATTTGTACACTCTATTTTCCTTCATCATCATCACTGATTAACTCCATAAAGAATGTTATAGGAGGTGCTTCTAGATAGGGATCAGTTCGGGATATCTCTCCATGGAAGATAATTGTAGGTAGTTCATTCAAGACTACTGAGATTTCCTTACTTCTGCATTTGATCTTAGAATTATACTTTGAGAGCCAGTCCATCCCTAGTATAACGTCAAATTCCAACATGGGAATGACTACTAGATTTGCGATAAGATTTTGCTCACTGAAGTAAACACTAGAGTCTCTAAACATTGTTGATGCATGGATAATCTCACTTGGAGTCTTGACTGAAAATTCTACCTCAAGCAGTTCGGGGATTGATTCTATATTCTTTACAAACTTGGAAGAAATAAAAGAATGCGTAGAACCAGAATCAAACAAAGTACTTGCAAGTTTTGAGAGGACAACAAGAGTACCTGCTACCACGTCGTTCGGAACTTCAACTTCAGTTGTTGTGATATCAAAAGCATGACCTTGCTCCCTTGACCTTTGCTGAGGTTGGTGGTGATTCCCCTCCACTACCCTCGGATTTGGAAAATGATTAGCAAAGTGCCCAAACTGTCTACACATGAAGCATTTGACTTCGGGTAGGGCCAGAACCATCTTTCCTCTATCATTAGTGTTGGGAAGTTAAGGCTTCACCTCACTATGACAATTCCGAGCAATATGGCCTTCTCTTCCACACTTGTAGCACTTTCCACTTTTGATCAAGCAGTGCCCCAAATGCTTCTTCCCACATTTATTACATGTGGTAAGTTGCATTTGCTTTCCACCACTTCCATGATCAAAATTCTTCCCTAGACTGGGCTCCAACGATCTCTTCTTGTCATTTGATTTATGAGACCACTGTGTCTCACCAAACTCTAGCTCGACTTTCATTACACTCCGTACGATCTCCTCATAGCTATCGTAGTCCTGATTGGCTAGATTCTTCCACAGATGAGGTCTCAGTCCACCGAAAAATATATCAACCTTCACACTTGGATCCATGACAAAGCTAGAGGTATATCGTGAAATTCGGGTGAAGTTCATCTCATATCTTCCGATAGATTCGTTCTCCTTCTGCTTCAGCTCGAGAAAATCTTTCTCCATTCTCGTTCTCATGGAACGAGGGGAATACTTATTAAAGAATATTCCCTGGAACTCTTCCCACTCCATAGTTTCCATCTCTCCCCGTGGCTTCGGGTTTTTGATCAGTGACCACCACTGATCAGCTTCTCCCTCTAGGCGGTAAATAGAAAGGGTGACTTTTTCTTGTTCCGAACAATGAAGTACAGAAAAGATCTTTTCAATGGAGCTTATCCATTGCTCCACAACCAATGGGTCAGTAGATCCACTGAATGTTGGTGGTTGTTGACACATGAAGGACTCAATAGAATGTTGTTCCCTTCGTGGTGAGATCAGCCTCTCAGCTTGATTCAAGTTATTACTCATAACTTGAGTCAGTTGGTTCATCATTCCCATGAATGTTTCCATTCCGGCTTCCATCTGAGGGCCGTCAGCACATGGTGCATTGCAGTCACCATCTGCACGGTTCCTCCTATTTCCCACCATTTTCTAAAAGAATAAAACCTTAGTGAGAAACTTATTTCTTTTATGAATCTTTTAACTAATACTTCATGCATAGACAATTACATTTCTCTATAATTCCTTCATAATGATTCATAAAAAGCTTGTGATTAACCAAACATATCCCCCAGGAGTGTCGTAACCAAGAGTGCATCAAGGCCTGTTATCGTGCACCAGTTCTTGTTCGAGTCTAGCTCAAAGCGGTGTTTTCGGGTTTTACCCCTATGTACATCTGTGCCAGATCCGCCTCTACCTGCTCGTATCCAGACATGGATGTATTTGTTTGATAAACCACTTACTCAATACTTACCAAAATACCAGGAAGTTTTCCTATATTTAACTTTTCTATAGGGTTATTCCTAATGTTTTTATATCATAATTTCCACAAATAACTAAACCATCATTTGATACCAACTGTGGCATCCCGCCTTTTTATAACATAAACTTTCATTGCATTACACAAAACTGAGGATCTTTAAGGCTTAGTGTCTTGGAAACCAGGAACATAATACATGAAAACAACATAAAACATTCTTATTAAACACTTGAAAGGATTCTCCTTAAGTTCATCCTAGGTTCATTACTGCATCTCATAACCTGGGTATATACATCAAAAGAAAGGGTGAGAAGAAGGGCCAGTAAGGGAAACAAGAGAAACATTTTACATGTGAACTTGAGATACTTCAATAAGGTCATGAAAAGAACTTTAAGGAATGAGAAAGAAATCATGAGGCATATAAAAATAACATTTTTCATAACTTGAAGATGTGGATAATACATTTTACAAAGAAAATCATTTCCGTTTCACCAAGGTCCATCCCAAAGGTGTCAATAAAAATTACCAAGGTTATTCACCAAGGTATCAGTCTAAATTGTCATCTCTAGAGATTAAGTCTTTACCCAATGCATTGGAGCGCTATCAGGGCGCACCCTTAAATTTGTATTTATCATCATGTGAGCCACATATATCATCATCAAAATTTCATAAATAACCCATATAGAATAAAATAAATGGGTTTAATTTCATAATCATAACCTTTTAAAAACTGCTTTTAAGACATGATCTTTATGTAACTTAAAACCCACAGAAAAGGAAAGTGGGTTTCATGTATGTATATACCAGAATTTAAAATAGAACATTTTAATATATATGTGAATACCCCTGTATAATAAAGATCTTTTATTATTCACTTAATGACATAAAATAATTTTGAGAAAAAGAGAGAGCCATTTTGAGACGAAAAATTCTGCAACACAACGGCTATGTTTCGGGGTTTTAGAAAACATTGAAAGAGAGGGGACATGGGTCAATAATTCATAAATGACCCATAAAACAGTAGAGGGACAGAATATGAAGGATATATGAACATGGTAATGAAATTTGAAGGACATACCATATGAAATGAAAAACATGGAAGGAAGACAAAAATTAGATTTCTCTTATGAAAATTCGGCAGCCTAACGACGTCACTTAAACATCAACAAAAATGAATTAAAGAGATAAAATAGGGTCTATAATCATATGAACATAAAAGTTAAGTATGATATATATAGAGATAATAACACAACATAATAAAAAGGAACTTTAAAGACTTTACATGAAAGTAGAACTTTGAAAAATGAGAAAGGTGAAAGAATCTCTTAAAAATTCGGCAGCCGAACGACGCCACTTAAACATTCTTAAAACGAATTGATGAGAGAAAGAGGGGGTATCTCATCATATGAAAATGAAAATGGAAGTAAGATGAATATAAAATAACATCCTCCAACATAATAACATGGATCATAAAAGAAATGACATAAAAGAGATTGCTTGAAAAGAAAGAGAGAGGTCAGATCCCTTACCTTAAACGTAACTCTTAAAACTCAAAGGTTGGGACCTTGAGAGGCCTGAGGGCACCTTGAGAGGACTCCTTGTAAGTTAAGGAGACCAGAACATCGTTGAGGATAATTTTGGAGTCCAATGGATGTGAGAATGGCTTGGTATTTATAGGGAAAGTGAGGGGACAAGGCATTAATGGTCAAGGGACACCTCATTGGTGGTTTTGGCAAAACCATGGGCTTGCCCATGGTATTTGCCCATGGTGTTGGCCACTTGGGACAACTCATACAATAAATCATCCCCTTTAGTTGAACAACCCTTAAAATATCTCATGACATCATCATGACACAGTCATGATGTCATTTAACATACCGAAACCCTAAAACTGCATTTTTACTATTCACTGAAAATTCATCTTTCTCAGAAAAATCCCAAAATTTCACCTTAACCAAATATCGATACCCGGATTACAAATACGAAATCCATTTTATAAAAATAATTTTCTAAATATTTTTAATTTAATTTTTAAATAAAAACACTATTCACTGAGAATTCATTTTTTTTCAGAAAATTCCCCAAAAATTACCATAACATAATATCGATGCTCTGAGTTCAAAAATAAAGTCCATTTTATAAAAATAATTTTCTAATTATTTTTAATTTAATTTTTAATTAAAAAAACACTATTTACTCGAAAAAACTAATACTTGACTAATAATTTATGAAACCGTTATTTACCCATTTTATTGAATCACATTACTTAATCAAGGTGTCTAAATTATATTAAAACTTTCTTTAAGTGAGATTACTTATCCATTTGGTCACATTACTAATCTTAAGCATAAAATCACTATTCATAATTTACTATTCATCAAAAATTAAGTTGATCTTATTAGACTCCAAATTCCTTACTGAACACTTTTGAAGAAGACCATTTTTTGAAAATCATTACACATCATTAATTATTTAAGGTTTACATAAATATTTTAAAATATCCTTTTTTTCAAAATTCATCAATAAAATACATCCTAAAATTATCTGGACATTTGAAATTTCACAAACATCACTAAAGGAAGAAATCTCAATTTATTCATCCCAAAGGATTACACAAAGAAGCTATGGTCTCGTTACATAGCCCCTTATAACACCAGTATATGACCTAAGTGTAAGGTGTTCTATGGTGAGAGAATCTGAGGGAGGCTCAGATAACATTTCCCTAGTAGTAATCTCTACTAACTTGAACTTCTCCCGCAGGCATTTTTTTTCAAGCTTGACACACTGGAGTTCATCTTGGGATTGGTCCAAAGCGAAGCCCAAAGATGCCACCTCCTTCCCAAGCTCTGATAAGTGGGCTTCATAAGGTTCGAGTCTACCAGATGAAGCTATCGAATCCTCTTTCTGCATTAACCATAAACATCTCTATTAAATCGCTAAGAGTAAGTTAATATACTATTCAAAAAGTTTGGGTCGTTACATTTATGATACATTATAAGATTCATGTAATTAAATTTTAATACATAGAGAGTATGATTCCATGTATGAAATTGTTAAATGTTTATTGAAACAATCTCATCATTTTTTGAGATTGTAAGCGATTATGATTCCTTTGAAGAAATATTAGGATCCTTCTCTCAAGAAAACTCATGAGCTTAATTTTCCATTATATATTCAAGATATATCCATGTATTAGTACCATTTTCCACTCATTGGTACTTAATGTAATTAATAAAATATTTCTAAGAAAATTCTTAACATATTTATCTCCTCAGGCGGAAATATGATTTATTTTAAAAACAATGTTTTCAAAAATGTCATAAAACATGTTTTAAAAGAATTTTGAATATAATATTCATGGGAAAAATATATCAAATTTAATTATGGTTTTAAAATAATTATTTATCTGTTTTAAAACAATTTTTCAAATAAATGGTTTCTAAAAGGTTTCATGCTTCTATTATTAATTTTCAATGTATCTTTAATTAAATAGTTTTGAATAATATTTAAATATTACTTTATACTTTTTTGAATTTTTTTCCATTAAAGGGGTATTAAAATGTTTTGAATCTTATTTTATATTTTTTGAAATAAAATGGTTTTCAAACTGATTTCAAATCATCATTATAAGTTTTAAAGGTACTTTTTAAGAAAATGGTTTTTAATTAGTTTTTTATATTAGAACCCTATTTTATAGAATAAAGGATACTTTTCTCAAGAAATGTTTCATAAATATATTTCAAAATTATTTTCCATCTATGATGTAATCTATTTATTATACTCATACATTTCTATTAAATGTTCTAAAATTTCCATTTATATGGATTATTTACTTTTGAATCCCACTTATTTTCAAGAGTTAATCATTAATAAAATGATTATCAAATCTATCTATTTTCCCTTGGTTATGATGTGATTAAATTTTAATGATACCCATTTCATTACATGGGTTATGATACGATTGTTTATGATATTAGGGAACATGTATTCTTGATTTCCTTATGAGATGGGGGGGACCTATATCTCAATACAATGAATTGTGTAATGATGGATGAATCCCGAGTATACATTTTATGCATGAACCTAATTACTTGTTCACAAGGCAGTGTGTGAACCTTATTACATGTTCACAATGTTATTCATGAACCTGGTTCTATGTCCATATGCTCATGCGTGAATCTTATTACATGTTCACAATATTATGCATGAATCTGATTACATGTTTACAATGTCATCAATTTTCCTTGTTTCATGTATATAAGGTTATGAGTTTACTTTATTACTGATTCACAATATTATTAATGGACACAATATCATGTCCATAAGTTCTTATGGGGGCCTGATTTCATGTCCTAACTTAATGAGTTATATTTTTTCTATTTATACATGTTCATTGGGTTCTAAATCAATGTGTGTGACACAAATTCCATGTATTATTCCTATGTTATACTTTCAAGACTTATTCTCTTAATTATATTATGATTTATTCCTAATGAACATCCAATATTTATTATGATCTCAATTATACATGGCATGATCTTAAAATGTAATGATCAAGTTATCTACCATATTGTTCATGTCATGCTTATGAAATTATGTTATTTACCCTTATAGAGAATTTGTTCTCACCCCTTTCTTATGTTTCATTTCCATTGGTTATGAAGAATATGTTTTAGGTAGAAATAATAAAGTTAGAGATCTTTATGGGATACTTTTATGATCTTTCACCATGATTGAAGATTTTTTTTCATGGTTTCTAAGGACACCTAACTATTATGGTCCTCGGGCATGTATTTTATGTAATGTACTGAAAATTAATCTATAATGTTGTAATATCCATTTATGTTAATACTGGGTCACTATAGTTTTGAATCTACATTATGTTTCCAATAATCCCTTTTTCTAATTCAAGTCCCAATAATGTTATTTCACTTAATAAATCACATCATGTTGGATTCTTACACTAGTTTCGATATAAATTCTCAAATGGTGTCATCTATATAATGGAATGAAAACTGTTATCATAATAAAATTATAAAATTATAATATAGTAACCCCAAATTTGATAATATTACAATTAGTTAGCATGAATCATATCCTATAATTTTTTTATTGTTTTTTCTGACTATTTTTTATATCCAGTATTAAATTATGTATTAAAATTTAATTCACTACCCATCAAAAACCAATGTACTTCCATAAATAATGATTTAAAACAAGGATCATGATTATTTAAAATAGTGAGAGGAAATTTGTGTAACCAAACTATCTAATTTTGATATAGTCTAGAATAATGATCCACAGAAATATTATCTCAAATTTAATGAAAATTTAAATATTAATTTGTAAGATAGATAATATCAAAAATAAAATTATCTCCTCACTATTTAATTATTAATATCACAAAAAAATCATAGAGATATTCTTCTATATCAATTCGTATAATGAAAATTGTTGAACAATTCCCTATGTTAGTTTTTGTTCAACATTAACTTGATGAAATTTCAATATTTCATTGTAAAATTAGTAACATAAAATTTAATTTCTTAGAACCAGAATTATTCAAATAATTCTCAATACATATTTGTTTTTCCATGATAAATATAAAATGGAAAGCTATAGTCCTCACTCAAAAATTCATTTCTAAACTAAAAATCTCTCAAAATACCAAACACCTTCAAAATTTTATAAAAATATCATTTCCAATGTTAAATTTTGGAACTGTACATTCCATAACCATTTAAACCATTATTTTCAAACCATGACCATATTTCTCATCCATTTTAATTCTTTTTGTAAATTATTGTAGAATTTATATCCAAGTCAAAATAGAATGTATTTCTATATGTAAAATTATTAGTCCGGAATTCATAATATAATTAAATGTAGAATCATGTAACAAATATAACATTGTTAGTGACGAATTATTCATTATAAATAAATAATAATCTACCATGTTATATTTTCATAGATTATAGTTTACCATGATTCAATAATCCATCATCACATCCATCTAACTTATCTATCTCAAAAACAGTTCTATTTAGTGAATTTATACCTTAAACATTTTGTATCCATATATATATATATATATATATATATATATAATTTCACACCCTATAGATGATTCATATAATATTATCAATAACATAAATTGTGGCAAGTTCAAGATCATGCATTTATTAATTTTGTTCTAGAGTATTTAATTGGTATGATACATATACAACTAACCGATCATATTGAAAACAATCAAAACCAATGACTTTAAATGATTCATCACTAAAAATAAAATAAATATTCCTTTCAGAATGGAATTAATAACAATGGTGAATTAACAAATCATCATTTCAATTCCCTGAAACAATGATAAGACGCCATTTTCTATAATAATTTATATCCATTCCAAGTTAACTTGGTTAGTAAGATAGATAAATGAGAAATGTTTTTGATCAAACTATATGTAATAACACTATAATACAAAAAAATCCATGAAATTTATAGTTATTAGACACTATTGTAACAATTTTTTAGTAAGAAAAATATTAATATGATAAGCAGTTTCAGAATTCTAATTGAAAGAAATCAGTTACTCTAGACAATCAAATTTACTACATTTTTAATAAAACTTATTTTCAATTAATTTTTGTAAATAATTTTTTAATGGTTTCTCGTCTTCCATATAAAACATATAGTAATTGAAAATTAAATTGACATAATCAATAATGAATTTATAAAAATACTATTGGAATAAACTATTTATAAGTTAAATAATTACAACAAGTGACATTTTTAACTTGAAAAGAACAACCACATAATTCTAATGACTATCCCTAGTAAAAACCCTTATTATTTAATATATAAAACAACTATTTAAATTGAAATAACTCTATGAGATCCATTTTATTTTGGTATTTTTTTTAATTTATACCACCATGAACTAGGTCAAAAAACATCAACCTCTTGAACATGAATACCAATAGATAAATGATCTAAAGATACATCCATATGTTTGTTTACTACTTAAATGTAACAAATCTAACCAGATTCCCTATTTTTATAATTTTATAAAGGTTAAATTAATTAAAATTTTTTCTTTGTTTTCCCACATCATAAAATCCTATTATAAGTATGAACACATTCTAATATACAAATTAAATCTCACTATTTAAATTTAATACAACATCCTTTTCTCAAAAATATATTTTTGAATAATAAAATATTATTTAATCCGTATGTAGAATATCTTAAAAATAATATATGGAAAATGAAACAAGATTTTATAGAATAACCATTCCACATATTATCCTAAGAGGATTATTAGAATTCATTGTTTCTTCAATACTTTCACATGATTTTTTACTAAAAGTTATTTCTCCATTTCATTAGTTTATAGTTCTATTTTCAAGACAATATCCCACAAAGAAAATAATATGTATACCATGAATTAGAAATTCATTATAATAAACCATGTTAACATATAATATACCTATTATCAATTCATTCTATGGTACTGTATTTCCTGAGGTATCGATGAATGTTTTCTCAACACCCTTATTCTTAAGATGTTGATGATTCCAATGATTAATTATTTTCTTATATAAAAAACTATTTGTAATGTTATGGATATATCTGTTCCATTAATTTAGTAAAATATATTTTTAAGGTGTTCTGGAGGTTATGGTGACTTATCCACAACAATTTTCCAAAATTCCAATTCTGTGAACAGTATTTCCAAAACGGAGAGTCATTTCAAACTATTTTTTCAAAATTTCAAAAAAATGTGAGACATTAAATGGTAGGTTCCAAAATTTTTATAGAATGGTGAGTCATTTAATATAAGGAGATATAGTATTTCTAGAACATTGAATCATCTAATAGTATATTCTATAGTGTTTCTAGAATGGTGATACATTTAACGGTATGTGAGAAAGTGTTTCCAGAACAGTGAGTCATCCAATGGTAGGTTCTATAGTGTTTCCAAAATAGTGATTCATCTAATGATAAGTAATATAGTGATTCCTGAATGGTGATTCATCTAACAGTAGGTTCTATAGTGTTTCCATAATGGTGGTACAACTAATAGTAGGTGATATAGTGTTTCTAGAACAATGAGTCATTTCCAACAGTTTCTCAAGTTACTAGATTTTTCCAAATTTCCAAATTTTTCCATTTTGATTTATTTATTTGACATAAAATGAATTTAATTACATATATAAGTGTTTTTGAATCTGTTTCAAGGTATACAAATCATATCATTGATTTTCTAAAAAACTGGAATCTTTTAATTGGTCAAACAGAGTGGTTTAATGTGATCCAGATTAATGGAAATTATAAGCTGGTTGAAATCCAATTAGTCTCATATCTAATACATAAAAGTCAAGGACCTACCCTTCATTATTTACTTATCCTTTCTCTAAATTTGATGGGCCTCGAGAATTACTTCCAATAAAATAGGTGTGATCAAACTATAATCCTAGGATAGTTTCCCCTGGAAGTTTTATCCTACTGCCATTAGGCCCCTAGGTTTTCTGCAAGAGGCATGTGTCGTTCTATCTTTAATATATGGTATGTTCTATCTCATTACTTTTGGGTTCTTCAATCTATTTCATCTCTTTTTTACTTTCATTGTGTTGGAACATGTTCTCCATATTTCTAATGGATATTTCTTGGCTATTGGTTGGACTAATCATCCTTAGATGGATGTATTTGTTGTAGGAGAGGTGATCATGATCCGATGGTTGATGTGTTCTTGAGAAAAGAATGGCAATAAAATTTTTTTGTATGGGATTCATGGGTTATCTTTTCTATTTATGTGTATTAGTAGAGTTATAATATTTTATCCCACTAGATCACAATCGAATTGACATAATAAAAATTCAAACCAAATTAAAATAATTTTATCAATTGTATGTTGTTTCCTCTTTATTTTCTAGAGATTTTTATATCTATGTCTTTCTATTTATCTTTTTTTAATGTAAATTAGAAAGAAATGTAAAGCTGTTATTAATTTTAAATTAATTGGATAAAGATAAAGAGGTATATTAATGAATCTTAATTTTTTTTGTTGTAAACTATTTATCATCAATTTGATGTTTTGTTCATGTTTAATTAAATTGGTTGATAAACCCAATGAATTTTTATGCTTGTTTCTAAGGGATTAAAGGAATGACAATTAACTGTATCATTAATATTTATAGCTATGATACATTGTTTTCTAGTTTTTACATTGTTGGAACCAACTAGTAATGAATCTGTTAATTAAATATGGATATAAGAAATGGTTTTTAGATAAAATATAATGCCTTTTAGAGGTCTAAGTTACCCTCTTTGTTATAAGGTTGACTGTCTTGTGCTTTGGAGCCAGTAAAACTCATTGTGTGTGATGGATGAATGCCTTCCTTGGGGCCAATAACCCATTTGATTTTTTTTATACTTATTGTGTTGTGATGTGAGCATGGATGGCAGTGGTGATACGTGGTGCATGGAGGACTAGTGGTTGTGGTTGCAGTTGACAACTAGAGTGGTGGGAAAAATTGGTTTATTCATGTGGTTGTTGGGGAGGACACAAGAGATGATGAAAAGTGTTGAAGTTGGGATTACCCGATGTTTTTCTTGTTGGATTATTATTTTTGTTTGGCTAATATAATTTTCCCACTCCATGAGGGATATTGTATTTCTTAACCCCCTTAAAAAAGAGGTAAATATGTGTAGTGTATGCCACATTCTTTCCGTGTTTCGCTTATCAGGGAAGGATGGGTCTAACTCCTGTTATGGGGGGAAAATACTCTACGAGTAGTTCATCTACACACTGTGTTGAGCCCCATGGGTTTGGTAGCTTTGAATACTTTCTTAGAATACTTGGATTTTTGGAAAAGGGTTAATGATATTAATAAATGACTCAATAAATGAATTTTAACACATGGGGTTAGAGCTTGCTGGGATGCAATTTTATGGTTACTTTTGAGGATCTGTAGACTCAGTGTGGTTATGTCGGGAGGGTGTGGGACTTTATTTGAAGGATAATTTAACGTAATGTGGAAATGTACATGGTTTATTAATGGTTTAAGAATTAATTAATGTAAAGTGACACTGATTAATATGGACATGATGATTTAATAATGGTTTTTTAAATGGTTGTGTTCTAATATGATATCTAGTCTTAGCATAGGAAGTTGGGAGTCTGAGAGATCTAAGCTGCAGTTGGGTCTAAGACTATATTTTTTTCATAGTGTGGTTGTGACCTATATTATATCATGTAATTTTTGTTTTTCTATACGCTACCCCACCCTATCGGTTAGGTAGACTATAACAACCCGAGATTTTATAAGATATATTCTTTTTAATTTCTTTATCTTCTATTGTACGATACACCAAGATTATCTTGTGCTATACGCAACACCGTATTAGCTTTTAGTATATACAACACTAATCTTAGATTGTGTTACACACAATTTCAAGTTCGTTTGATAATAGTCATTCTACGCAACATTGAGTATATATATATATATATTCAATGTATAAATGAAAAAATGGTTGGATTCTGTTATAATGAAACAGAAAAGGAGTCTGGAACTATACACAACCCTGACTTGGCTTGCATTACACGCAATCGCGACCTTCTTCGATAGCGTGTGTTGTATGCAATACCGGGTTTTACTAAACAACAGTATGTTATTATAATATTATTATGAACTAGCCATTATGAATATTATTAACTATATTTTGAATTTTATAACATTATAATTCATCTTACACATTTTCTAGAACATGGTATAAGAATAAAATAATTTTTTCGGGTAAAATAAGTATTTTTCAAAAAATGCAGTTTTGCCGCCTTTTGATGGCGCACCCACTTTAAATATAGTTTTTTACATGTTTATAAGTTCAATTTTACAAAATAAAATTATTCTTTGGAATTAGGATATAAAATTTTACCTTGGATAAATTTTTCATATTATTCTAATAACTTTCATATTTTAATGAATAGTAAAAACACGCTATAATTTAATTAAAAACAACTTTTTTCATCATAATAACTTATGTAGTTAAATTATAATATTGAATGGTTTTAAAGTATAAATGGAATATATTTTTACCATTTAATATAATGTATGTAATTATCATTGATTTTACTATGAATTCGTAGGTTAAATCAATTCAATCTTTTGTAATGTTTTAAAGAAAACCCCGTTTTCTTTCGACAACAGATTTAATTTTAATTTAATTTCTGAAATTTTTTTGTATTGAATTTGGAAAAATGGATTCCATATTTGGAATCAGTGGGTACAAATTATGTTAATAAGATACTTTTTATTTTTGGGAATTATGAATAGTAACTACGGTAAATTTTATTTACCATAGTTAAAGTAAAATCGGGTAATTAAGGGTAAATATAATATTATAAAATTACCCTAACACATGCCAAAATTCTATTGGATGGCTAAAAGTAGACCCATATCACCTAAGGGTCGGATTAGATTCATTTTA
The DNA here is from genome assembly GCA_963277665.1 of Viscum album. Classification (NCBI taxonomy): domain Eukaryota; kingdom Viridiplantae; phylum Streptophyta; class Magnoliopsida; order Santalales; family Viscaceae; genus Viscum; species Viscum album. The sequence continues at coordinate 1,468,171,002 of OY728134.1, read as the reverse complement.
TGGACTTTTGACCATGAAAATAATTTAATTATTATTAAAACCAAAGAAAGTGACAAAATGTCACTCTCTTAAATCTTATAAGTATAATAATTTTAATTTAGTGATAAACATCATAAAACTTAGAACATGAATAGTATCCAGAAATCTAATAAAATTATCTATATCATGAAAATTTATTTAGAATTTTTAGGGATTAAATAACTGTCATTAATGGTGATACATTAATGATGCAGAAATTATTTATTAAGTGAAAAATCAGTAATATAGTTTTTATTGAAATAATAATACCCATTAAAAGGCCCAAAAACCTGACCAAAACTTATTGATAGTGTATATCTATACCATAATCATCCAATAACCTAATATATAACCGTTCAAAGTCTTATAAAAGTGATTATGACACTTATATTATTTTATTTTAAATGATGCCAAAGTTGTCACCTTCATAATTTAAAAAATATAAAAATTTAAATATTGTGATTTTAAGATGATAAATTCAAGTAAAAGTATTATTGTGAAAGGTAATAGATTTATCGTCATCATAAGATTTTATTTTTAATTTTTATGCAAAAAATACGTATACTAAATAATTATACAAAAACGTGGTAGTAATTATTTTATTAAGAAATAAACCACATAAATTGTTTTAAAAATAATAAACTAAATATTATACAAACTATTTAATGTTATCCACTAATTTTATAGATACATATGACATTTTATGAATCTATTAAATCTTTTATTTCGAAAATATCTTCTGTATATAGTTTATTTAAATTCATATAAACGAATAGTGTCAAAATTGACACTATTGTTATTTTATAAAAATAACATATTATAAAATTGTTTAAAAATCACAAAAATATTTAAAAATTATAAATTTAAATTTATATGGTCTAAAAGGTTATAAAGTATCCAATTATGGACAATTCACAACAAATAAGTAATTTTTTGTTATAATTTAAAATTTAGAATGTTATCACCACAAATAAAATTAAATTGATTAAGTAAGGATAAATCAAGTTGATAATGTTTAAAATAATTTTCTAACATGTCTAAATTTTATTGGTTGATGATATTACAACTTTATCTCATATAATATTCTAATATGAGTCATTTTTGGAGGTTTTTAAGTGGGGTTATATTTATTATAAATTAATATTTTTAAGATTTCCAAAGGTGCCCCTCTCCTCCCTTATAAAAGGGAACCTCCTCCCTCTCTTCCTCACACCACTTTGAGCCTTCAAGCTCGGAAAAACCATGCCAAAGTCTCTTCTCCACTTCCTTAGAAACATCATAGAGGTCATGGTATTCTTCAAAGACCAATTTTAGTGCCCTAAGAGGAGGTCTCAAAGAGGCGCTTCAAAGAAGAGGTAATGTTCGTTACCGATTCTTTCAACTTTATTTCTTCTTCCACTTCTTCTTCTATAGTTGTTTCATTATGAAGTAATAACATCGATATCAATAATATACTGATATTTTATCATAAGTATGAAACAACCATATTTCACCATCTATTCATCCTACGGAAAACGAAATCACCGCGCGTGCGTACGTACGGAATACCGTCTCCACACTGTGGTGTAATCTGTTTTTCCAACACCACCTTACTTGGATGGGTATAATGGTGTAATGAATAACTATACATAGTTATTATAACATCATACTTATTATGATATATTTTATCATCCTCTCCAATTAAATTCAATAATTATGGGAACGATATCATCGCTCGTGCGAACGTACGGACTACCGTCTCCACGATGCGATGAGATTCATTATCCATGTTAACCATTTAAGAATGATTATAAAGTATATATAGGAAATAATAATGAAATATATTAAATTATAAAGCTACTAGACTTATGTATATATATATATGTATGTCATATACTTAATTCCATTCAACTCAATAAGGAAACGAAAACATCGTTCATGCGTACGTACGACCTACCCTCTCCATGAACGGTGCATTTCTTTCCATTTATCAATATATTATATATATGTATATTATGAATATATATTATATATAAATCATGTTTTATATTCTGGAATTAAGTAATCATGATCTAATTAATCATATGAATAATTACAATTCAAAACACGAACGACAAATGAAATGATTTTACCCAAAACGCTACTTTAACATGGAATTTAAAAAAGAACGGGTAATATAAAGTCATAAGTGAAACATATATGATATCATAACAATGAATATGATTATGTAATAAGTCAATTTAAATAATTATACAGTAGGTTTGGATCCATACTAAGCATATTGGACCTAAGGTAAGGGATAATTTTGCAAATCTCATTTTTATCCGAGATTGCTTATTCGTAAGTATTTACTGGGGTTATTTCTATCATCCATGTACATGTTTTATAAAAGTGTTTTCATGTATGTTTGAAGTCCTTTTTACCTATTTTTGACTTTTACTACATGGTATGTAAGGAATCTTTCTTTTTTTTACGTTACGAGGTACCTTTTTGACTTTTCTGACAAAAGTACGAGAATAATGTTATTTTTAACTTATACGGCGTGAATGGATTTTTACGGTTTTATAAAGCCTTATTTTCATGAAGCTTACTCCAAAATATTTCATGACTATTTTTAACAAAATATCTTTCTTTTAAAATTACATGACTTTTGGTGAAAAGAAATTGATTTTGAAGAAGAAAGGATATTTTCCTCAAGAATTCATTTCAAGTGTTTTATCAAAACCATTTTTCCTTCTAAGATGACATTATTTCATATGTGTATGTTTCAAGTATAATGTATCTATTATTTACATGGTTTCACTTTTCTTATTATGAAATGATATCCATTTCTTTTATATGGATTATGTGATGATGGGATTATGTTTATGAAACCTATTTTATTCGTTGGGTTATTATGAATGATGTATGTTTATTTTGTGGCACAAGTAAGAATGATTTCATTGTAATATGGGTGGGACCTATATCTCCCTCCAATTCATTGGGTAAAGATTTATATCTCATGAGATAGACATGGATGGAACAGTAAGTTAATCCGGTTCAGTGTTACAGGACTGAAACGAGGAGTGAACTCGATTCAGAAAGGGACTTTGTCCACTAAGATGGTCTTGGAAGTAATGCCTTAGCTACTATGTAAATCATAACAAGTGTTGAATGGTTTCCAAAATTAAATGTTTTATTCCAATGCTATTTTATCATGATTGATGTTCCTTTATGATATATGCCTTACGTACTTCCAAGATTTATTTCTTTGCTCAAGGTTTTAATGTTTAGATTTCATGTTCAAGTTTTTTATTTCAAATGTTTATGGATTGTTTTTTGTTCTCTATGTTTTCCCTTGCTGAGAATTTGAGCTCACCCTTTTATGTTTTATTTTCCCTAGGAAATAAAGAATGATTTTAGGTAAGGAAACAAAAAGGGGAATATCATTATGGGAGATGTTGAAGATCTTTCAACATGATTAGTTGTTTATATTCTGAGTTTCAAAAGACACTAAACTATTATGGTCCTTGTGTGTTTTTTTTGTTATGTATTAAGTATTCTGAAAAAGTGATGTAATGTCCATTTACATCAAGCTTCGGGTCTCTACAGTTGGTATCAGAGGAAAGGTTTAGTCAACCTTTGGAAACTAGGATTTGAAAACTATAGTGAGATCCCTAGAGATATTTCTAAGGTATGTCTAGGGATGTACCTAAGGTTAAGTATAAGTATAGTTTATAGTCCTAGAATTATGGTAACAATATTAGAATTAAACCTAAGATGTTAGATGTTGAAGGTACCCCACCTTGATTATTTTATTTTCCTTGAATTATTTTTGCCTCTCACAGAATTCTTTTTGGGTTTTAGTCAATGGAGGGAACCAAAAGGAATTCGGTTAACATTGAATCCAATGAAAAAATTGGTGACTATGAGCAACAAAATTGTGTAATGCCTGGAGAGAAAGATATTGTGATTATTCCGAATCAGTCATTGCAATATATGATTAACAAGGTGAAATTTAGTGGTATGCCTAATTCATCAAATAAGAGGAAGATAGAATTTTATGCATGTTTTCATGTTGAGGAGCATAAAGAAAGGAAGATTGATATTTCTAAAGAAGGGAAGAAGAACCTTGAGGAATACCTAAAATGGAGGGACATATGTTATCTATGTGGAGAAAAGGGTCATAGAGTGACAGACGATTATGGAGTTCAATGTCTTATTTGTGGAGAACATGGGCATTACCCAACTCAATGCCCTGGCCTAAAAAGTTACTTCTAAATCAAGGAAGGACTTATTCCCGGACAATCATTGAAGAGGATGGATTGAAGTGTTTATGTATTGGTATTCATGAATAATGTTGTTGAGGTACTTTTATGGTGTATTAGAATATTTTTGTATTAGTCTATTGTGGTTTTCAATAATTATATGGTACCGGTAACCATGAAAAGTGATTCAAATATTTTGGAAAGCAGATGATATGCACATAATAGAGGGATAAGAATATAATGAGATGTTTGATTGTATTCATTAGCTCATGATTTATATAAGGACTAAGTGATATCATGGTTTGAGTATATATAATTTTGAGGATTTTGGTATGTGGAAAGTGTTAACTTTTAACTGCATTCATGTTTTCACTAAGGTTCAATGGGTATTCATTATTTAAGAGAATACATGATTAACGTATTCACATGTTTGTAATTTGAACAACAAGATATATCTTATGATATATGGGGGATAAATGATGGCATTCACGTGATTGTTATGTGACATTTCAAGTAATAATTTTCTTTGTACTATGAGCTTTGACCGAAGTATTTTAGATAAGCCTAAAGATTGGAATGGATTATGTTGGACATAAGTTAGTATTGTTTAAGGATAGAACTTTTTTTGATATTATTGATAGGATGTTATATTAATGTATTTTGAGAAAAAGGAAAACCTGTAGGATGGGCGACAACCCATCGCGTCAGACAAGGCTATGGGAATTGAACCCGCAACTGAAGTGTGACTGACCTTTATCGCATACCAATGGCCTACAGGAAGTCCCTGGTTAGTAGAAACTAGTTTTATTTTATTAATCGGTATGATATATGAAGTATAAGTTCATTTTTGGAACCATATACTATTAATCTAACCATATGACGGACTTATAACTTTTGAAAACCTTTTGTTTGAAACAGATGGAATGACCCATCATTCTATCACATGATCTGCTAACACATCATGGATAAAAAATTCAACTTCATTTCTTTAAGGGATGAAGTGGAAATTGTCCAATTCATGAACAACAGTGAGATTGTACCAAAATCATGTAAGTATTTCTGTTAATTCACCAACTTTAGGGAAATGATATTGAAAACCAAAAATGTTGTCCTAGTGACCTTATATCCGATGAATCATATGGTACCTTAGATCATCACAAATCTATGGCTTTGTGATTGTTGGATTTTTGATATCCATGTTCTCTACCACTCTCTATCAGAACATGATGGTTATATTTCTCTTCCATATCCATATTTTCACCTATGTTCTCCTATGTGGAAACCCAGGGATTAGTTTATTTGGGTAACCGTTACATTTCATACTATAGTTTTTAAAGATAATTTTTGGTATTCCTTTTTACGATGTGGGTTTCAATTAAAGAAATTTTCAAGTAGAAAACAATTTATAACCCTGACGAATTTCGAGGGCGAAATTCATTTTAAGGGGGGGTAGAATGTAATAACCCGAGATTTTATAAGATATATTCGTTTTAATTTATTTCATATTTTCTGTTGTACGATACACCAAGATTATCTTGCACTATACGCAACACCGTATTAGCTTGCAGTATACGCAACACTATTCTTATATTGTGTTACACACAATTTCAACTTCGTTTGATAATAGTCATTCTACGCAACATTGAGTATTTATATATATATATATATATATTCAATGTATAAATGAAAAATGGTTGGATTCTGTTATAATGCAACAACAAAGGAGTCTTGCGCTATACGCAACCCTGACTTCGCTTGCATTACACACAATCACGACCTTCTTCGATAGCGTGTGTTGTACGCAATACCGGGTTTTACTAAACAATGATATGTTATTATAATATTATTATGAACTAGCAATTATGAATAGTATTAACTATATTTTAAATTTTATAACATTATTATTCATCTTACACATTTTCTAGAACATGGTATAAGAACAAAATAATTTTTTCGGGTAAAATAAGTATTTTTAAAAAAATGCAGTTTTGCCGCCTTTTGATGGAACACCCACTTTAAATCTTGTTTTGACATGTTTATAAGTTCAATTTTACAAAATAAAATTATTCTTTGGAATCAGGATATAAAATTTTACCTTGGATAAATTTTTCATATTATTCTGATAACTTTCATATTTTAATGAATAGTAAAAACACGCTATATTTTAATTAAAAACAACTTTTTTCATCGTAATAACTTATGTGGTTAAATTATAATATTTAATGGTTTTAAATTATAAATAGAATATATTTTTACCATTTAATATAATGTGTGTCATTATCATTGATTTTACCTTGAATTCGTAGGCTAAATCAATTCAATCTTTTGCAATGTTTTAAAGAAAAACCCTTTTTCTTTCGAAAACGGAATTAATTTTAATTTAATTTCTGAAACTTTTGTGTATTGAATTTGGAAAAATGGATTCTATATTTGGAATAAGTTGGTCCAAATTATGTTAATAATCTAATTTTTATTTTTCGGAATTATGAATAGTAACTACGGTAAATTTTATTTACCATAGTTAAAGGTAAATCAGGTAATTAAGGGTAAATATAATATTATAAAATTACCCTAACACATGCCAAAATTATATTGGATGGCTAAAAGTAGACCCATATCACCTAACGGTCGGATTGGATTCATTTTATGGACTTTTGACCATGAAAATAATTTAATTATTATTAAAATCAAAGAAAGTGACAACATGTCACTCTCCTAAATCTTATAAATATAATAATTTTAATTTAGTGATAAACATCATAAAACTTCAAACATGAATAGCATCCAGAAAGCTAATAAAATTATCTATATCATGATAATTTATTTAGAATTTTTAGGGATTAAATAACTGTCATTAATGGTGATACATTAATAATGCATAAATTATTTATTAAGTGAAAAATCAGTAATACAGTTTTTATTGAAATAATAATACCCATTAAAAGGCCCAAAAACCAGACCAAAACTTATTGGTAGTGTATATATATACCATAATCATCCAATGAAATAATATATAACCGTTTGGAGTCTTATAAAAGTGATTATGACACTTATATTATTTTATTTTAAATGATTCCAAAGTTGTCACCTTCATAATTTAATAAATATAACAATTTAAATATTGTGATTTTAAGATGATAAATTGGAGTAAAAGTATTATTGTGAAAGGTAATAGATTCATCCTCATCATAGGATTTTATTTTTAATTTTTATGCAACAAATAAGTATATTAAATAATTATACAAAAATGTTGTAGTAATTAATTTATTAAGAAATAAACCAAATAAATGGTTTTAAAAATAATAAAATAAATATTATATGAACTATTTAATGTGCTACACTAATTTTCTAGATACATATGACCGTTTATGAATCTATTAAATCTTTTAGTTCGAAAATATATTCTGTATATATTTTATTTAAATTCATATAAATGAATAGTGTCAAAATTGACACTATTGTTATTTTATAAAAATAACATATTATAAAATTGCTTAAAAATCACAAAAATATTTTAAAATTATAAATTTAAATTTATATGGTCTAATATGTTATAAAGTGTCCAATTATGGACAATTCACAACAAATAAGTAATTTTTTGTTATAATTTAAAATTTAGAATGTTATCACCAGAAATAAAATTAAATTGATTAGGTAAGGATAAATCAAGTTGATAATGTTTAAAATAATTTTCTAACATGTCTAAATTTTATTAGTTGATGAGATTACAACACTATCTCATATAATATTCTAATATGATACATTTTTGGAGGTTTTTAGGTGGGGTTAGATTTATTATAAATTAATATTTTTAAGATTTTCAAAGGTGACCCTCTCCTCCCTTATAAAAGGGCACCTCCCCCCTCTCTTCCTCACACCAATTTTAGCCTTAAAGCTCAGCCAAACCCTGAAAAAGTATATTCTAAACTTCCCTAGAAACATCCTAGAGGTCCTGTTCTTCTTCAAAGACCAATTTTAGTGCCCTAAGAGGAGGTCTCAAAGAGGCGCTTCAAAGAAGAGGTAATGTCCGTTACCGATTCTTTCAACTTTATTTCTTCTTCCACTTATTCTTCTTTAGTTGTTTCATTATGAAGTAATAAAATCAGTATCACTAATATACTGATATGTTATTATAAGTATGAAACAACCATATTTCACCATCTATCCATCCTACGGAAAATGAAATCACCGCGTGTGCGTACGTACGGAATACCGTCTCCACGCCGTGGTGTAATATGTTTTTCCAACACCACCTTACTTGGATGGGTATAATGGTGTAAAGAATAACAATACATAGTTATTATAACATCATAATTATTATGATATATTTCAGCATCCTCTCCAATTCAATTCAATAATTATGGGAACGATATCATCGCTCGTGCATACGTATGGACTACCGTCTCCACGACACGATGAGATTCATTCTCCATGTTAACCATTTAAGAATGATTATAAAGTATATATAAGAAATAATAATGAAATATACAACATTATAAAGCTACTGGATTTATGTATATATATATATATGTATTTCATCTACTTAATTCCATTCAACTCAATAAGGAAACGAAAACAGCGTTCATGCGTACGTACGACCTACCGTCTCCATGAACGGTGTATTTCTTTCCATTTATCAATATATTATATATATGTATATTCTGAATATATATTATATATAAATCATGTTTTATATTCTGTAATTAATTAATCATGATCTAATTAATCATATGAATAATTAAAAGTCAAAACACGAATGACAAATGAATTGATTTTACCCAAAACGACACTTTAACATGGAATTTACAAAAAGAACGAGTAATATAAAGGCATAAGTGAAACATATATGATATCATAACAATGAATATGATTATGTAATAAGTCAATTCAAATCATTATACAGGAGGTTCAGATCCATACGAAGCATATCAGACCTAAGGTAAGGGATAATTTGGCAAATCTCATTTTTATCCGAGATTTCTTATTCGTAAGTATTTACTGGGTTTATTTCTATCATCCATGTCCATGTTTTATAAAAGTGTTTTCATGTATTTTTGAAGTCCTTTTTACCTATTTTTGACTTTTACTACATGGTTTGTAAGGAATCTTTCTTTTGTTTACGTTACGAGGTACCTTTTTGACTTTTCCAACAAAAGTACGAGAAGAATGTTATTTTTAACTTATACGATGTGAACGGATTTTTACGGTTTTATAATGCCTTATTTTCATGAAGATTCCTCCAAAATATTTCATGACCATTTTCACCAAAATGTCTTTATTTTAAAATTTCATGACGTTTTGTGAAAAGAAATTGATTTTGGAGAAGAAAGGATATTTTCCTCAAGAATTCATTTCAAATGTTTTATCAAAACCATTTTTCCATCTAAGATGAAATTATTTCATATGTGTATTTTTCAAGTATAATGTCTCTATGATTTACATGGTTTCACTTTTCTTATTATTAAATGATATACATTTCTTTTATATGGATTATGTGATGATGGGATTATGTTTATGAAACCCATTTTATTCGTTGGGTTATTATGAATGATGTATGTTTATTTTGTGGCACAAGTAAGAATGATTTCATTATGAGATGGGTGGGACCTATATCTCCCTCCAATGCATTGGGTAAAGATTTATATCTCATAATATAGACATGGCTAGAACGATAAGTTAATCTGGTTCAGTGTTACAGGACTAAAACAAGGAGTGAACTTGATTCAGAAAGGGACTTTGTCCACTAATATGGTCTTGGCAGTAATGCCTTGGCTACTATGGAAATCATAACAAGTGGTGAATGGTTGCCACAATTACATGTTTTATTCCCATGCTATTTTATCGTGATTGATGTTCCTTTATGATATATGCCTTACGTATTTCCAAGATTTATGTCTTTTCTCAAGGTTTTAATGTTTAAATTTCATTTTCATGTTTTTGCTTTCAAATGTTTATGGATTGTTTTGTGTTCTCTATGTTTTCCCTTACTGAGCATTTGATCTCACCCTTTTATGTTTTATTTTCCCCAGGAAATAAAGAAAGGTTTTAGGTAAGGAAACAAAAAGGGGAAGATCGTTATGGGAGATGTTAAAGATCTTTCAACATGATTAGTTGTTTATATTCTGAGTTTCCAAAGACACTAAACTATTACGGTCCTTGTGTGTTTTTTTGTTATGTATTAAGTATTCCGAAAAATTGATGTAATGTCCATGTACGTCAAGATTCGGGTCTCTACATAGACTAATACCCTGGGGGTGTTTTCTCAAACATCCCGGCGGGAGGATAGATGGATGACTTTCCCCCTTTGGCCTTGCTCTCTTATCATGACAGTTACTTGTGATGGTATGCACGTTGGTTAGTTTTCCCCATAAATGTGTGTAGAGGGATGTAATGTCTAGTGGTTATTTTACACACATATATTCTTGATATAGTTTCCTATGAACTACAATAGGTATAACATGTATTGGTTTTGATGGCTTGAGAATCCTTACTCGGTGTATGGGGCTGTAGTGGATTGAGGTGTCATACCTAATGTACGATACACATTATGAAGGATGTGATGGATCCCAGAAACTACCTGGTAACTTATGGTGCTGTGGATGGTGTGGTTCATTGACCAGGCTTCTGCGGACAAGCCTTGTGTTTCCAGAGGTTTAGGTTGTGTTGTTTTCCTAGGTGTCTTTGGGAAAGCCTTTTAGAGAGAGATGGATTAGGACATGCGATGTTGGGGAAAACTAGAAAACCACAGGTGAAGTGGTAGTAGGTTAAACTTTATATTATTTACTATATTATATACTCTTGTATGCGATACTTGGTGAGAGTATCCATCGTGAGGTTGGGAACATAGTGTGCCTCTTTAGTTAATAAGTTAGTTTCACTTGTTGATTCATTATGCTTTCACATGCATCCTTTACATTTTCATGAGGGGATTTTGGGAGGATCCTAAAGAGTATAGTTTTATACTCACCCTATGTTATATGAACTTTTTTTCAGGTCAGTTGGTGTAGGTTGGAGATCTGCATGGTTACTAATAGATTGGGGTTTACAAGAGCTGTCTAAGATTCATGGATGATGATGTTTTACATTATTTTGGTACTTGTAGTTTTCAAATTATTTTTTAGTAGTTATTAAATGTCATTATATATAAGTACTTGAGATTATTTTATATTGATTATTGAGTTGTAGTTAGTTGGCTCCCTGCTTATCTGTCTCTTTTTCATGTGTTATCTTAGAGGGTAATGCCTCCCATTTGTGTGTTTACTATACCCTTGGCACTAGTTTCCAACTGGTGGCCTACTAGAGGTGGGACGTGAAGGGTAATTATCTCTCTTCTCACTTTTCTAGCCCAAGAGGTGTACGTAATGTTGGTAGGGGGTTTTGAGAGTGTGGTATCAGAGGTTTGTTAGAGGGATAATATGGAGTTTGGAGTTAGGAATAGGTGAGGTTTCATTGGTTGGTAGGGAAATGATATCAGGCATGTTAAGAAAGCACTGTGAACACTTGAGAGAAGATGATACATAGGTATTTAGGGCCCCTTGGGATCTGAGGCATGTCCCTTTAAGTTTACAATGTCTACTAAACAATGTGATGCTGGTTGAAGGGTAGAGACCTAGGAAAGGATCATGCATCATTATTCTTTGTCCATGTGTTTGAATGGTTATAAATTTGGATAGGTTAACCTAAAATGAATAAAAAAACATTAATTAATGTTAATTTCATATATATTCCTTGTTTAAGAGTTCTGTCTTTTTTCCTTTTCAAGTATGGATCCAGGTCAAAGTACTCGTCAGGTTCACGCAGAAGATATCCAACATGATGTTCCAGCAGATCGTCGTAGAGTAGAGGTTGAAGATGAAAATACATAAAGGAGGAAAATATAAGAGTTTTGGCACTAGATTCCTTCATAAGTACGAGGGATCTGTTACATATGAAATCACATAGGACAAGTTAGAAGAGGTTCAGATAGCTTTCAGTTTGACCTGTACATGGAAGAAGCACTGGGTATCATTGGTTATGATAATGATATGTGGGGAATCAAGGTAGTAGTTGTGATTTTTCTAATTGGATCACTAGGAGTTGTAGATCTCATGGGAGAAGTTATATGAGTAGTTTAGAGTTGATTTTCATTATTCGACCGTGAATGTGGAGAGTCACCCGGAGAATATTACCCTTCGGTAGGGGAGTTCTAGTGTGTGAGAGTTTGGGATCCATTTATGAAAACGTCTATGATATTATTTGAACCTGTTACCAGATGATGAGGATAGGGTGAGGAATTTTGTGGATTCTTTTTCCATAGATTCAGTGCTAGGTCACCCCATTTATGATTATGACATATCTCGAGGTGCTGGTGAGGGAAGATTTCATTTAGATGACATTATCCAGAATAAGATCATTATGAGAGGGGAGTCATCAAGATTCTTCAGGAAGTATAGTTGTTGTCTGGGGTTCCCAGTTTTCAGGGAACAAGAGTTTGTAGTTGGATGGGGTTAGGTCCCATCCCTTAGAATCTCATTTCTCTAGGCGTGGAGATTCTCATAAATATGCCATGGGGGTAGGTGATTGTTTTTATAATGGAGGCTAAGTTCATTATCAACATTAGTGCCCGACCATTCTGATCAATCAACATGCACAAGGTGTTCTGCTCCAGGTTCCTCCATTGAGGAAGTTCTATCCCATACAACAGTACTAGTTTTCGCCAGCGTTGGATCAGCAGACTGCAGATAGGGTAGAAAGAGGACAGCCCTAGGATGCTCCCCATCCTCAAAGGGAAGATAGTGATCATGGTGGTGGTCATCATCCAGGCCTGAGAGACCATAGAGTAGGTTGTGGTCAGCTTCATGATTTAGAATTTCCATTTCCAGGAAAGCCATACACCATTTAAGGTATCATTTTCATGTTTTCTATTTTGGTATATCCCTTGTTTGACATAGGAATGATGCACTCATTCATATAAAATGCCCTTTTCCATGATTTTTAACTTGCGGTAGAGAATATTCCAATGCCGTTGACATTTACTATGCCAGTTAGAGGTCAAGATGACTTGTCTAATGTATGTAAATACTCTCAACTAGTGCTGGGGAAGCAACGATTGTGGGGAGATTTCCTATGATTATATATACAACCATATGATGTCATGATGGGCATTCATTGGTTGTATTAGGTGTAGGAAATTTTGGGTTTATTCAATAGGCAGGTGGTGTTCTTTGATGCTGATGAAGAGCTAGTGGTGTTTGTTGGTTAGAGAGACCCTTAAATAGAACACAAAAAAGTTACGTACTTAAATTTTTTGAAGGATGAGATGATTCTGAGTTCATTGAGGGTTAAGAAGTTGTAATTTCTCAGGGTCATGGAAGAGTTCCATGACCTCTTTATAAAAGAGGTTGTAGCGTTACCCCCTCGAGGAGATCATGTTCCGGATCAATCTATAGTCAGTAGAATCTATTATATCTATGTCTCTATATAGGATGGAACCTTTAGAGTTTTAGTTGCTATGTATATATCTCTATGGATTGTTGCTATGCGGTTTTATTCAGCCGACTATGTAACCATGGGGTGTAACAATTTTGATCACGAAGAAGGCTAATGGATGTTTGAAGTTGTGTGTCGATTATCGTCGCTTGAACAAAGTGACAGTGGAGAACCTCTATCCTCTTCTGTGGATTTATGATTCATTTGGTCAATTAAAGTGTGTAAGTTATTTACTAAAGATCGATTTGTGGTTCAGGAATAATCAGATGAATGTGACAGATGGGGATAACCCAAAAACTTATTTCAATTATCATCATGGAAAATTATGAGTTCTTGGTTATGTCATTCGATTTGATGAATGATTGAGCTGTGTTCATGTGGTTCATGAAAATTGTATTCTTTGAGTTCCTAGATAATTTATTGGGGGGGTTTTATTGAATACATCCTTGTGTACTCCTAATTTGAAGAGGAGAAAGAAGAGAACTTGCGTACCATTTTTGGGAGTTCATTATTGACAAAAGCAGTTTGGGAAGTTGGAAAAGTGTGATTTTTGGGCTTGAGAAGTCCATTTAATAGGGCTCATTATGTATCAATATGGAGTTTCTATGAACCTGTCGAAGATAGAAGTAGTTGTGTGTTTGGCCTCCCCCAATATAGTAGAAGATATGAGATGTTTACATGGAATCTCTAGCTATGACAGAAGGTTTTTAGCCCATTTCTCTTGGTTTGTGACTCCTTTTACATCGTTGACTAGGAGGGATCAAACATTCATGTGGATTGATCAGTGGAAGTCATATTTTTGGTATCTGAAGGATAAGTTGGTCAGTGCTCCAGTTCACTTTTTGGAATCATAATGAGTTCAGTTCATGGATTTTGGTGATTCTTTGCATCTGGGGATAGGATATGTTCTTATTTATTAGAGAGAAGTAGTTTCATATGGGTCTCAATAGTTACGTCCCCATGAGAGTAACTATTCCACCCACGATCATGAATTTTCTTGGTAGTTCTTCCATTAATGTTTTGGAGACATTACCTCCTCAGCAAGCACTCGTCGGTTTTCACAGATCATAAGAGCATGAGGTATGTTTTCTCCATGAGTTACATAAAATTGTGACAACATCAGTGGATGGAGTACTTATAGGATTACAACTTCAAAATAATGTATAACCCCAGTAAAGGGAATGTTCTAGCTGATGCACTGACCACAAAGTCAAATAATTATTCAGTGCATGAATTAGTTGATTTGCAATAGGATGATTGTAGCACAGGATAATCATAAGTTCTATGCTGACCATAATATGAAAATAGTGTAGTTTGATGTTGGGGATCGTTTGTTTCTTAATGTTAACCCCAATGTCGACATAGAAGGTTTGTTTGTGAGAGTAGGCTTTCTCCCCAGTTTTTAGGACCTTTCGAGGTGTTGTCTCAAGTGGGGTCCAGGGAATATCGGGTAGCAGTTCCCATGATGATGATCCAAATACATGATGTTTTTCATGTGTCATAGCTCCATAGTTATATTAATGATGACTATCATGTAATCCAAAAGGGTCTAGGACAATGTTAATGATGATGCAACATTTGAGGACCAACCTATAGAGATCCAATACTGCAAGGAGAAGCTGCAACACAGGTATGAAATCCCCTCGGATTGTGTCTTGTGATGGCATGGTGGGGTGGGGGAGAGTACTTGTGCATGTGACTCACAAATACACACATAGAACCCTAATCTTTTTCTTATCAAACTCTTTTCTTTTAATGATGTTTGTTGTGGTTGTAGACCTATCATGTTTATGATATGGATTTCTATTATTACTATTTGTGGATTCCTCTATTTTGAGATGTATCTCCCACATGAGATTTTGTAGGGGATTGTTATAGTTTTCATTTTGTTTTGTGATGTTCCTTGGATGAAATAGTTGAGCTCCTTTGGTGGGTGAGCCATGTGAGGTTTCTCAAATGGGGTTGGTAAGACATTTTTTTATGTTTCCTCCCTGTTTTGGTCTTGGATTCTCAAGGAATATAATGTTTTAAGAGGTATCAGATGTTATGGCCCAAAACAATCTAGTCCACCCCATTCTTGAAATTTGGTGTTGGAGTTGTTCTATGATATTCTGTTGACTTATCCCCAACACTTTTACAAATTTAAAATTCTATGAATAGGGTTTCTATAATGGTGAGTCATTTCTAACCGTTTTAAAATTTCCAGAATGGTGACACATCAAACGGTATGTGTACAGTGTTTCTAGAATGGTGATTCATCTAATAGTAGGTGTTATGGTGTTTCTAGACTGGTGGGTCATCTAACTGTAGGAGCTATAGTGTTTTCAAAATGGTTATACATCTAATGGTAGGTGCTATAGTGTTTCCATAATGGTTAGTCGTCTAATGGTGTGTGCTACAGTGTTTCTCGACTGGTGAGACATCTAACGGTATGTGCTACAGTGTTTCCTAAACAGTGAGTCATTTCCAGGAGTTTTTCAAATTTCAAGATTATTCTAGATTTCATAATCTTCTGGTTAAATATATTTATTAAAAATAAAATGAGTTGAATTAAATATTTATGTGGGTTTTAATCCATTTCAAGGGATAGAAATCATATCTTTGATTTTCTAAAAAATAAGAGCCTTTTAATTGGTCAAACCTCATAGTTTAATGTGTTCCACATTAATGGAAGTTCTATGTTGTTTAAAATATTATTATTCTCAGATTTAATACTTCAAATTCAGTATCCATCCATTTATTATTTCAATATCCTTTCTCTCTCTTTTACAAACTCTCATACTTTATTTCCATGGGAGTGGTGTGATCAAATTGTAATCCTTGGATCGTTTACCCACGATGTTTCTTTCTGCTACTTACATGCCCCTATTTTGGTACAAGAAGCAAGTGTCAAACCATATTTGATAGAAGATATGTTCAATCATTATTCATGTGGGTTATCCTATCCATTTCCTCTCATTTTTCCTTGACAAGTGATGACACTTGTTCTCCATCTTTTTAATAAACTTTTCATGTATGTTGTATGATGTCGACACTCTTGGATGAATGTAGTTGTTGTAAGAGGGATGGGCCTGATCTGGTAGTTGATCTGTTCTTGATTAAATAACATCAATAGCCTTTTGAGGTAGGGTATTCGTGGCTACTCAATTCTATTTACAATCATAGGTAGAGTTATGATGTTTTATCCCACAGGATCACAATGGAATTGACATGAAAAATATTCAAACTGGATTAAATGAATTGTTATCGATCGTATATTGTTTCCTATGCATTTTCTAGATAGTGTGATATTTATTCATTGTTTTTTAGCATGTTTTTTGAAATGGAAATCTGTAAAGAACATAAAGTCGGGATTAATTGTAAATTAATTTTCTAAAGCTAAAGAGGAATGTTAATGCATCCGATTATTGTTGTTGTAAAATATTGATCATTAAATTGATGATAATGGGCATGTTTAATAAAATTTTTTGATAAAAAAAGTAATTTTTATTCTTATTTCTAATGGATAAAAGGAATTTCAATTAATTATTTAATTATTTTGTAATAGCTATGATATCTTACTTTTAATGTTTCACATATTTGGAAATTATTAATAATGAATTGGAAAATTAAAGATGGAGTAAATAACCAGATGTTGGATTAAATATAATTACTTTTATGTTTCTGAGTTACCCTCATTATTATAAGGTGGATTTCTTTGTGATTTGGATCCATGAGTGGTAGTCGTGAGTGAAGGTTTCCAGCCTTTCTTTGGGCCAAGAGCCCAATATATTTGTTTTTCTTTCTCTCTTCTTGTGATGTGATGTAACCCTGGATTGTTGTTATGATATGTGGGAAAGGGAGTCCCAGTGTTTGTGGTATCAGTTTATTACTAGGGTGGTGGGATGCATTGGTTTATGCATGTGCGCGTTGGGGAGGACACTAGAGAAGATGAAAAGGGTTGAAGTTGGGATTAACAATTTTTTTGATTATTGGAAGATTATTATGGTTTATCAACTATACATTCACCACTAATTTGTGTATATGGTCTTGGATAACCTCCTTCTAAAAGAGCCAAAAAAATCCTGGGGTATGATATATTATTTCTGTGTTTAGCTTCCTAGGTAAGGATGAGTCTATGCTCCTACTATGTGTGGAACATACTTGAAATGTAGTTCATCTACTCACCGTGTTGATCCCCTTGTATTTGGTAGCATAAAATGTTTTTGTAGAATACCTAAAATTATTTAAAACTGTTAATGATATTAATTAATGATTTAATAAATGATGTTAAACCCATGGGCCTGTATCTTTCCATGATGAAATGCTGTGGTTACTTTTGTGGATCCCTGGAATCGGGGTGGTTGTGCTTAGAGGGAATGTGATATTGTCAGAATTCTAATGTAATGAAATGTGGAAATGTTAATGGTTGATTATTGGTTAAAGAATTAATTATTGTAATGTCAAATCAAGAAAAAGGTACAATATGATTTAATAAATCTCTTTAAAAGGTTGTGTGAATGTAGGATATCAATTCTTAGTAGTGGCAGCCCGGAGTCCGAGAGACGTTA
The DNA here is from genome assembly GCA_963277665.1 of Viscum album. Classification (NCBI taxonomy): domain Eukaryota; kingdom Viridiplantae; phylum Streptophyta; class Magnoliopsida; order Santalales; family Viscaceae; genus Viscum; species Viscum album. Next base: position 1,468,152,740 of record OY728134.1, on the reverse strand, counting down.
GCTGTAGTTGTGTATATGATAAATTTTTTTCATAGTGTGGTTGTGAGAAATATTATATCATGTAATTTTTGTGTTTCTATAAACTGACCCACCTTTTTTGTTTTGGAGACTAACACCTTGGGGATTTTGAGGCCTAGGGGGTGTTTTTCACAACATCTCGGTGGGAGGACGGATGGATGAATTACCCCTTTGGCCCCGCTCTCTTCTCTTGGAAGTTACTTGTGACGGTATGCCTGGTTGTTAGTTTTCCCCATATATGTTCGTAGAGGGATGTAATGGATTGTTATTGTTTCACACACATATATTCTAGATATAGTTTCCTGTAGAATACTATAGGTATAACATATATTGGATGTGTTGATTTGAGGATTCTTACTCGGTGTATGGGTTGTAGTGGCTTGAGGTGCAATACCCGATGTATGATACATGTACTATGGGATATTATGGATCTCAAAAACTACCTGTTACTTTTGGTTTTGTGGAAGGTGTGGTGCCACAACTATGTGTCTTTGAGAATTAATTGTGTTTCACGAGGTGCAGGTTGTGGTGCTTACAAGATAGTCTTCATGCCAGCCTTGTGGAGAGAGATGGCTTATGACGTACAATGTTGGGTAAAAGCGAAAACCCAATGGGGAAGTGGTAGTGGGAAACCTTCATATTCATTACAATATTATATACCCTTTTATGTGATACTTAGTGAGAGTATCCATGGTGATGTTGGGATGATATTATATATATTTAGGTGATGAGTTAGTTTCACTCATTGATTCATTGTTCTTTAGCATGCTTCCTTTTAATTTTCACAGTATGATCTAGGGAGGATCCTACAAAGTACACTATTATACTCAACCAATGTTTTATAATATATTTTTTAGGTCACATAGATTAGGCTGAAGATCCGGAAGGTTACTACTAGCTTAGGGTTTACAGGGGTTGTTTGGGCTTTTTAGTTGCTACTTATTTACTTCCTTTTGGAAAATGCAGTTTTCCTTTTGAGTTTTTTAGTTATTTCATGACATAACATACATGTACTTGGGAGTATTTTACATTTCAATATGAGTTGGAGTTTTTTGGAATTATTATTATCTCCCTATTTTTCATGTGTACTCTTAGAGGGTAGTGCCTCCCATTTGTGTGTTTATTATACCATTAGTGATAGTAAACAACCTGGTGCCTACTGGAGGGTGACTCAGGGGGGTCCTTATCTATCTTCTCACATTGTCATCTCAAGAGGCGTACACTTTTTGGGGAGGGGTTCATGAGACTAGTATAATTTAAAATCTATTTATATTTAAACATCTTCTTGATTTATTAACATAATTGGTCAAACAATTTCTGTAACAATCCCTATTCAAAAAAACCATAGTCAGTAGTATTGTTAAATTATTGGTATAGAATAAAATATTTATCATATAACCCAACAACTATTAAATATTTAATGAATAACTACATACATATTTTTCACATTACACTTGAAATTATAAAATACAATATAAAAATCTATGACAAAATTATTATCCATTCTTGAAGATCCTTAAAAAATACACATAGTTCTCTACTCAGTTTTCATAGGATAGAAGAAAATAAGGGTAATCATAGATGTTCAGTAAAGAGTAGTGTACTAAAGATTATGTCGTATCATATGCTTAAAAAATAGTTTGAATATAATTGAAGTTGAAAATAATTCCCAAATCCAATAAAACTGATGGAATTACAATATCAAGAACAATAAATAAAATGTTTTAAAAAAATTTCTGATCTAGTACAGATTGAATACATAATTTTGGACATTATTAACATATCTTTAAGTCCATTTGTATAGATAAAAAATGGCTAACGTATAATCAAATATACTAGCTAGTTTCATTCCTCAGACATACTTATGCATCAAGGGTTTATCTATATGAGCCCCCATCACTAATTATGCTCAACACATTCTTCAAATATGTTATTAAGAAATTTAAAAACATTTTTAATGTAACATATTATATAATCATGGATAGATACAATTTTTTTTGTCTTTGTAATGGATGTTGAGGAAAAAACTTATTTCATGATTCATGTAATAATGTTTCTATCTTGGGAAATATCCTAAAATATTCATTCAAACTATAGAGTATTATTAGTATAATAATAAGTAACATTATAAAAGGGGACAAGATAAGGTAATGGTGAAGGGTATGTTCAATATTATAGGTTATCAACAGATGATATTAATTGATATTAATCGATATTAATATTTTTCCCAAGTAAGATACCATAACAAATGTATCTAAATCATTCATTACGGTTTTTAAAGAGCATGTCAATTTATAAAGAATATCCCAATGGAATGTCTAGATAGGTGTGTAGTCTAAGTCCCACTCATTATGACCATGTGTGTAGATTATGCTGAACCTCAAAAATCCATCTCAATGTGACCACCCCTTGGTGAATCTCTATAAGAGATGCATCCACATGACATTATCCAAATATTGATGCAATTTTTGGGAAAACCACACAATAATTACAATAAATGATTTATGATTTCTACATTATAATGGCTTTAGAAATTTTTTTAATGGTAGTATGTCTATTTATAATATATAAAATGGTTAGTAATTACATAAAATAATATTCATGATGACATTACGATAATGTTTAGAAATATAAAATAGATGGGGTAGAATGAGAACACTTATGTATTATTAAAAATGATATAATGAGAGGGTATATATATTCTATCATTAATTATATATCATATTTCCGGTAGTTTAATGAAATTATAATAATGTAAATATGGGAAAATGGTATTATAACAAAATATTTTCATTTAAAAAGGAAAGAGAACGATTGGAAACCCTTATATTTTTTATAGAATTATAAGATATTTGGGGACTCTTTAAAAATATAAAAACACTTGGGAAAGAAATTGGAGAGGTATATGAAAATTAATTTCATGGTCAATGCTTTTTGGGTTTATTGGGATTATAGAATGGTTGTGTATGAGAACCTTTTAAGGGAAAAAAATATGGGTGTTTCCACAGAAACTATAGTTAGCTATGGTATAAGAATGGTATAACATGGGGGTTAGGTATGTCTGGTGATTCAGGTGGTAAAATGTTTTTAAATCATGTAGGTATGAAATTTCATCAAAATATGGTAATATTGAATGTATAAATGAAAATTAGTTTGTAAAATTAACGTGTCATTATATTACCCATTTTAGAAAATATTAATTTTGATTAAATATTAATGAAGTTATTATTTTATTATATAATATTAAATTCAGATAAAATTATGATGTATTGAATCTTATTTTGGGATCTATTCTACCAAGTTCCATTTTTGAATATAATAAAATTTTGTTTCACGTTAAAACAAACAATGCTTATAAAATTGATTTTGGTATAAAGATGTTGTTTTAGTTATTAGGTGTTTTTATTCTTTTCTACAATCCATTATCAATAAAATATATATTATTTTATTTATATATATTTCTAAAAATCATATTATAGATTTAATTTTAAAATATATCCATTAGAAAATAATTATTTAATTATTAGTCATTGAAAAATAACTATTTTATAGTGGTAATTAATATGTACATTCATAAATTAATACTATTCCAAAAAAAAATAATTATTTCATATTTAATAATTTCAAAATTATTTTCAAAATATGAAAAAATGTTACATTATATAATTAAAAAAATTATTTTTTGCATCATAAGTGTAAAACAAAGGTTTTAGAAAAAGATAATTTTTAAGAACATTTTATATAGGGTAAAATCATCAATGATTTTGGTTCCAATAAAATAATTTATTTTATTATAAAAAAATTAAAATTTTACATTTCACCCAAATCACTACAATATTTAATTTTTACTCATTAATATATAATTAAAATAAAATACCAAATGTAGTTTTAGTTTTTTGAAAATAATAATCATCTTCTGAAAATGTTAAAACTTGGTTTTATAAATTCATATTAGAATTTAAGAACATAAAAGTTTTATTCTTAAACACATCATTGAAAAATTAATATGATTATAAAAATTCTAGGCCTTTCACATATAATTATAATTTCATAAAATTAAAATATTAATTAAAATTATATTTTCCATGATTCACCAAAAAATAAACTATTTCACAAATATCCAAAACAATTTATCATAATATAATATTAACATTGGAAATCCAAAAAAATGTTACTTTTTTCAAATTAAAATTGTAAAATTTTATATTTTCAATAATTTAATGGATAGAGGATATTTACATGTCAGATTGTCTAATTATTTTAAGATGTAAACATTAAATTTGATAGTAGGATTTTGAGTATTACATCCCCTAGTAAATAATTTCATCATTGAAATTAGATACATGTAAGCTACTAAAAACAATGGGTATTCGATACTTATCTCTTAATTAGGATCATATTTGACCACCACTAGTTTTTGTCTTCTCAAAATGAATTTTAAAAAATTATTTGTTTACATCTTGATATTTTAAAATAATAATATTATTTTCTATTGAATGTATGACACACAACACCAACCATTAAAGAACCACCAAATACTCTTATCTGAATATGATTATAATAACATAACCATTGAATTTATGGGTATTAATAGTAATAACATTTTTATAATATATATATATATTCCCTTAAATAAAATAAATATCTAATTATGCATTGACTATCAACTTTTTAGAAACTAAGATAAAAACATTTTAAGGTGAACGATATATTTTTTAGAAAATAGTGTTTATGCGTCCAATTTAATTTAAAAATAAAATATTAAAGTTATCACAATTTATAAACAATTGTAAGAAATATGTATAATATATATTCAATTGAATAAATCAGCATTCATTTTTTTATGGATATTAATAATGGAATATTATGAAATTCATTTTATGCTTTAAAAATACCTTTTCATAAAGAAAATTATTTAATTTTTTGAAAGAATAATATTCTAAATTTCTGAAACCTATAATAATTTTACTATATAAAATTGAATTTTTTTTGAATTATTTATTTCAAAAATTCTCACAATGATAATGTATTATAATTTTATGAAATCTTTTTTCGATGAATAGCGAAAAATACAGATTTTTATTGAAGACTATCTTTTTATGTAATGAAAATTAAAGTATCCATTTATTAAAATGTTTTCAATTATAAATTTTTTTATTTATAATATTATTAATGAAATTATGTTCATTAGAATCAATTTCATTAATTATTTTGGAATAAAAACGTTTTATACATTAGAAAACATTTTTACTTGAATATAAAGTTTATTCACGTTTTATATCATAAGATTAATATTAAATCATTCCACTTAAGTTAATGGAATTTGATTAAACCTATTCCATATTTTTAATATGTATAATTAAAATTAGGTAATAACTACCACATTCTTTTAGGTAAAAATGAATTATTAAAATGGAAAATCTATTACAATGGTTAATGTTAAAACAAGTTCACCATGGGATAAATACATGTGATAAGGGATAAAATAAACTACAATTTTTCAAAATCACATTGAATTAATATATTTTGACACTATGACAATTCATTTTTATAAGTGTTCCATTTTAATTTAATATTATTTGAGTATGATATTAATATATTTTAATTTTTATAAAAATTCCAACTGTGTCCCCTCCCCCACATATAATGAGAAACCCACTCTACACTCCTCACAACATAGTAAGATCCATTTATATCTACCAAATATTGATAATTTACCTTCATTTAATCCCTCCTTGGGACCTATGATACTTATTTTTCGTATAATTAAAATCTTAAAGGGATTAAGTTATAATACAAATGAGGTTCTCTGATGAAGAGGTGTTACTATTAAATAATTTTTTGTATTTTATATCTTAATCTACATCCTTAAAATATTCTTCAACCTTAATTAAATACTGAAATTTATATATTTCATATACCATTATGTTATTTTTTTAATTTAATAATCAATATCTATTTTCTCCTCTATCAAATGATAAGAAAAACTGTTATTTGTGTGTATGACGAACTACAGCTTCGCAAAACCTTGTCATTCTTTTTCCAATCATTTTCTCTCAAGGATAGTTGAAATGATGGATTTAATATTAATATCTATATAAAATATATAATTTAATAGTTATATTTTTGTAAGGATAATATATTATCTATTTTATTAAATAACCATCCAATGAAAATGATATTATTGTCCATGCATACATATGAATTACCACATCAATGATGTGATGTCATTTGTTTTTTTTCACCACATCACATGGATGGTATATATAAGTGTATTTAAATAGATAATATTTTATTTGTAAAATATTCATAATTATGTAATTATGAAAAAATACATACAATATTTCCCTCGTTTTCATTGAAAAATGGAATATTTACTCATACATACATACGACATAACATCCCCTAGATTGTAAAATAATCCATTATTCATAACCATATTTCATGTTTGATTATAAATGTATAAATAATATATATTTATGATAATTATAATATAATTATCAATTATTAAATGATGTAATAATGAACACGTTTACCAAGGACAATGTAATGAAGTCGTTTGGAAATTTTGAGTTGAAAATCCAAACAACATAGGACATAGACATAATACATTAGTTAAATAAATAAATCATTGAATAAATGAAATTAATATTTTAATGATAATTTAATGAACATTAAAAATGTTATTAAAAAACTAAATCATTAAAAATAATTTATTTTATAGATGTTAAAGGACATAGATAATAGGTCTTGACTTGAAGTAAAAGACTTCGTCCCAATTTCCCATCATTGGGGAAATTTTAATGTTATATATAATATTTATTTTATTTTGTGTATATGCATCCCTGTTATATTTAATATCATTAATTCCACCATACATCATGTAATATTATGTTACAATTCATTTTTCATCATCTAAGGGGTCTTGATTTGAGTGATATAAAAGTGGTAAAGGGTTTCTTAACTCAATTTTCGATCATTGTCTTATATCAATTATTCATTGATTATATTATGTCATATTTTTTTTAAAAATGATTTTTTTAATTTTTTTTATTTAATATTTTTTCAAAGATTTAAATTGGTTTCACATAATATATCCACCGAAAAGTTCTATGTTCAATTATATTATATTTGGAAGGGTTATTCAACTCAAATTATCCTTCATTAGGATATATGTTCCTATTAGTACCTTATATAATATTTTAATATTTATAAACTATACCATTAACATGGAAATTATTAGATATCCTTCATTTAATAATATTTAATGTCTAATTTGAATTATTAATTCATTGGAACTATGATTCAAAAGTTACATAAATAATAAGGAAATTTTGACTCAATCCATTTTTAATATGAATTATTTATTCTTGAATTATTATTAAAGGAAATTACATGATCCATATATAAAGTCCAAATTTAATTTTCATATAATTTTTTTATTTTACAAATTTTCATGTTATAGTACAATTTCCCCCTCTTTGGTACTTACAATTATCTAGAATTTTTTTTTAATAAAAATCCCACAATATTTACTCGGTGGTCAGTAAACATTTTCTTAAACATCCATAACAATAAAAAAAATTTATGAATGTTTTGATCTATACATTAAATGTATTTAAAATTAAATTCTCTCTAAAAGATACTTTATTTATTTATTTTAAAAAATAAGTCTTCCTAATTTATTTCTAAATAATCAATTTTTGATTTTTTTACAAAATTGTTATAGGTATATTCTTTCTTTTAATGTATATGGAGTGAATATTTTTTCTCCCACCATCATGATCAGACATGATTTTCAATCAACCGTTATAATATTCCAAGTTAATTTTGAAATAAAATAGTTTTCCTAATATTATGTAATGTTTTATTTACTACATTTTATCATGAATTTGGAAATGGAGTTTTCCAAATGAACTTATTTGTTTATATTTTAATGGAATTTATATTCATCAACCACAAAACCCGTCAATTTTACATATTATCTGCTATGGATATTATATGATCATACCATCCTTATTAATTAATTAGATGTATTATGAATCATTAAATGTTATTTTCAAGGAATATATTCCCTTTTCATGGTTAAATAATGATATGAATGAATAATTGTTTTTGTTATATTGACAACCGCAAGATTCTAATTTCTTTTATAATTATATAGTACTTGTAAATATGTATATATGACTTAAGGGTAGTCCAATTGAAAACTTAGGATTGGTGGTTCTATTATAGAACAATTTTTGGTAGTTATGTAATAATCTGAGGATGATTAGGTTCAATGTATACATCAAAATAATTGGGTAAAAAGATGGAATTAACTATTAATAAGTTTCTCCTAGGAGATGTTTTCAATTTACAATGTAGATTATTCCCTTTTTTAGAGTTATAGAAATAGTGATACAATAGTTTTTTTTCTATGATAACAATATGATATTTATGACTTTGCAATAAGTTATAGTGAATCATTGAAAAAGGATTGCTTTCTCATGGATGATGGTTGTTAACTTATCTGAATCATGTATTTTGTTAAATAATTATGTCTTTTCACATTATTTAGGATCCAAATTTTATGCATATAAATTCTATTATGAAATGATCATGTATTTTGATTATTTCATCATACCCTTATGGTCATCTAATGATAATTGGTGACATTTAATTGTCAATGCTTATGTTTTCCCTTACTGACTATTTGATATTGACCTTATTATGTTTTCCTTTTCTCTAGGTTATGAAAATTTATGGAATTTAAATTATATCTAGAATATTAATGGTAATATATAACCTATAATTCCATGTCATTATCGCTTAAAAAACTAGTTGAAGTCCATCAGGGTGTATCCTTGGTAGTTCACCCTAAATTGAAAGATCTACCTGATCCCTAGGATCGTGTGTTAGCTATCCCCAATGCTAGAGTTTAAAGGATCCCAAATTAGTAACCAAGTGTCCTGTAATATCAAGAAAAATTTAATGATAATATTCTGTTGTAGTAAATTTATTTACTTTTTGTAAATATAGGTAAACCAGCAATGTTATGTTAGGGTATTCACATCCTTTAAAAATTATTTAATCCATGTGAGGTTATTCAATTGGAAGAAAAATCAATGAATCAATTTTCATCCCATTTGACCATCTAAGGAAAATCGTAACATGATTCCAAGAATGTCTAAGGGTATTCCACACCTCTAAAATTCACGTTTTATTATCAAAATCTTGAATGATATAAATTTTTTCAAGGTATATGTTACCGTTCATTCATATTATCAATTAGATTATATTAATTAGTCATTTCATATATAAATAAGAGATGTTACATGAGAATAATTAATCCCATTTAATCCTTCGTTTAATCCCTCATAATTAAGGGAATACCTCATAGTTTAACAAGAGCATGTGACATGACCTTTACATTCACACATTAATCAATTAGTTTAGCATTACAATCAATTCAATTTAACTCATTTGAATCATAATCACATAGGAGTAGTTTTTTCTATATATAAATTATCCTGGTTTCATGGGAAAACAATAAACACTAAAAAAGGGGTTTAACAAGTTATGGTAAATTAACAGATACAATGTCATGGGTTTAAATACAATGAATCCTTGGTGATAATTATTTATTAAATTAATATAACATTTAATAAGGCATTTCAAATATAGACTGGAATTATCCTTAATGGAAGAAAATATAAATATCTATATCTTTAAGGAAAAAGGGATAAACGATATGCCATTACATTGTAGTTGACTCCTCATCCAATATTGGTTATTAATCTATGAAATAATTGGATAAATTGAAGAAATAGAAATACCCCAAAATTGGCGATATTAACTCACATAGATTTTTCGTTCCATATATTTAAGGAAACTAAGAAAACAAGAATTAGGGTTGATGTTCTTACCATTAGATATCCAAAATGATTAACGATTGTAACATCAGACATCATATTCAAAAGGAGGCTCATGCATAGCTTGAGGGAGAAGTGAATATCTGAATAGAGGGGGAGCTACTATGTGTGATGTGTTATGATAAATGGGGGAAGAAACATTAAAGTATGTATGGGTAAAAAAGAAAATTAACATATTTTTAAATTTTCCATGACTTGGCCACAATGTCTTATAAATTGTAATCCAGTAATATGATATAACTATCCCATGGTTTCACCCCTCGAATAGGCTAGATTCATAGTTAAAAAAACCACATGCACCCTATACGGCCCCTCATAAATTTTCAATTTCAACACAATAAGATCATGTGGTCTAACATGAAAAATTTCTTAAACAATGAACTGAATCCTTTTTGCTATATGGTTGAGCCTCATGGTTATCACTAATTTTGAAAAAATCATGTACCTCATTTATTATATCCAAAACAAGTGCTCCAGCCTCCAAACAAGCCTAGAATTGTCCCAAAACCTTCCTAACTACATTAATAGCACATATTTTATGGAAGAAAATTAAAACTAAAATTTAAAGGATTTATTACTCATCAAAACATAGGGTCATTATTTCCACCCCTCCTTAAAACTATATATCATCATGATTCACCTAGGGTGTTTGATAATAATATGAGAAAATCTACGACCACTGAGAATGTGCATTGGGATTCCTCTCCCATTTCACATCCTATTCATATTCATGCTTCCATAGAATCCATAATAGAATAAATAAAATTATATATAGATCATTCATGCTATGATCAATGATATGAAATGAATAATCATCAAAAAAATCATAAAAATCTCACTCAATATCTTATGTATGTAGAACATGAGAGAGGTCTAAGTAGTAATGGATATATTTAGAAATATAGAATATATCATTCATGCCTTAATAATTCTGAGGTATCTATAACCGATATGGGACCAGACCCACTCTCTCTATGATATCAAAGGGCCCAACCAAATATAGGTTTCATCTTACCTTATATCTAGGTACATATATCCCACAATATATGTAAATCATTGAAGAAGACCTGATCTCCCCCATTCAAATTCCAAATGTCAGATGTGACAATCGACACTGAGATCTGCCTAGATTGAGATATATCCATAAGCAGTCTAATAATTTTTACATGTGTAGTGCCCGGATCAGTGTGATCACTGAGAGGGGGAGGGGGTGAATCAATGATCCTTTAAAACTTTTTACTAATTGATTCTTTATCAATTAAACCTCTATGGCTTGTTAAGGCCTCGATCCACTCTTCTTGTATCTCTCAGCCTTTCCTCGAGTGATGCAGTAAATGTAAAGGCACAGGACACAAGGATTAACAAGGTTTGGCTCTAAAGGCCTACGTCCTTGCCATGTTGGTTAAATGCCCCAACATGGTTTCTCCGGTATAATTCGGTTAGTAATTACAATGGTCGATACAGAGTCACACTGTATCTCTCCTGAGTCCCACAGGAGGTTCTTTATACTGCATCCCACAGTGTTACCAGAGTCCCACTGGCCTGCTTTAGCTTCCACCAAAGACTTCTCCACCCTGAGTCTCACAGGGGGTCTTCTCCTGGCTCCTCGAGTCACACGAGTAGCTCTTCTTCTTTTCAAGCTCTTCAAGAGTCTTCAACAACCTTGGATAAGGTCTGCTGGCCTTACTCACTTCTTCTAATCACTGGTGGTGACCAGGACTTCTCTTCTTTTCTCGGGCTTTGTCTCCTTCTACTAAGGATTACCCGACCACTGTCTTCAAGAATCTTGATTGGAAAATATGTTCCTGCACTGAGTATGCCCACTCAATCTTCTTGTTCTTCTCAACTACTGAAAAATCAGATGAATGATGTCTTTAACTTCAGTCTGGATTCAGTCTCTCTTCAATTCAACTTCATACACTGAGTACATGGCATCTCTGAATCTTCATGCATGACTTGCATGGAATCTCAAATGTCTTCAAGAACCTTTGTTCTCGGACTTCTCAAATGCACACACACTGATTTGAACTTTGTTTACGTGTGCATGTGCATGCATGCAAGCATGATCTCCCTATTTCTTCTTGGTGTGATAAACCATTAAAGGGTGTAATCTCTCTTAGCACACACACCTTTTTCTTCAAGTCACACTCTTTTATTCTTTCTCACACACACCAAATTGTGTGTTGTTATTTAGAGTGGATTTCCCCTTCTATCTTTCTTCTCAAGGTGTCCACCCACTTGTTCACTTGTTCATACATGCATGGACATCCATGTGTATTCTTCCTTAACTTGGGCACACACAAGAGGTATGACCTCCTTCACTTGTGCACAGACTTAGGCTTCGGCCTTCTTGTTTCTTTGCACACACACACTCAATGGTGGTGTGTTCTTCCTCTCCTTTTTCACACACACAAATGATTCTTTATTTCTTCTTCTTCAAAGTGAGTACACTTCACTTGTTCACACACTCCTTCTTCAACCCGTGCACACACAAACAAACCCAAATGGGTGTGGCCTTCCTTGTTTGCACACACTCACCGTGTGTGGTCTTATCTTCACCTGCACACACTTAACAGGAGGGCGCGCAAGCCTTCCTCTCCACTTAGCACACACACAATAACGTTTGTCCTTCCACTTGAGCACCGAACACCTCACCAATGAAGGGCGTGCAAGTTATGTGGCCACCTCCTGCCTTCATGCACGCTGGGCGCGACAGCTCCTACCGCGCAGGTGGCGTGGTGACTTTCTCCTGCCGCGGAAGTGAGCAGACAGAGAAGGTGCGCAAGTATGCACAGCTCAGTTGCTTCCTTCCACACAAAGGGAGCGTGGTGTCTTCCTCCTGCCGTGTGAGTGTGCGGGCACAGAGGGCGCGGCCACTTGCTACCGCGCAAGAATGCGGGCAGCAGGCGCACAAGGCTCGGCTTCTTCCCTGTCGCTCAAGGGAGTGCACATGGAGGCTTGACTCGGCCTCTTCCTTCACGCAAGGAATGCACGGTTCTCTTTCGTGCAAGTGGTTGCGCGGTTATCCTCTCCAAAGATGCTCTATTTTTTTTTGAAACAGAAGCACTTGAATGTCTGAGAGGCAGCAACCTCTTCTCAGCTTGGACTCTTCCTTTTATAGATAGAGAATGCATTCAAAATCCATCCATGAATCATCCGAGATTCATTCCTCCGAATAATCGAGATATTCGGTTCTTTAAAAAACATTCAACCAGCGTTAATGATTTTACGGATACCTCAGGTGTTTCCTTTTTCCAAACGTGTGATCCAAACTTCGTGTATGGATTCAAGATCATATACCCGATTCTTGTGCATAAATCTCGCACGAATCCACGTGGCCTTGGAAACTCCATTTTCCTTGGTCGTACCTTCTTCCTTGAGATTTATCATGCATGCAAGACGTAGATTTCATGCATGGTATCGGTTCAACCAAAAGATCACCATGGAGGCTTCATGTTCTTTGAAAGTGGCCGGGAGCTCCATCTCCCTCGCTCGGGTGCCTCTGGTTTGTGGGAGGCGTCGCAGGGTAGCTTCAGTTGGAGGGAGGTTGAGGAAGACCATGGTTTGTCACCTCGGCCATTGGATCAGCGTTAAATGATCTCGGATGGCGCTGCGGATGGATCGTGCGACTGCGATAACACGCAGATCAGATGGACGTCCCAGATCAGCTCTGTGTCTCAAAAAACTCGTCCCACATCGAAACGCGCCACGGTTTTTCCGCGGTTTAACAACCATCACCTCCCACCATTGGCTCAGAAATCTCCTCTCCCCCCTCCGGTGCCGCCCCACACCGGTTCTCCTACGGGCGTGCTCTAGCGCCCACTCTGCTTCCTTCGGGCGCGCACCTAACGTCCACGCTGCACGGATTCATCACCATGTGGAACCCGCGGGCTTACACACGGCCCACACCATGCTTCAGGGAGCCCTTGTCCTTGAGGACTTCCCTTGAGAACAGTTGACCCTCGGGTCCTGCAAGTGCTTGAGGTGAGGGACCTCTGCTGGCCTCCTTGGTTGGCTTATTTTTTGTTAAAGTACATAGTTGATACTTTTTATAGAAGCGAAGTAACCAAGTACAAAAATTCCAAACCATACTTCTTCTCCTCTTTATCTTCTTATTAACTCCATATATCTTCTCCAACATCTCTTCTTCTTATTCTATAGAATTCTCAAGGATCTCTCAACTATCTTCATCAACATATAATCATAAATCACTTTGATCTTCAATTTTCTTATTCAATCCAATCATAGATGAGGTTGGATCACCTTCAAATCCACATTCACTAAGAGATAGTGCATGGTCTTCTTCAAACAACTTCATCCATTTAGTATTTGTGGATGGTTCACCTTTCTCTCCTCATGCATTGTGAAGACAATGCATGGACATCTAACAATGTTGTGACATTGCATCTCCTTGATACAAGTCTTGGAACTTCATGATCAGTTCTACAATCGTCTAATTAGTATGGAGAGTGTTTCAACCATTACCTCCTATGCCACTTAGTGATTCTCCTGAGTGAAATGCTTCTTAGTACCATGGTCATTCTCCAATCATCACCATCACCATTACTTCCTTTGACATTCACATATCCATTCAATCCTTGACACCTTCTTAACAACATCACCATCACCATCACATCCTCTGTCATTCACATATTGACATTCCTTGTCATCCATTCAATCCTTGACACCTTATTGACAACAAATGCAACACAGTTCACAACAATCTCCCCCTTTGTATTTGTTGTCAATATCACTAGAGCACATATGAATGGGTCAATATGTGTTCCAAGATTTTCTCCCCCTTATTGGAAACCAAATGCAAAGGTGTGGTGTGGTTCTCTTCAAAATATAACTTCCTCCCTTTGAATAGTATCTTCTTGAAAATCACTAAGAGAGGGATGATGTAACATGTTCACATTAGCAAAGAGACTTTAGTAAATCATCTCTAAGTCTACTTGGGCTAACCCGATGTAGAAAACAAGAGTGATGTAACCAAAGAATTCAATGATTTCCACAATTCACTATACATGTGAGATCATGCTTAGGCTTCAAGGGGTTGAAATTTTTCATATATATCAATGAATTTCTAAATCCTGCACATAATTCACCAAACTCATTAGAATGTTCAAATGAAAAGATAAATCTCCCCCTTTCATCCATTTTTCTTCAATCAATTACTCCCCCTTAATTGACATGTTAAATACAATTAGGAAACAAGGGATGAAAGTGTGATTGGAATACCTTCATTCTTCACAAGATGATATGCATCCCAAAAGATCATCTTCTACATATTGGATCCCCCTCAAGGGGTGCACTCCATTCTGTCCATACCATTCTCAATTTGAGAATGATCATCATCTTCAATCCCCTAAAATGTAAGCACATGTATATACTAGTGATTAGGAAATAAGATGGAACCTCCTTAGTTCATCAGTTTGAACAACAAGGTTGAGACGATTCTCTCAACCGAGATGTTCCACTTTCTCCAATATTCAAACTTGCACATTTTATCTTCAATGATGTTTGTGCTGGTGTGGATATTAACACCTCTTAAAATTCTTTGTGTGTGGCTCCTCTCTTTATAAGTGCCTTCTGAGCACTAGAATCTCCTGGTGCAATCTTCATTCTCTTAAAGAATTATTTTTGATCTGGAATGAGTGTCATGCATTTATTACTGATATGACTAGCTTTATTGCACCTCACACACATAACTTCATCTTCATGTGAAATCTTTTGGTTTTCATTTGCACTAGCTTTGGCATGTTTATTTTCTTCCTTTCTCATTCTTTCCAAATCTTCTGGCCAGATGATTAATATGTCATTTGGAAATGAGGCATCAGATTTGGATGTTTCACATGGTTCCTTTGATGCCTTTAAGTTACCTTTCTTAGGAAGCTTATTTTCAATCAATCCCTTCTTCTTCTGGATTGATTGTACTATTGAGTGCGATTTTCTTCTATTTAGTTCCATGGCTTGTTTACAATGATCCATGGTATAACCAGTCTTTCCACAGTAGAAGCATTTTTTCTTGGTGGTCCTTCTGGATGAATCACCCTTCTTGGATTTGATATCCAAGGACTTCTCTTTCTTTTTCAAGATCTTCTTGGGAGAATTTTCAACTTTCTTCTGCTGGCTTCCCAAGGATACTTATTCATTCTTAACCAGGTTCCGTGATCTTCTCTTCTTTTCAGCTTTGAAAACATTTGGAGATTGGTATGTATCATTCTTGTGACCACTTTTGCATTCATCCCAGATGTTATCAAACATTCCAAATCTGTTTTCAGTAAACAGATGTTTCTGGACCTATGGATGTTTCTTCTTCTTCTCTGGCTTTCTCCCCCTTGGCATGGGATTTCTTTTGTTCTTTTTCATTTAGAGGATTGTACCAACAATCTATTTCACAATGTCCATACCTGTTGCAACACCAACATTGACCCACAAATCTTGTCTTCTTGACTTCTTCTGATTGTTGAGTCTTTCTCTTAAATTTCTGTGTTTTTTAGGAGATCTCTATTTCTTCATCTTCTTCATCCATACTTGTTTAGAGTTATTCTTCCATACTACACTTTTTGTGGAAACACATTTAGAATCATTAGTAAAAGATGGTATGGATGGTACCTTCTTCTTAGAAGATGTTTCCCTTTCATTAGAGGATTTCCTCCTTTTGGAATCATCCTTCTCAATGCACATTTGAGTGGTAACATTCCTTCTTTCAGCTGATTGGGAGGCTTCAGTTTTGGGTGATTGCTGATTTTTCAATATCACCTCTAGCTCTAAGCATTTCATGTTGAGAGAGTTATTCTCATCCTCAACAAATCTTAGCCTTCCTTCCCAATTCTTTTTCAGTTGTTTCATCTGGTCTTCATGCACCTTCTTCATTTCTTGCGATGAATTTTCATGCTCCTTTACCCTTTTTACTATGTCTTCTAGTTGAGGATCTTTGACAACCGTTGACACTCTATGCCTCTTTTCCAGTGCATGGAAAACTTCTTTAAACACTATCTCAAATAATTCTTTCTCACAAATGCTTCTTTGTAGTTCTTCAGTGACATAATCAATTCTTTCACTGCAAAGGGAAATGATTTCATCTTTAGCCTTCACTAGCTTTGTGAGAGTGTTGGTTATGCCTACCCTTTTTTCCAATTGATATTCCATAGAATTGGATTCTTCTTCTAGCTATAATTTTTCTTCTTGAAGATCATGGATACTTGTAGCAATACACATTTCCACTTCCCTGGGGACTGTATTTTGAAGATATTTGAGTGCATTTAGAAGATCATTGATAGTTCCATCATCATCACAGCTAGAACAGGCTTAATCAGAAGAGTGATAAAAGGAATTGTCATCTATTGTGACTTTCACTTTACCTTCAGTGGAAGGTGTTTCTTTATTAGTAGCAACCTTCTTCTTCATCTTCTTGACATGTTTCTTCATTCTATTTCTCTGAGTCTTAACAGATATCTTCATTTGAGGGTGTTCTCTCATTTCCTCAAATCTGCACTTCATAAAGACTCCCTTGGATATTTTAGAGGCAACCTCGCTCTGATACCCATTGTAGTGCCCGGATCAGTGTGATCACTGAGAGGGGGAGGAGGTGAATCAGTGATCCTTTAAAACTTTTTACTAATTGATTCTTTATCAATTAAACCTCTATGGCTTGTTAAGGCCTTGATCCACTCTTCTTGTATCTCTCAGCCTTTCCTCGAGTGATGCAGTAAATTTATAGGCACAGGACACAAGGATTTACAAGGTCTGGCTCCAAAGGCCTACGTCCTTGCCATGTTGGTTAAATGCCCCAACATGGTTTCTCCAGTATAATTCGGTTAGTAATTACAATGGTCGATACAGAGTCACACTGTATCTCTCCTGAGTCCCAAAGGAGGTTCTTTATACTGCATCCCATAGTGTTACCAGAGTCCCACTGGCCTGCTTCAACTTCCACCAAAGAATTCTCCACCCTGAGTCTCACAGGGGGTCTTCTCCTGCCTCCTCGAGTCACACGAGTAGCTCTTCTTCTTTTTAATCTCTTAAAGAGTCTTCAACAGCCTTAGATAAGGTCTGGTGGCCTTGCTCACTTCTTCTGATCACTGGTGGTGACCCGGAGTTCTCATCTTTTCTCGGGCTATGTATCCTTCTTCTAATGATGACCCGACCACTTTCTTCAAGAATCTTGATTGGCAAATATGTTCCTACATTGAGTATGCCCACTCAATCTTCTTGTTCTTCTCAACAACTGAAAACTCAGATGAATGATGTCTTTAACTTCAGTATGGCTTAAGTCTCTCTTCAATTCAACTTCATGCACTGAGTACATGGCATCTCTGAATCTTCATGCATGACTTGCATGGAATCTCAAATGTCTTCAAGAACCTTTGTTCTCGGACTTCTCAAATGCACACACACTAATTTGAACTTTGTTTACATGTGCATGTGCATGCATGCAAGCATGCTCTCCCTGTTTTTTCTTGGTGTGATAAACCCTTAAAGGGTGTAATCTATTTTAGCACACACACCTTTTTCTTCGAGTCACACTCTTTTATTCTTTCTCACACACACCAAATTGTGTGTTGTTCTTTAGAGTGGATTTCCCCTTCTCTCTTTCTTCTGAAGGTGTTCACCCACTTGTTCACTTGTTCATACATGCATGGACATGCATGTGTCTTCTTCCTTAACTTGGGCACACACAAGAGGTATGACCTCCTTCACTTGTGCACACACTAAGGCATTGGCCTTCTTGTTTCTTTGCACACACACACACACACACTCAATGATGGTGTGGTATTCCTCTCCTTTTTTCACACACACAAATGATTCTTTATTTATTCTTCTTCAAAGTGAGCACACTTCACTTGTGCACACACTCCTTCTTCAACCCGTGCACACACAACCAAACCCAAATGGGTGTGGCCTTCCTTGTTTGCACACACTCACCGTGTGTGGTCTTCTCTTCACCTGCACACACTTAACAGGAGGGCGCTCAAGCCTTCCTCTCCACTTAGCACACACACCCTAACATTTGGCCTTCCACTTGAGCACCGAACACCTCACCAATGAAGGGCACACAAGTTATGCGGCCACCTCCTGCCTTCAAGCGCGCTGGGCGCGACAGCTCCTACCGCGCAGGTGGCGTGGTGACTTCCTCCTTCCGCACAAATGAGAGGACAGAGAAGGTGCGCAAGTGTGCGCAGCTCAGTTGCTTCCTATCGCACAAAGGGAGCGCAGTGGCTTCCTCCTTCCATGTGAGTGTGTGGGCACAGAGGGCGCGACCACTTACTACCGCAAAATAATGCGGGCAGCGGGCGCGCAAGGCTCAGATTCTTCCCTGTCGCTCAAGGGAGCGCACAGGGAGGCTCGACTCGGCCTCTTCCTTCATGAAAGGAATGCGCGGTTCACCTTCGTGTAAGTGGTTGCATGGTTATCCTCTCCAAAGATGCTCTGTTTGTTTTTTAAACAGAAGCACTTGAATGTTCAGGAGGCAGCAGCCTCTTCTCGGCTTGGACTCTTCCTTTTATAGACAGAGAATGCGTTCAAAATCCATCCATGAATCGTCCGAGACTCATTCCTCCAAATAACCGAGATATTTGGTTCTTTAAAAACATTCAACCTGCGTTAATGATTTTACGAATACCTTTGGTGTTTCCTTTTTCCAAACGTGTGATCCAAATTTCGTGTATGGATTCAAGATCATATACCTGATTCTTGTGCATAAATCTTGCACGAATCCATGTGGCCTTGGAAACTCCGTTTTCGTCGGCCGTACCTTCTTCCTTGAGATTTATCATGCGTGCAAGACATAGATTGCATGCATGGTCTCGGTTCGACCAAACGATCACCATGGAGGCTTCATGTTCTTCGGAAGTGGACAGGAGCTCCATCTCCCTCGCTCGGGTGCCTCTGGTTCGTGGTTGGCGTCGCGGGGTAGCTTCAGCTGGCGGGAGGTTGAGGAAGACCATGGTTTGTAACCTCGGCCATTGGATTGGCGTTAAATGATCTCGGATGGCACCGCAGATGGATCGTGCGGCTGTGATAACACACAGATCAGATGGACGGCCCAGATCAGCTCCGCGTCTCAAAAAACTCATCCCACATCGAAACGCGCCACGGTTTTTCCGCGGTTTAACAACCATCACCTCCCACCATCATCTCAGAAATCTCCTCTCCCCCCTCCGGTGCTTCCCCGCACCGGTTCTCCTGTGGGCGCGCTCTAGCGCCCACTCTGCTTCCTTCGGGTGCGCACCTAGCACCCACGCTGCACGGATTCATCACCGTGTGGAACCCGCGGGCTTACACACGGCCCACACCATGCCTCGGGGAGGCCTTGGCCTTGAGGACTTCCCTTGAGCGCGGTTGACCCTCAGGTCCCGTAAGTGCTTGAGGTGAGGGACCTCGGCTGGCCTCCTTGGTTGGCTTATGTTTTGTTAAAGTACATATTTGGTACTTTGTATAGAAGCAAAGTAACCAAGTAAAAAAATGTCAAACCATACTTCTTCTCCTCTTCATCTTCTTATGAACTCCATATATCTTCTCCAACATCTCTTCTTCTTCTTCTATAGAATTCTCAAGGATCTCTCAACTATCTTCATCAAAAAATAATCATAAATCACTTTGATCTTCAATGTTCTTCTTTAATCCAGTCATAGATGAGGTTGGATCATCTTCAAATCCACATGTACTAAGAGATAGTGCATGGTATTCTTCAAACCACTTCATCCATTTAGTAGTTGTGGATGGTTAACCTTTCTCTCCTCATGAATTGTGAAGACAATGCATGGACATTTAACAATGTTGTGACATTACATCTCCTTGATACAAGTCTTGGAACTTCATGATCAGTTCTACAATCATCTGATTTAGTATGGAGAGTGTTTCAACCATTACCACCTATTCCACTTAGTGATTCTCCCTAGTGACATGCTTCTTAGTACCATGGTCATTCTCCAATCATCACCATCACCATTACTTCCTTTTTCATTCACATATCCATTCAATCCTTGACACCTTCTTAACAACATCACCATCACCATCACATCCTCTGTCATTCACATATTGACATTCCTTATCATCCATTCAATCCCTGACACCTTATTGACAACAAATGAAACACAGTTCACAACAACATGCTTTGATGTATCTTTAATGTAATGAGCTCCCAGTTCCACTGCCTCCCCTTCAAGTTACCAACACAAGGTAGAATAGTATGGACTATCGAATATGGCCTCATAAGGATCCATCTATAAAGTAGTTTAAAGGATGTTATTATAAGAAAAACAAACCATGAGGAAGATGATTCTCCCTGAACATAAAAAATCAAGGAATATTTGTAAGATAATTTCCTCTAGCACATGTATCATATTCGATTACTAACCATATATCAAGGGTTGGAAGGTTGTGCTCAGAAGCACCAATAAACTCAATGCCTTCTGTAGTCCATTATAAAACCACAATGTGAATCGATCTTACCTATATGATAAATTGTTACCTAGAACCTCATGAATTTATAAGATTTCCATGAAATATATCTTCCAAATATTTTCTAATAAAAGGTCTTTAGAATTATTAGTATTTTATAGACCTTTAATAACTGGTCAACACTCACCCATACTACGTTACTTCCTCATTGGGATCTCATCAAACGTATCAAGAAAACCATAGTGAAATAATCCCATTTCAACTCTGGAATTTTCATTCTCTATAAAATAACATTTTTTTGCTATTCTGACTTCCCATACAGATGGGTGGAACACCTTGTAACAAAGACTAAAATACCTATTTTCATCACTAGAATGAAATATTGGTGGAATATGTAATGTTAAATCTTTGTAATACTACAATCTAATGCTTAATAATAGGCGTAAGAATCCCACATAAAGACTTTTTGTATGTATATGGGATCCAAGACACGCCCCTAAATTTATAAGATATCATCCCCTTCAATAACCCATTAATTATGTGGGTCCCACTTAAAACATTCTCCCTCAGGAGTAAACCCTCTAGATAAAAAATCATTCACATTTTAATTATATCAATAAATGAATAGTACACTGATATCATTTAATGTACATGCAACCCATGACACTTATAAACCTCGTGATATATATTAGAAACAAAGGATGTCAACATTAATCCATTATTTCCTCCTAAACCAATTTTGTATGTGTCTTTTGCCTTAGACCATCATCCACAGTATTTCCTTTCACAGTAGTACAAGCATGCTCAAAGTCAAATGAATATAGGTATTGAACCCATCTCCACTGTATGAGATTTAATTAATGATAGATAAATATTTATTTATGGATTTTTTGTTCTATTTATACCAAAATTTTCTCTCTGAATAATATTAACATCCAACAATCCATGACATGGAACATAACCTCTAACTCGAGATCTCATGTCATGCAATTGCACTCATGAGGCCTCAACAGTCAAGGACCTTAACTAATAAATCACTAATCCTGCATTATAACTACTCCAAACCTAACACCATATGAATTTCAATAAACTTCATAGCATATTCTTAACTCTTGAATAATTTTAATCAATTATGAATTTGATCTCCCTTTTGGCCCTGGAAATTACTACTAACATATTTCAGACCCTATAAATATAAAACCCTTCACAATTAAATCCATATGAGGTGATTATTATTTTTAAAATTACTATATAACACACATATAATATACATCCATCACTAAGAAACATAATATATAAAATACATTATTCTGTTTCTCCTAGGAAACAACATATCTCACCTTTTCTGGGTACACAGACACTCCTTCTATTGAGATAGTGTGACTCAGGAAGTTAACTATATCAATAAAGATGTTAACACCTATGAGATTTTTATATAACATATTCTTTCTCAGTCTACAATATTGGATTTCATATTTTTTTGGAATGATCATGATCAGTATGTGAATATACTAATATAACTTCCATGATACCCACAATAAAAGAATCCATGTTTTGGTGGAAGACTGATTCATCAAATCCATAAAAACTATTAGTTTATTTGTGATATTGAACTACATGACCAAATAATAAAAAAATTATTATCTACATTCAAATGTTTTATGTGGTTTATCTAATTTTCTATCCCATACAAGATGGTAGCCAAACCTTAGATAAATATTTGAAAAGACCATTGTGCCTTAGAGCTGGTAGAAGAGGTCATTTATATGAGGTAATGGATAAATTTTGTTAAAGGTACAATTTTTCAATTTATGGTAACACTCAAAGCATGAGGGTACCATATTCCTACTTATAAAAAATCACAGTTGAACCCTAATATTAAAGTAATTGGTCCTATAAACCACCTATATTTGAGTTCCTCTAGAAATCTCTTAAATTCCTAAGGCTCAATAAAAGATATCGACTAAGGAGGACTAGACACTAGTGAAACTCCTAGAACAATCAAAATAGTGAACTCCACCTCTCTAAAATGAAGAAATATAGAGTATTCATTAGGTAAAATGTCCCCAGAATAACCCACTATAGGAAGGAAATCTATCTGATTTATTTTAAGATCAATCAAACAATGACTCCTAATTTGTGTTGTCACTCCACCCATCCCATGATGCATAGATCCTTCTAGAATATATTGGGAATCAAATTCCCATTTACAAACATAATAATCTCCTTTGGGGGATATTAAAGACACTAAATAGAGATAATAGTCTATATGGTCTTGATAGGGATCAATCCAATCCATCCTGAGCATACCATCAAAAAATATCCTATCAAGGATGAAGAGTTTCTATAATAAATGATTTCCACCAAACTCAAGGAGGCACTACCTTCGTTGGAATAACTCTCCCATAATACTCCCAAAGAAAGATTCATGAGTCATTACTCTAGAATATTATTTAGTCAAAAATTCAAGTATTAACATAATATCTATAGATATAAATGAATACAATGTTATTGTAACTAATAGAGAATATACAAAAGTAGAGGATTCTGAAAATGTACCCCAAACTATAGAATGACTTGAACAATACTCCCCAGGAATAAGTTGTACTGTATAAATCTATCCAAATATAAGGCCCTGATCTTTAGCCTAAATATCCTAAGTAGATCCTCCCTATTAGTGTCATATATGTAACTTCTGACTACCCCAACCATGACCACCACCTCAGTTTGTACGACATGTGGTACTCTAGCTCTATATCTTACATTGAGTTGTTGTTCATGCTCTAGAACCTAGAGATAGTGTCTAACCCTTCTCAATAGACCATGAGTACAAGGTTCAAAAAAACTATAGATGAACCATATTTCCTTAAACCTATCTCTCTACTTGGTTTTTACCATAATGTTGATTCATGAGTCTCGACCTAATACACTGGGGAAAAAAACATCGCTACTTTTATGCACGATCTATACATTGCATCCCTGGTGAGAAGGTTAAAAATAGGTCTTTCTCCCACTGGTCTAAGTACTACCTAGTATAGATATAGAAAAACCTTATCCCACACCTAAATCATTCCTTATATTTCTCTCAATAATAATGGAATGGTTCACTTTATCATATATGGTAGTCAATCCGAAGATTCTCACCAACCAAAGGATGGGATAAATGATCCCTTCCTTGAATACCCAAGCTCTGGAAAACAAATCACTAAGGATAGTAGGGATAAAATAAAAATAATTTCGAAAATGAGTGGAGTAGTCACTGACAGATAAATTTCATTGTATTAGGTTCACAAACTCTTTTCCATGGTCAACCCTTAACTTCATAGGAAAGACGTAGTCCATGGGAGATTCATGAATGCACCTCTAGAAAAAACCCTGACACTAGCCAACCTAGGTCAAATAATACCATCATCTCTTGGATAACGTTGTATAAATATACATTGGAATCAATACCCAAATTTATGGATGTGTCTCTAGATAATCAATGAAAATTAATATGGCCTCTACCCATAACTCAGAAGCTAGAGGGCCACATTATCCTAAAAGGTTGAAGGGTGCTATTACTAGAACTCTCTAGTTTACTGTTCCATAACTTGGATAGGTTATGAACATACCTACATATAATGAACTATCCATATAAAAACTACTCAAAATAGATTACAAAATCACATATTAAGAATATAAAGATGTTCTACAAGTGACACTGATGGAGAAAATATTGGGGAATTAGGGCCCACCACCACCAAATCATGGTTATCTCCACAATCATTATGCATGAATCGAGGTCATCAAGGTTTCATATTTCAAAAATTCCAAATTAATTCTTTGGAAAAGGATATGATTACATCTATAATCATAGAAAAATATAATAGGATAGGTACAAGCCATCATATACAAGATCCATGCCCATCTTCCTTATTCTATATCTTGGTCTTGGATATGTAAATGGTAATAAGGGTTCACAAGAGAAACTACCAATGTCCCACTATAAAGGTTGTCTTAGGGTCAAGGTCTGGTAACATGTATAAGAGGTTCTGTTATATGAAATTCAAACTAAATTTTATATAAAAAATATCCATTAAGTTGTAATTGAAATCCTCATTAAACGATTATGATTTCATTTATCTTTTATGATTCATAAATTTAATTTTTATGTGTACACAATGGTATAGACAGATGAGTTACCATCCCCATGTTATAAATTTACACACTTTATAGGTTGAAATTGGGTCATCATTTAATTTCAACAAGACTTTTTCTTCCGTTCATATGATGTAATAAGTCATATTAGATAAATCAATTATATGGATTACTATTCAAAATTTATAAGGGCTTTGACATTATAAATTTCAGTTATCATCAATGTTATCAAAAATATCTAATTATTTAGTCTATATATCCATAATTTTATAGGTCAACATCAAATAATTTTCTAAATTAAGGTTCCACCGTCAAGATATATGGGCCAAAATGGTTTAAGTTAATGCATAAATGTTAAATAAAAAATTATTTATTCATTACTCAATCAAATGTTATCATGATTAAAAATATATAAATCAAATCTCCAAAACAATTTGTGATAAATTCACATAACGAAATAAGTATGGCCTGTCATATGGATATTATTTGAATCCTTATGTTTCTATAATGATGTATGAGATTAATCCTCATTAAAATACTAGAAAATGGTAAAATAAAATCCATAGTAATAATAATAAAGGACAAAAAGCATTTGTGCCTCCCGATGGTAAATTATGGAAAACTATAACAACATAATACAAGAACAAAAACCCCCATCCTATGAAATGTGGCCTTTTCCTTATACAAGCTTAACTACTCCTAATAATAGGATCATTAGAAAATTCTAATACATTACTATACTCCTTTCTACGCATAATAAATAGTAATAAAAATGAAATGAAACACCTCTGAACCAAATTCGGAATCTCTTGGTTCTTTTTCAGTCATATATAAACATAATCAATTGAAAAAAATATAATAATGTACACCTTATCATATGTTAAAAATCTCTTGACTAACAGAGAAGGTCAAAAAAGTTATAGGGGGGAGACTATACCCACATAATCAGAGTGGATCAAAAAAGAATATAATAAAAAAAGGAAACAATGGAGCAGTATAATAATGAGATAAGTGAAGCTCAATAAATCATTTAGATTAAATATATATAAGTAGATTTAATAATATCCTAGGTCATTATAATGTAATGTCAAGCCCGTATACTATAAAAACAGGGGTTAAAAAGAAAATAAGGAGTAGGAATATAGAATATTCTATATAGATATTAAAAAATATATCTCTAATAGAATCAAGAGATTAGTCTCAGTCCTCTACTCCCATACTCTATAGTAGTTCATTAAACAAGTTCCCATAGTATGGAACATCCCATTTTCAATGACTGTATCCATGAAGTACATCTGACTACCAATTGGAAAACCTAATAAGGTGTGAGATAATCTCAGTAGGCCACCACCAATAGTGTCTAACACTATTTATTTTGTGAATATACAATGAAAATACTCAATGTAATAAGAAATAAAAATAAATAAATAAACAGACTATGTCTGTCCAAGTTTCTCATGGGACACACATATGATACTACCATTTTTATCCTAATTAATGTTATCTTAGTGAAATTATAATTTTATATTTGTATTTATAATTTTGGGAAACAATGTACACAACCTTGATATCTATGAATATTTATAGTATTGTATTTCCCACAATCCCATTGAATCTAGGTTTCATAAACTCGATGAAGTCCATAGGGGTGTACCATTGGTAGTTCACCCGAATGAGAAATCTCTACCCAAGAACTGGGATAATGTCCTAGGTATCCTTGGTGATAGAGTTGAAGCAATACCAATGTAATAACCATGTTGATATATAATACCATGATGAATACAATGAGAATCATCCATAGAATTGAATTTATTTAATTACCTAAAATATAGGTGGACCCTCAGTGTGAAGCTGGGGAATTCACACACATAAGACAATGATTTATTCTATGTGTGGTTCTTCATATTTAAGACACATCAATGAATCAATTATCATACCATCATTCAATCCAAGGAAAACCATAATAAGAGTCAATGTTTTTCTAATTATATTCCACACATTTAAAATTCCAGGCTCATGTCCATAATCAAGGATTATATAAATGTAATAAAATTTCATGTTAATGCTCATGTTTGTTTTCAATTTGATAACATAAATTGTTCATTTTATATATAAATAATATAATGTCCATGAGAATTATTAATTTAATTTATTAATTAATTTAATACCATCTATTCAATGGAATAATATATATTTTTAAAATAGAGTGTAACATTTCCTTTCCATTAATAGGTAATCCATTCATTAAACATTAATACTAATTTAATTTTACTCACTTGAATAAAAAAGAACAATACCAAACTATTTGGGTGGTGGTTTGGTCACATAATAAATATCTTCTATTCAATGGAACATAATATGAACACCCAAAATGTTGTTACTAGTTGATATAGAAAACATCCCACCACATCATGTTTTTAAAGACAATCAATCCATGATGATAAATATTTTTTATGTTAATTAATCATTTTAGAGGCCATTTTACATAAAGTATGTAATGAAAAGAAAACAATATTGGAATAAATATATTATAAGGGAAATGGATTTACCACATAAATTAGGATGGTAGTATACATCTCATCTAATATAGCTCAAAAATTTAGGATATAATTGGAGAATTCCAAGAAAGAGATGGAATCCCTATTAAAGGCCATATATGCTTTAATAGATTTATCATTACATATTGTGAAGGAAATGAATAAATATTTTTTTGGATTGAAGGTATTAATGTTATATATCCAATATTATGAATGATAATCATAATTTATATTGTAAGAAAAAGGAGGCTCAAAGCCCATCTTGTGGGAGAAGAGGAACTTTAAGTGGAGGTGGAGTTGTTGTTTGTAAATTGAGAGGAGAATGGGAGAAAAATATTTAGTGGGATTATTAGAAAACTAAATTTAACTATTTTTAAAGGGTTAATAGTTTATCCACATGGTTGGACAAACTGTACACCCGCACTGTCTCTTGGTTTCACTCCCTTGGATGAGATAAGAGCATGGTTTGATAGCCCATGCATAGCACATGGGACACTTCTACAATTTTATGCATCACCACTTCATGAAAATTCAGCCTAAACTTCACTATTTATTAAACTACGTACCACATCATTAGGGAAACTTGGTTGATCCAAACTTTTATCCCTAACATAGCTCAAATCATTCCCCTCATCTGATTACACATTATATCGATGGTCTAGGCTCTAAAAAATACTCAAACACTTTAGAAAACTTCCCAAAACATTTTAGCATTCACATTTGAATAAATAATAGTTTAAAACTAACATTTAAAGGATCTTTAACTCATATAAAATAATATAAATAATAATTTCATTAAATTTATACATAATATTTTTAGAAAATTATTTTATATTTAACAAAATAGTTTTTCTAGAAAATCTATTTTTATCTTCATTTACCAAAAGAATTTTTAATTAATTTTAGTCACTAATATTAATTAAATTGAAAAATATGGATTAAATATTTTTAATCATCATAGTTAATATTATTTCATTTCGTGAACATAATTTTCGTTCATAATTAATTGTAATATATATATATATCCATAGTTAATGTTAGAATAATATTACTAAGGTTTAAAAAAAGTGACAAGGTTTTAAATAACCTATAAAAAATAAAAATTCTTATTTTATAGACCTATTTATTCACTATCATGTCTCAAATTCTAAAATTATACATTTTGGGACATTTAGACTAATTAATACATTAATATATTCTAGTCATTTTAAATATTCTATGTGTGTCATCTCTTCCAACAATAAAAGGACTTCACATATCCTCTCCCCTCCACACTACTTTATCTATTTTTTTCAAATATATTCCTAGATTACATTCCAATGTAATATTTATTTTATTTTGGGATAAATATAGTCCTTAGAGGGATTGCGTTTTTATGTAATGGAATTTTTTCGATGTTGAGGGATAACTTTTAACCAAAATAATTTTTCCTTATTCCATTTAAATTATTATTGAACCATGTTGATTTTATAATATAATTGTAATCTATATAATGATATTTTATTATGTTAATTTTGAAATTTATATCCATCACCTCTTATATAAAATAGAAAATGAAACAGTCATTCCTTTGTACAATGGACTACCACCTTGTAAACTGATATACTTGTTTTTCCATCAGAGCCTCCAATGTATAGTTATAATGAAGGATTTAATGTATATATATGATATTCATGGAAACATTATCTTTCATTAATGATAATATATTATAAATTTTCTTTAATTTCCATTCATTGGAAAATAATTATTTTGTTTATTCATAAATGTGGATTACAATCTCTATGAAGAGATGTGATTATTTTTCTTGTAAACACATCACATGGATAATATTATTATGTATATTAAAATTTAGAATATTATTTTTATGTTATAATAATAGTTTGGTAATGGTAAAATTTATTACCTTATTTCCATCATGTCCATTTAAAAATTAAAGCAATACTCATATGTATGTATGACCTACCATCTTAATGGTTGTAACTTCATTAATTTCTCAAAACCAACTTTCATGGTTTATTTTAAAATTATAAATAATACATAAAAACTATAATTATGAAATTTTTATTATTTTGTATATGATGTATAATTTACCCATTATACACTGATCAACATACAAAATTCATTTTTAAATTAGGAAATTACTTCATTAATGAAAATTTAATAATCATGGAAAGTGTTCTTAAATAATAAAAAAATTATATAAGGTTATTATATAGGCGTTTATTAATACACATAGTTTTTATGGACTTGAGGAAGGTATTTCATCATTTTCCCTTCATTGAGGCATGTTGTAATGATATACACAACCTTTCAGTTATATTTTATATCTACCACCCTTTTACTTTTTATATCAGGAATCATTAAAAATTAATGGTATTTTAAGATAAAATAATTATTACATCATCTAAGGGGTTTGTATTTGAATGTCACTATAGGGTCTTGAAAAATATGCAAAGAGGACTGGGAATCTCACTTAATTTGAGAAAGGATTCTACCCAATTTACCTTAAGGGATACTAGAAAAACCTGAAGAATACTCAAAAATTGACAAAGGACCGACCAACTCGCGTACCGAATCAACATCGATGGTACGCGGCCCGTTCAGTGAGCCGCTCCCTCCGCAGACTAGCATCATCTGCGAAACTAAGGCAGGAACCCCAATACGGGCGCGAAGCAGGATAGACACCAGGCCAGTCCACTGCCGCGAACTGCGCCAACCGGCCCATGCCGTGCGCGCCGTCGTTCGCGAAATGGAGGCGGAAGCCGCATGCGACCGCCGACCTTGTCATTTTCCAAATAGAGGCGGAGTGGTGCACAGTCGCGAAGCAATTCCGCAAAACTCGGTTCCATAAATATCGGTTGACTGAGTCATACATGGGTGAGGCTTTCTTCATGGGATTCCTCAAAAAGTGATGTGTGCCCTGTTGATACAACATCTTCATTAATCTATAAATAGACCCTGAGGGGGGTCAAAAATGTTGGGATGAAAGGATGGGTGAAAACCCCTGGGGAGACGGTGGAGAAATCACTCCCAACAGTAACATTCCGCGACCATCCTTGGACCCCATATCATCTGCGGATGCACTCTTCCGCATAGATGAGAACCCAAACTGTAAACCACATGTGGCCAGCTCCTCTACGGCCAGCCCTTAGCAGCCATTTCCTTCAAGGACATCCCAGGCGGCCAGCTTCTACGCGACCCACCTCCTCCACAGACATCTCATTTGTGGACACCATTCATGGAAAGCCTCTCCGCGGCTGCTCCTATGTGGCCAGATCCTCCACGGATACCCTCCGCGACCATCTCTTATGTGGCCAGCTCCTACACAGCCCGATCCACTACAACCAGTCCCTCTATGACCAGTCCCTCGTGGCCATCTCTCCGCAGCCATCACCTCTATGGCCAGATCCTACACGTCCCACCCCACGAAGATAACCCCATGCACTCGATGGTCCATACCACGGGGGCTGTTCCCATGCAAACTCGCTCGGGTTCAGTGTCGGGCTCCGGCCCCGGTCCTCTGGGCCGGTCCCTTCGCTATCGTCACTGTCCCTGATGAAAAATGGAGAGTCGCACAACAGACATTTCGGGGTGGGTCAACTATATTTTCTATTGCACCCTTATGCCGCCATAACATCCATCCTATACATTCCATGATTTGAGATACTCCTCATGACTCTCCTATAACCCCATTACTTAGTTCCTTTTTTCTATGATCATCCAGAAAGGGCCTCCCATGCGTATGTCCCACACCAACCATTTATAGGTATCTCCTACCTAGTCATCATGACCACTTGAAGTTAAACTGTATGGATCTCTTCCTAACCAGATGATATTAAACTATATGGAAATAGTCCCTGCAACACGACATTAAACTGTGATGTCTTTATCCAAGCTATATGACATTAAACTGTAGCACACCTAAACCTCATATAAAATCCTGGGAATCACTTCTAAAGTAATCCCCACACCATCCTCACTGGAAGCCAATGGACCTTCCCATCTCATCATGGAAGGATCATTTCTCCGCTGCGTGACTCCTACCTTCCTCCAACATCAGGGAGAAGGAGAGTCCAGTGGTCCTGGCCTTCTCCTCCGCCCATCGTCTCCCTCCCCTTACCTTAGTAGGGAGAATGTGCAAGGCATGCCAAGTCTGTTGAATTCTCTTGTTTCTCACACTGAGCATGACTCACGTGGTCTTAGAGATTCGTGATGGTCATGGCGTCTACACAACGATGTCCCTCAAGACGAACTACGTGAGTTTTGATCCCTGTCTCCTAAGCAGGGTATTTAGGAAGCCTCCCTGAGGTTCAATCCCAATTTGGGCCACCAACCATGTATAAGTCCCAATAATTCCCCTCAAAACTAACTACGTGGATTTTGATCCCTATTTCATAAACATGGTACGTAGGACGCCTCCCCGAGGTTCAATCCCAACAACATGCAACTATCACGTGTAATACCTAATCTCCCAGAACTACGTGGACTTTGATCCCTGACCAACCGGGATATGTAGGAAACCTCCCCAAGGTGCAAGACCGATATCTAATTATGATACACATTAGTAACATTCAGACCATGTCCTCATGACCCCAGTAGGACCGTATCTAGGCCCATAAAATTTCTTCCCTTGGGTCTTCCAGGCCGCTTCAGCGTAAGTCCCGCACCAACTTTGACTGGGCATCTCTCGCCTGGGTGTCCTTTCCACAAGAAGTTAAACTGTACGTTTGGGTCCTTGTCGCACGACTTTAAAAGGTGATGTGTCCTGTCAAGTGGCAACAAACTATGTGTATTCTAATTCCTCTCACGAGGATACATAGGAAGCCCATATCATGGGTTCGATCCAAACGCTCAAGTCATTATCTGTCCCCCTTGGATGACAATAAACTCCAGAGCGCCCAGTTATGAGGCATCAAACCAGTTTCATCTCAATAAGTCCAAACTCCTTGGAGTCATTAATCTAATGAGGGATGGTAAACCTTGGGCCTAAATGACTCCGCATCCCGGCGTTCAGTTGAACACTGACAACTAAGGGGTAATCCGTGGATATTATTCTTGGGGATAGACCGAAGATTCACAAACATATGAATATGTATTAATTCTATAATAGAGTCCCATAACAGGCAATAATTCCCCCCAAAAGGGTGCGATGAGCTCGACTTCCCATCCTCTCGACCAATGTGAGTTCTTAAGTGTCGCTGGCCAAATCACCCAGCGAACGCCTGCCTTTGGAAAGAAGGTCCATGTATCATTGGATATGGAACCATTTTGTATTTTGAAATGAAAAAGGTGATCCTGATATGAATGATTAAGAAAAACCCAACCTTCTCTAATCAACCTTTGGGCATCACACAATTTTCCATCGTTTGAAACAAAAATGGTGAACCCGACGTGAATTTTTAACCAAGCATGACGAATTTAACCTAATCCCACTCTGTGCCCCCTTATATTCACAAGGAGGGCCATGAAAGGTCATTAATTACGCATGGGATCATGAGATGTTGATTTTATGGTTTTTCTATTTGTATTTGTTAAAATATTTTACAGGTACCAATCAGAACTCCCTTTGATCCAATGGCATCACAAAGGAACTCACAAACGTGTACGTCAAGCAACACAATGACCGGACATCCTCACAAACGAAGGACCCCGTCACCTACTCAGCGTCTTCAACTTTGGGTCTCTAATGCATTGATCCAAGAGTACCACTTGAATGGTACTCTAATGACGGTGGAGACAACCATGAAAGACCTCCAATCCGCCAAGACTCGCTGGTCGCCTGCCCAGCAGCGGCCGCGAAAGCAGATCCAGACGGCTCCTGTTTCCATCTCAAATCGTTTCGTAAGTCTATCCCCGGAATAAGAAAACACGTACCTCCCTTATCTTAGGGAGGAAAATGAGGTCGAAACTGAGGAATTCATCCCCACTGGATGTGGGTTCTTCTCTAAGGCCCCTGCCATAAGACGTCCTCACGGTTACGTCGTGACTCAATGTCCTCATGCTAAGAAAGATGTCACCCTGAGGATCTAGTCCCACGCTCCCCGAGATCTGGCCCCTAGGACCGCACAACGAGGGAGGAAAACATACAACTAGGGACCAGTCATCACCCTGGTCCCTGAGGAGGAGCTCCGCTGCCCAATCATGGAGACGTATGGAAAGCAGGCACATACACCTGTCCGCTCCTCCAAAGTCTGCCATCCAAACATTACAACATCATACGAGCAGGCGTGCATCCCTAACAAGCTCCATCAAGCCTATCACTCACAAAGGAAGAAACCTACCCAGTAAGCACCTCTTTCTTCCTAGGGTAATGAATCCCACCAACCACCCGTGGTGGTAACCCGACACCTATAGGACCAGCTCCTAGAAGATTCTCCTGATGCCTACCATCCCGATGTGGTGGCGATCAACAAATCCAACCATCCAGATGTGGCAGAAATTAATAGGCGGGCATGTCCTCCTTCCAACAAATACCACCAAATCGATATGGTGGGGAACCAACATATGCAGGGACAGCTGGCTATGGATACAAGTAAATTCCGCCATCCCGATGTGGTGGAAAATGAAGAGATAACCCGATATATCCCTACACAGGGGAAAACTCGTTCATGTGCCCCAACATAGAAGAATTTTCAGTACCCACTGACCACTAGAGTACCAGAGCAGGATATTCATACTCTGATGCCAGAATGGTCCTTCATACCTATTCCATCCAAAGATGTCTCTTTGCATATCCTGGAAATTATGGAGGAGTAGGTATCAGTCCCAGATCAAATCTTGCAGACTTTCCAGAATGTGAGTGCATCAGTGGAAATATCCATGACTCGGGCCCGTGAGCCCGTCTCTGCAATTGGGGTGACTCATCTAAGAGATGAGATAGCTGCCTCGGAGCAGATGTGCAACCCTGATTCCATCCAGGAGGGTCGTCACCCATATTCCGTGATACAAGGGCAACCAGATCAAGCAGCTTCACTTGTTCCAACTTGGGGACACCCATCAATCATAGTGGATGCTCCAGAGCAGGCATATATCCCTGCTAAAAGTCAAGATGTCCATTGGCTTATCTCGGTAGCATCATGGGACACAATTATAAAGTGACCCAAAGGAGAAGGTCGTTGTCAATAGCAGATGGTCCCCGCTGCCCGCGAGAAAGTGCCCCGACCGCGCCAAAGGCAGCCAGAAAATACAGAGAGGGTTCATGAATCCGCTCTACAGGAAGCTGGGGTTTCCAATGCCTCTAAGCACATATCAAAGGCTCATAACCCTACCCACCCATTACCATGTTATGGAGTGGAAGTAGTTTTTGTGAAGGTCCTCCCTGCAATGTTCCTACCAACAGCTATGGAGGTGCTCCCCAGAGCACCTGTGGGGACCTCCCCCACGGGCATATAACAATCGATCACGAGAGCTTTTATTTTGATGTGAGTCACGGAAGCCTTCCACGTGACCAAAAGATCAAGCAGCAAGAATTCCCTCCACTTTTTGCGGTCCACCCTGATGGTCCTCCCCGGGGTATACACTGCAAACACTCTTTTTGTAGTGGGACCACAAATTATGATAGTAGTCCTCGGTATCGTAGTCACAACTGCAGAGGCCCTCCCCACAGTTATGTCTCACCACGAAAAGAAGGCCCTCCCCTTGTTGTGGCCTGACCTAAAGGTCCTCCCCTGGGGTTACGTTGCAACGACACTCCGCGTAGCCAGACATCATATCACAATGGTAGTTCTCGCCACTCTGATAACGAAGTTCCTCCCCGTAGAGACGTCGAGCAACGGGAAGGCCCTCCCCCCATTGCGGTACATTCTGAAGGCTCTCCCTAGGGTATACCCTGCAGACTTTCTCCCTGTAGCATCTGTGATGGTAGTCCTCGCCACCATGGCCACTATTGCGAAGGTCCTCACCGAAATGTCCCCATGCAACAATAAGGTTCTCCCCTTGTCACAGTGTGTCATGATGGCCCTCCTTAGGATACAGATCGAACGTCAAACCATGATGGTCCTCCTCACCATGATGGTAGTGATTGTGAAGGTCCTCCCTGTAGTGAAATATCATATTGACAGGAAGATCCTACCCTTGCTGAATCAAGCATAGAAAATCCCTCATATGCCAAGGCACTCAGATGGACAGGATCAAGCATGTCAGATTCACAGCTTGTCGCCAACGACACCCTTCTTCAATCAGGAGATGGTATGGGGCCACGTTCATCTTCTGAACCACCTCAGAATCACCCACATGATAATTCAATACCTACTATACCCCTGCCTCTGACCACACTATCGGTGAGAGTCTCAGTTGGGATGACCAGGTAAAGGAATCACTAGCGGAGGAGTATGATGACATGGTGCACCTTAGGAAATGACTGGACAGAGATGATGTACCCGTTATGTTTTGGCCCATGACCACCTCTCAATTTGACATACCCAGAAAGTTTCCTGAAGAATGTGTGCACGACATCCGCTCCAATATATGGACAACCCTCAACTAGGTGAAATCAAGCTTCTTACTCTACGATGGGTATGTAGAACATGTCAAGACAATAGGATACCTCCTACATCCCATCGACCTTGAAGCCCTTCCTTCGGCGCGTCAACCGCGACTTGAGAGGCGTAAAGGAAACATTGAGTTAGCCTGCCTTCGTGCACTGCACCATTTGTGCCACCTCATTGATGAAGCTCTGATGGAAGTCCATATTAGAGGATGGAGAGAAAATGGAGCGCTGCATTTCACTCCGCTCCCTGCCCAGAAGAACCCATTCGGCATAATGTCTTGCAACGTCATCACGTCAAGACAACAATTGAGTGGGGTCTCTGTTTAGGAAAGGCGACACACCCAGCATAGACCAGCCTTGAGTAAGTCCCAGAAGCGTCAGGCCTAACGGGAGCAAGCCATTCACTAACTCCTAAATCAGGCCACCGAATGTATATAACAGGCCTCTCTCCTAAGAGAGGCCAATCAGTAGTCATTGCTTGCCTCCCCATAGGGGACTGATTCATAGGTGAACTTGAAATCTAATCAAGTTCACCCCCGAATAGGGGCACACAAGATCCGGCAGATAGCGATAGCAGCATCCACTGTCAAAATATAGGGTCAACTCTAGCCTGTAGGGTTGGGAGCATTTTTTACAAAAAATGCCCCCGTAAGACCAATAAAAATGGGAAGAGACTCAATGTACAAGGAACTAAGCCAACCCCAGCCCTCAAGGCTAGGGGCATTTTTACCAACTGAACAACAACCTCCCCCATGAGAATCAATATTCTCTCATCTAGGGAGGACATTCATAAGAGGAGGTTCATGCCCTATCCCATCCTTCGAATCATCATCCCCTTCAAGAGGGAGGCGTACCATAAGGTTGCATCAAAGAACTCTCCGCGACACCCTTCGTAAAGGAGTCTGAAAGCAATCCCGGGACAAGAAGGGGAAGGCCAGTAAAAGTCATGGGAGATCCTCTTCTTATTTGGAAGATGAAATATCTTCCACCCCGTGATATGCATCCATCAACTCCATAGAGGTTAACCCCACATGTGACACCGAAGATGATGCAAATCCAGAAGGATTGGGAGACGACGATTCCAGTCAGGCTGTGATTCACAACGATCCATCAGGTGTGCACACCCGGAACCAGAGGGCCTCCCTAAATATGGATGCCCCTCCAGCTAACCCTCCTTCTCTTACCTCGTGAGCTTCCAAAAAGGATAAAAACAAAGGGCCAGTTACCTTAATCCACCTCCTTGTCTCGATAAAAATGAGCCACTTACGCTCAAATAGAAATTTTCTTGACAGGAAGAGGAAATGAAAGAATTGAGGTAGCTTAACGCCGAGCTACTCCAAAGGAACCGTCTTATTGAAAGAGCTTCCCATGAAGAGCCACACCTTGCACTCCCAGAAAGTACACCTCAATGACCATGGTTTTCCCCGGAAAATGAAGCGCAGTCAGGGCCCCCACCCAATCTAGTGCCCGACCTGTCCAACTACATGAACATGGATTCAAATGAATACCAATAATTCCCTTCACTCAGGAAGTAACCGGAGTGAGTACGTATGAACCCTCCAAAGGTGTCACAAACGACATATGCACCCTTGGTTCCAGCCAAGCCGGATCGTCAAGAAATTCCTTGGGCTACACCTACCCAGGACCGGGCCAAACAAGATGTAAACCAGGGTCTCTCCAACACCATCGAGGAACTACCAGCTCCATTGGAAGTAATATAAGGTCATCACACTTCGATGTAGCCATAGAGAAAGCCCTACCCAGATTGGGTGAGCAACACGCCTCCTCCACCCAATTTAGGGAGCCCTGTATTCTCTATTTTCAACGAATCAGGCAATCTGGAACAACTTTTGATGAACTACGTGTCTTATTGAGACCCTATGATGGGAACCCAGGAACAAAAAGAAGCAGAAAAACTCAGTTGCTTTGTGCAGACCTTGAAAGGATCTTCCATCGTCTGGTATACGACTCTTCTAGCCCAGTCAATAAAAATCTTGGGAGACATTCGACAACAGTTCCTGTTCCACTTCAGTTCAACGCTGCCACAATCAATGGTCAATGACCTCATGAATTGAAAACAGTGGGAGAACGATAGGGTCTCAGATTTCATTGCCAAATGGAAGGGTCTAACCTACTCTCTGAACCTACCAATGACCCAAGATGAGATGCTTGCAATATGCATCGATAACCTTCGAGATGAGCTGCGAACACCACTCATACCAGTGGAGTGCACCACTAGCTTTCACAATCTCTCTACCATTGCCCATAGAATTGAAGACTCCCTACAGTGGACTAATCCGAAGTCCCGAATAGCCTCACAGGCACCTACAAAGACAATAGTTAGAGCCGAAGCATCCTTTATCACGCTAAAGCCATCCCCTGTGCCTACTCCACTGCCTAGGCGTCCACCAAATCGTCAAGAGAACCCCTGTATATAAGCGACCGCCTCCACCCAAGCTAGAAGATCAGAGAGGATCGAAGAAAAACCAGTTAGAGGAATGAAGACACAAAGTATACTCGTTCCAAGAGGACCAAGTCTGTGGATACTTCATCACCGCCATGAATTGAAATATTCTCCACCTCCTAGAGCCAAGGAAGCCTGAAGAAGTCAGCCACGATGAAAGGATAGATTACTATCCCTACCATCGAATATTGGGGAACAATATCTAGGAATGATTCATCTTCAAAGACCTCTTGCAAAGGATGGTAGACTCCGGGAAGTTCGAGATGGGACCACCCCCACCACATGTGACATATATTTCTACCACCGACTCTGAAAAAGGGGAGGAGTGGCAGGAAGTCACCAGTAAGAAGGGGCATAAATTTGATGACTGTATAACTCAAAAGACTATCAATCGAGCTCAGGGATTACTCCGATCTCAACTTCAGCAGACGGTGTTTCCGCCAATAGCCCATAATTCCACACCACCGACAAATATTATCCTCACAACCCTCCATGAGCTGATCTTCTAGGAATAATCGAAAACGGAGGAGACAATCACAAGAGGAGAAGTCCGCAACGAGGCCAAAGTTATCCCCGAAATTTTCAGATTTTATACCCTCAAACTTGGAGCCACGTGCACCAACCTACCAAACGACACCACCAGGGACAACCGACCAGGTTGACCTGTCACATGACGAGGAGCTAATATTTGGTTCCATAAATGTCATCCATCTAATAGAATCGTCCCCTAAAGAAGGGTATGGTTACGAACCTGAGTTCTCAACACAATGGGCCAGGAGGAGAAATCACATAAGCATGGGATACCAGGGGAAGCGCAGTTTCTGCCGAAACCAACCCTATGGTTTTACCCCAGCCCAAACCGTTAATATCGAGGAAACCAGTGGGAGAGCCCTTCAATGGAATAAGCAGGAGAAAGAATATCACTCCACCTCCACAAGCAGTAACTCTGACCCTGTCATTATATGGTACCCATCAGAGGAGGAACACGTGTCTAGCCACATAGTGCACTCAAACAGACTGGCCGGGCCGAGTCCCCAGAATGTGGGAACACCGTCGACATCTGACCCTGTGGCCGGTCCCTCCTCGTCACATACCCCAGCTCCCAAAGTGCCTTCTAAAACTCTCCCGCCAATGGAGAAGCTTCAGATGCTAGAGTAGAAATAATATATCCTTAAGAAGCTGGCGTCAGTACCAGCCAAACTATCAATCCTGGATGCCCTGAGTTTGTCCGCAGATCTCAAGGAGGTGCTTATAGAAGCCTTGCTCAGACCCCAAGATTTCAAGCTGAGGTAGCCACCACTGAGATTTATCAGACGGAGAATGGCCTCGCTGAATGCAATGCGGTGATTTCCTTCACTGATCAGGATGAAGATTCCATCATGCAAGGACACATCAAACAAATATATGTGTACGGTACACTAAATGATGTTGAGATCTAGAAATTCTGTATTTAAAATGGCTCTGGAGTTAGCCTCTTTCACCTACATACACTTCGTAAGTTGGGCTATAGTGAGGATGATCTAATACCCTCAGCCACAAATCTGTTGGGTTATGAAAAGAGTGAACAAAATCCAATGGGAAAAATCAAGCTAAAAAACCATTTTGGTGACCTTGTGGCCTACTTGGAATTCCGGGGTGTCGGGAAGAACACAAAATTCAATGCCCTGCTGGGAAGGCCGTGGCCTCATAAGCACATGGCCATTCCTTCATCCTACCACCAGTGTATTAAGTACTGTGTCAATGGACAAGGTGGAACATTGCATGCTGAAAAGTCCCCTTTCAAGCTCTCCGAGTAATACTACATTGACGCCGAGTTTTATGAGCAAAATAAGAAGAAGCCTTCGATCGATGGTATCGACTGGATCCCCGCTCTAAACAGCCTGGAAATGGTTCCTGATGACCCCCTCAAAAAACTTGGCGAAGAATACATACTACCCATCAACCATGTTGAGAGCAGGAGTTCAAGTCAGGACACGTACGCAGCTATCCTCATGACTTCAGCCATGACGCCCGAGCATAGCAGTGCAGAAATGATCTCTAACCCTCAATTTGGGGGAGAATACTTGTGCAAGGACACCCACAATGAATCGACTCTATACCCCCAAGAGCCCGTGCTGAGAAATCTACCCCCGTCAGATCAAGAAGATGAGAATGTGGGGGAATAAGAGGAGGAAGATCTCAGGGATGCACCTCCTGCATTTGAGGATGGTATCTCCACCATTGTGGATGAGCTGAGGGAAATAAACTTGGGTACCG
The DNA here is from genome assembly GCA_963277665.1 of Viscum album. Taxonomy (NCBI): domain Eukaryota; kingdom Viridiplantae; phylum Streptophyta; class Magnoliopsida; order Santalales; family Viscaceae; genus Viscum; species Viscum album. The sequence goes on along the minus strand of OY728134.1, from coordinate 1,468,111,514 downwards.
AGGAAGAACCAAGGCCCACTCTCATTAGTACATCCATGTATCCCGAGGATCACAAGGCATATACCTCTTTCTTAAGGCAACATAGAGATTTTTTTTCATGGAATTACACAAAAATTTTGGGACTCGATCCCGAAGTGGCGACACACCACTTAGGTCTGCCAGAAGACCACCAGGGCTATAAATAAGCTTCCAGAAGAATGCACCCCACACATGCATCCAAAATTGAGGCTGAAGTTAAAAGATTATTAAAGAAGGCTTCGTTCAAGAGGTCCAATACCCCATATGGCTAGCCAACATTGTCCCTGTCAAGAAAAAGAACGGACAAATCTGTGTCTACATCTATTTCAATGATCTCAATCGGCATTGCCCAAATGAGGATTTCCCAGTTCTGATCACCGAGTTATTAATCGATGCAACGACTGGTTATGAGGCTCTCTCCTTCATGGATGGTTGTTCTGGGTATAATAAAATCAGGATGGCCCATGAAGACGAAGAATCTAGTTCCTTCAGGGACCCTCAAGGAGTATTCTATTACAGGGTCATGACCTTTGGTCTCAAGAATGCTGGTGCCACATATCAATGCGCCATGAATCATATCTTTAAAACATTCCTGGGGAGATTTTTCAAATTCTACGGGGATGACTTGGTGGTCAAATCAAGACAACGCTCAGATCTCATGTCGGACCTTGAAACTGTCTTCAAAAAACATCAACAACATAGCCTGAAGATGAACCCCTTGAAATGCGCCTTCAGGGTTACCTTAGGGAAATTCTTTGGCTTCATCGTATGCCAGAGTGGCATCTAAGTAGACCCTGAAAAGATAGAGGCTATCCTTGGTTTACCACCTCCCCGCAATCTCACTGAGTTGAGAGGATTCCAAGGATACCTGGACTACATTAGGCGGTTCATAGACAACCTGGCAGGAAATGTTTTCCCTTCACCAGGTTAATGAAAAAAGGTGTTACTTACCAATGAAAAAATGATTTACAAAAGGAATTCGACAACCGAAAGAAGTACCTCTTAAGACCACCGGTTCTCATGCCCCCAGTTGAAGGAAGAACACTTATCCTATACATGACCTCCCTAGAGCAGTCATTGGGAGCCTTCCTCGCATAGAAAGATGTCACTAGTAGAGAAAACAATCTATATTACCTCAGCTGAACCATTATCGACGCTGAAACTCGATACTAAAAAATAGAGAATAGTTGTTTGGCCTTTGTTTTCCAAGTTCAAAAATTGTGACATTATCTGTAGCATCTTGAAGTTCATTTGGTCTCGCGTAGTAACCCGCTCAAGTACATCCTCAGCTGACGGATGCTAACCGGGTGCCAATCTTTATGGGCAGTCATCCTGCAATAGTTTGACATCCGGTTTGTGCCTCAAAATGCCATCAAAGGCCTGGAATTAGTATATTTTCTGGTAGAGCACCCCTCGACAGGGACCACCACACAAGACGTTGAGCTACCTAATGAATACATATTATTTGTTCAAGAGGAGTTCCCAAAATGGGAAATGTACTTCGACGATGCAACTCGAATCCCGAAAGGGAAGAGTATGGAGGATCTGAAATTTAACAAGGTGGGTTTAGGGATCATACTCATGTCCCCAGAAAAGGCAGTCTTTCCATATTCCTTCCTCCTATCAAAAGGATGTACGAACAATGATGCGGAGTATCAAGCCCTCATTATAGGCCTGGAGCTCGCACTCCAGGAACAAGTACATCACCTTAAGGTAAAAGACAACTCATAACTAGTCATCAAGCAAGTCAATGGTGACTATGTTATTAAAAAGGTGGAGCTGATTCCCCTGTTTGACCATGTACAAGGGTTAATGGTGGAATTCTCCATAGAACCAACATTGACCTATATTCCCCGGTCTCAGAATGCCCAGACCGATGCAGTAGCTAATGCAGCCACAACCCTAGCTGACCCAGATAGGGATGAAACAATTATCAGTATTGCACATCATTGAATGGTCTTGCCATTTGTTCAGACTATGATGGATGAAATCAATGAAGTCAGTCCTGTCCCTGAGCCACATGCTCCTACAATTGGCTGGATGACCCCCATTGCAAACTACCTTCAAAGGGGAGATCTTCCCTCAGATAGGGTTGAACGAGAGAAAATACGGAGAAGGGAAATCAACATTGTTTTATATGGCGGCACAGGTCAGCAAGAGGTCCTCTACAAATGAGGCCTTGATGAAGTCCTCCTCAGATGCATTGATGGAGAAGAAACCGCTGCTGTCATAAATGATGTACATACCGAAGTATGTGGAGCACATCAGTGAAGGTCGAAGTTTTCTTATCAGGTTCGAAGGCTTGGGTACTACTGGCCCACCGTGGCATGAGATTGCGAGCACTTTACTACAAAATGACACTCCTACCAAATTCATGCCAACTTCATTCAGCAACACTCGGAGTTACTTCATCATGCCAAGTACTCCTGGCCATTTTCCATCTTGGGAATGGACGTCGTGGGACCATATCCTCCCACCACGACCAAACAACTGAAGTATATACTCACAACAACGAACATATTTTCCAAATGGGAAGAAGATGCACCCCTCAAGGAAGTCAGGGAAAGAATCATTTTCAGATTTGTGAAGGCCAATATCATCACTAGATTTGGAATACCTCAACCATACAGACGGATAATGACACAAACTTTTACTCTGCAGAATTAGAGTAATTACACAAAGAATATGGTATCAAGGATAACCACTCATCCTACTACCATGCAGCTTCCAAAAAATAGATTGAGGCTTTCAACAAGACCCTGTCCAACATTCTCTATAAAATGGTGGACAAAGAAAAAAAATCATGGCCAGATAAACTCCTCCATACATTGTGGGCTTATCGAACCACAATCTGCACCACTACTCAGGCTACTCCGTACTCATTAGTATATGAAACAGAAGCGGTCCTGCCCATTGAGCTTCAATTTGTCATGCTCCGTGTTTCCATTTGTGATCAGTTATCCAAATTTGAGCAATCAAAAAAATGGCTAGGTGAATTGGAACAGCTGGATGAGAAGTGGTTGCACACTTTGCACCATCTTTAAGTATATCAGAACTAGATCACATGATCCTTCAATAAAAAGGTTCATCTTCAGTCTTTCTTGGAGGAGACCTGGTGTTAGTCCTCCAGACCCCAATGATACCTGGAAAGAAACCTCCAATGATGGAGACCAAGTGGGAGGGACCATATGTTATAGAAAAGGTCTACTCTAATGGATCATATGCCCTGATATCCATGGACATGCAGTTCACTACTGCTCTTATGAATGCGAGATTTCTGAAGAAGTATTTCGCATAACCAAAAGCGCCTATCGGCTGAGCTTCATGACGTTAAATTGCCAAGCTCCTATCGTCCGAGCTTCATGATGTTAAACTGCCAAGCACCCATCATCTGAGCTGTAGGACGTTAAACTGCCAAGCCCCAATGGTCCAAACTCTATGACCCAAAACTAAGAGTATTTTATCCTCACCACACGACGCTAAACTGCACAGATTTCAAAGAACTATGTACGGATTGATTCCTGCCCTTGAAGGATGCGTAGCGATGCCAGGATTCTGCATCCTGGCCCAGCCATCCCTAAATAAAGTTAAAAGTGCCCTTTTTTTTCTTTCCCCCGTGTACTGACCAACCCTGCACGGGGTGTATCCCTTTCAGAGAACTACATATGGCTTGATTCCTACATTTGCAGGATACATAGCGACACCAGGGTCCCCCATCCTGGCCCAACCACCCCCGAATGATGATTAAAAATTCCCTTTCCCCCCGTGTATGGACCAGACCTACACGGGGTGTATTGTATTCTAAAGAACTATGAACGTCTTGATTCCTTCCCTCACAAGATACGTAGTGACGTTAGAATTCCACACCCTGACCCAGCCACCCCAATTGAAGCTATAAATACCCCCTTTCCTTCGTGTAAGGACCAGACCTGCACGGGGTGTATTCCTCGTCCTTACTGCATGCCGTTAAACTACACGGATAAGAAATTTTTTCCCCTTTCCCCTGTATGGACCAGACCTACACGGGGTGTATTCCCCAAAAGAACTACATCTATCTTGATTCCTTCTCTCGCAAGGAATGTAGTGACACCGATATCCTATCTCCAAGCCCAGCCACCGATAAAATAAAACACAGGAATATATACTCCTCGTCCTTACTGCATGATGTTAAACTGCATAGTCCAATGTCCTTACCACATGACATTAAACTGCACAGAATCCCCTTTTCATGTCGGTTCATCTTCTTCCTCACCGCATGGAGTTAAAATTGCACGGACTTCATCCTCACCACAAGACATTAAACTGCATGGACTTCATCATGGCCCACCCAAGATATACAGAGAAACAGGATGAATACTCCTTGCGCATGTGGATGCATCCTCTCCATACATCAGACTCCATGACCCAGATAATTGAGGATCTTCATAACCACCCATGGCCGTTAGAAGTGGAAAGTTATCAACCTGTGGACATATTTGTATGACTATACATACCATTCCCTCAGCAACTCTGCATATTCATATCCCCTGGCCCATCTACCAAAAGCAAGATTTCCTCAAGTGATACTCTTCCTATCTCCATATGCTTACCAGCCTTAAAGCCCCCATATCATATCTCTCGATCAAAAAATTTATGGAGCAGTGGTTTACAATTTTGTTCCCCTCTCTCATCCAAACGTTGCCTGGGTATCCCAACCTGGTTAGCCTATGTATCATCCTGTGGTTCACATGACGATCTGCATCTACATATATCAAGCCAGGGCTGGTCTACTTTGACTCAATAGAAAATTTCAGTGAAGATGTTTATTGTATGCTTGGACACCATTATACCCATATGCTGAACTCTATGCTATGAGGAATCCCAGATTCTCATAATCATCCATGGCCATTGGAAGTGGAAAGTCATTGACCCGTGGACACCTTTGTATGACTATACATACTATGTCCTCAGTGGCTCTGTATATTGATCACCCCTGACCCGTCTACCAAAGGCAAGCTTTTCTCAGGTGAAACCCTTACCTTCACCATATGCTAATTGGACTCAGAGACCCACACCATATCTCCTGATTTAGAAAACCCCAGTGTTACAGTTTACACCCTCATTCCCTCACAATTTTTCAGATTATACTAGAGCACCCTAACTTAATTTCCCTCTAGGTGATTGTAGCAATAGTCATGCAATCGTTCGAACTCTATGACCGTTAAACTAATAGTACTTCTTCCATACCACATGATGTTAAACTGCATAGAGTAAAGGTACACCCCATGCGCAAGATAAATCAACACAGTGAACTCTTCTAGTTTTAACAGCAACCGGGAAAGAACAACTCCAACATGTATTGATATTTCCTTACCAAATGACAGACTTCGTGGCCTGGACAATTGCAGATCCTCATAATCATTCATGGCCATCGAAAGTGGAATTCCATCGACTTGTGGACACCTTTGCACGACTATTCATACTATTCCCTCAGTGGCTCTACATATTGATAGCCCATGGCTTGTTTACCAAAGGAAATATTTTCTCATGCGATAATGTTCCTAGCCCCATACGCTTACCGGCCTCAGAGCCCCCTTATCATCTCTCATGATCCAAGAAGCCCTGAAACCACACTTTTCACCATCAACCCCTCTCCACGTCTTGGACATGCCAATATATTCTAGCCCAGTTACATTCTAATCAAGAGTGGCCTTTGCAACTACATTCTAACCAAATGATGATTAAAACTACATGGAACATGTCTTTTCCGTTTGGGTTGAAGATGCATAGACCAAGCATTAAACATCCAGTGAAATGCCTCCAACTAAAAGAATTTTAAATGATTTAAAAATGCCCCCGTCCTCGCTACACGATGTTAAACTGCACAATATCTTTAATAATGATCACTGTCTTTACCGCATGATGTTAAACTACACAGAAGCCATCCTTAACACATGTTGTTAAACTACACGGAATTTAATATTCCCTCTGTCCTCACCGCATGACGTTAAACTGCATGGTCGAACTCTTCACAGGTTCAATTAGGAATAGTGGTTTCTCTCTTTCCCTCAATGCATGGGCCAGAACTGTACAAGCCACCATCTCACAGCAGTGTGAGAAGGGATGACTTTACCCATTTCTGAAAAATTTAGCCTAGATTTCTCTCTCATATCCAGGAACCCTCTCCTCATAAATCACACTCTGTACCTAGAAAGAGCCAAACCCTTGCAATAGACCCCTGGTGATCCCGAATCTAAACTTCCCTAAAGTTTCTTGGCTATTGAGAGAATACAATCATTGACCTAAGGACACCTTTGCATGACTACACATACCATTCCCTCAGTGGCTCTGCATATTGATCATCCCTGGCCCGTATACCAAAGGAAAGATTTAATTAGGCAATTCTTCTCTCTGTACGCCAATTGGCCTCTGATCCCCCTTGTCCATCCCAGGATTCGGAAACCTTCTGAGATGTAGTTTACAAACATATTTCACAAACCTGCCTGAATATGGTGGAACTTTTATGGCGAGATTACCATGAACCAAGGGAAGCCATTCCATTTTAAAAATAATGTCCCAGCTTCATGACTTTAAACTGTGTCAATCTCCAACCATACTTTACGCTAACTAAATGCATAGGAAAGTGGACTCCCGACCACAATCCTGATTAATACAGATGTTCCCCAACCCTTTCAGATGTCGCATACCCTTTTCGATCCACCCCTGGTGGTTTTCATAATTCTCCAAGCCACCCATGGTGGTTTTGGTAATCCGAACTTCCATGAAGTCCTCAGGCCATCAAAAATGGACAATAATTGACTTAAGGACACCTTTGAATGACTATTCATACCATGCCCTCAGCGGCTCTACATATTGATAGCCCCTGGCCCGTCTAACAAAGGAAAGTCTTCCTTAGGTGATGCTTTTCCTACCTCTGCACGCCGATACGACTCCCATTCCTTGGGACATTCTATGCATGTTGTTTAAATCTAAACACATCCCCCCATGTGTGTATGAAAGGTTTTGAGACATCTTTTAATCAACCAAACCTCATTGGGACCCTCTCCCCACCATATCTGGTCAATGCTATTAAACCAAAAACTTCAGTAATGATAGTCTTGTCAACGGGACATTAAACCACTCACAAAAAGAAGCGCAAATCCTGTTCGGATGAAAACCTGAAAAGGTCGACCTATGCAAAATCCAAGCCATACCCGCTGGGTCCACACCAAATGGGCCTAGGAAAAATTAGGGTATTGATGGAAAAGACAAAAATTTTGTAGGTTTTTTCTACAAAACCCTATAAAAAGTCAAACTGTGCTCGCTGAGTCCCTTGGCTCAAGAAAACTTTAGAGCATTATCCAATCACTCATCTATTTTCAGGACCACTATACATCAGAATAGCCTCCTCTTCATTCCGATCAGACCCCATTCCGATGGGGTGCATTTGTAGGGTCCTGAGAAATCCACAAAGAGGAATGGGAATTCCACTTAATTTGAGAAAGGATTCTACCCAATTTTCCTTAGTGGATCGGGAAAAAACATGAAGAATACTAAAAAATTGACAAAGGACCAACCGGCCTGCGTACCAGTTCAACATCGATGGTATGCAGCCGGTTCAGCGAGCTGCCCCCTCCATAGACCAGCGTCATCTGTGAAACAGAGGCGGGAAACCCAACGCCGGTGCGAAGCAGGACGGACGCCAGGCCGGTCCACCGCCATGAACCGTGACAACCAGCCCATGACGCGTGTGCCATTGTTCATGAAACGAAGGCCGAATACATAGGTGACCACGAACCTTGTCATTTTACAAATATAGGCATAGTGTTTCACGGCCGCAGATCCATTCCATGAAACTCGGTTCCATAAATATCGGCTGACCGAGTCATACGCGGGCGAGGCTTTCTTCAGGGGATTTCTTAAAAAAATACGTGTGCCCTGTCGATACAACATCTTCATTACTCTATAAATAGTCCCTGAGGGGGGGGGGGTCAAAAATGTAGGGATGAATGGACTGGTGAAAACGCATCAGGAGACGCTAGAGAAATCTCTCCCAACGGTAAAGTTCCACGACCATCTATGGACCCCATATCGTCCGCGGATGCACTCTTCCGCATAGAGGATAAACCAAACCGTGAACCACATATGAATAGCTATTCCACGGACATCCCTTAGTATCCATTTCCTTCATGTACATCCCAGTTGGCCAGCTTCTACGCGACCCGCCTCTTCCGCGACCATCTCATCCGCGGACACCCTTCACGGACAGCCTCTCCGTGGCTGCTCCTACACAACCATCTCCTCTGCGGAACCCCTCTACAACCATCTCTTATGTGGCCAGATCCTACGTGGCTCGCTCCTCCATGGCCAGTCCCTCTACGGCTAGTCCCTCACGGCTAGCTCTCCGTGACCAGATCCTCTGCGGCCAGCTCCTACGTAGCCCGCCCCATGAGGAAAACCCCATGCACTCGCTGGTCCATACCGCAGGGGCTGTGCCCCCACACCTCCGCTTGGGTTTAGTGTCGGGCTACGACCCTGGTTCTCCGAGCTGGTCCCTTCGCTACTGTCACTGAACCCCATGAAAAATAGAGAGTCGCACCATGGAAATTTCAGGGTGGGTCAACAATATTTTATATTGCACCCTTATGCTGCCACAACTTCTGTCCTATACATTCCATGAGTTGAGTTACTCCTCATGACTCTCCTATAACCCCATTACCTAGTTCCTTTTGTTAGGTTCATCCAGAATGGGCCTCCCTTGCATAAGTCCCACACCAACCATTGCTAGGTATCTCATACCTAGTCATCTTGACCACATGATGTTAAACTGTATGGATCTCTTCCTATCCATATGACGTTAAACTATTTGGAAATAGTCCCTAAAAGACGACATTAAACTGTGATGTCTTTATCCAAGCTATATGGATTTAAACTGTAGCACACCTAAACCTCATATAACATTCTTAGAATCCCTCATAGAGTAATCCCCACACCATCCTCACCGGAATCCAATATCCCTTCCCCTCTCATCACGGATGGTTCATTGCTCCACTGCCCGACCCCTACATTCCCCCAACATCAGGGAGAAGGGGAATCCAGTGGTCCCGGCCTTCTCCTCCGATCATCGTCTTCATCCCCTTCCCTCGGTAGGGAGAATGTGTGAGGCTTTCCAAGTCGGTTGCATTCTCTTGTTTCTCACACCGATCATGACTCATGTGGGCTTATATATTTCTGATCGTCACGACGTCCACACAACAACGACCCTCAAGACGAACTACATGGGTTTTGATCCCTCTCCCCTAAGTAGGGTATGTAGGAATCCTCCACGAGGTTCAATACCAATTCCGGCCACCAACCATGTATAAGTCCCAATCATGCCCCTCAAAATGAACTATTTGGGTTTTGATCCCTGTTTCCTAAACAAGGTACGTAGGACGCCTCCCCGAGGTTCAATACCAACAATAGACAACTCTCACGTGTAAGCCCTAATCTCCTAGAACTATGTGGACTTTGATCCCCAATCAACCGGGATACGTAGGAAACCTCTATGAGGTGAAATCCGGATATCTAAGTCTGATACACATTCGTCACTTTCAGACCATGTCCTCATGACCCCAGTAGGACTATATCTAGGCCTAGGAAATCGCTTCACTTGGGTCTTCCGAGCTGCTTCGGCGTAAGTCCCGCATCAACTTTGACCGGGAATCTCTCGCCTGGGTGTCCTTGACACAAGACGTTAAACTCTATGGTTGGTTCCTTGTCTCACGACCTTAAAAGGTGATGTGTCCTGTCAAGTGGAAATGAACTATGTGGATTCTGATTCCTCACACGAGGATATGTAGGAAGCCCTTATCACAGGTTTGATCCAAATGCTCAAGTCGTTATCTGTCCCCCCTGGATGACAATAAAATACAGAGTGCCCACTTGAGGCTTCAAACCGCTGCCCTCTCAATGAGTATAAACTACTCAGAGTCATTAATCCAATGAGGGATGGTAATCCTCGAGCCTAAATGACTCCGCATCCCTGCGTTCAGTTGATCATTTCCAACTAAGGGGTAATCTGTGGATACTATTCTCGGGGATAAACCGAAGATTGGAAAACATATGAATACATGTTAAATCTATAAGAGAGTCCCAGAACATGAAATAATTCCCCCCAAAAGGGTGCAATGAGACCGAATACCCATCCTCTCGACTAATGTGAGTTCTTAAGTGCCGCCGGTCAAATCACCCAATGAACGCCTGCCTTTGGAAAGCAGGTCCACGTATCGTTGGATATGGAACCATTGGGAGTTTACAAATGAAAATGGTGCACGTGATATTAGTGATTAAGTAGAACCCAACCTTATCTAATCAAACATCAGGCATCACACATTTTTCAATTAGTCAAAACAGTCACAAAAAAGGAAGGTGGGTTTTAACGGAATCTCTACACATTGGATTATATCAAATTATCATTAACAATATTTTGTCAAGATTATTTGTTAAATGACCATTTTTGTTCAATTTTTTATTTCGAAATTTTTTCCATATTTTTAATTATTACAAATAATATCTATATTAAATAATTTCCATTTAAATTATATAATAATTTTTAGGATTATTCACTTCAAATTTACTTTCTTTCGGATATATGTCTTTACAAAGGAAATATATTATTTTAGAATGTGTATATACATCTAGTATTACATACTAAATCATGAATATCATTATTTTAATTATATTTAATGTTTTATTTGATGTCATTCATTCAAGGGGATTGCAACATAAAAGTTAGTAAAGAATTAAGGGATATATGACCCAATACCATTTTAGTTAGGATTGATTATTTTTGAGTTTATATTGAGGGATATTATATGATCCATATCTAAAAACCCCATTTTAATTTTATTATCCAAAGGTTATTTATGTTACATTCATGTGATAGTTACATTTTCCTCTATTTGTTACTTAAAATATCACAAAATGTTGTTCAATGAAAATAGGAACTAATTTCACCATTAGTGAGTGAAATTTTTATTCTATGTACATACTCGTAAAAATTATTTTATGAAAATTTTTACATATATATATATATTTAATGTTTCATTTTCACTAAATTTTAATTTGTATCCATTTTATTAATAATTATAATTTCAAAAAAATTTGAAAAAGTGAATTTTTAATTTTTATGAAAGAATTAATAGAATATTTTTTTAATGTTTACATCATAAAAATAATTTCCCACCATCATAATTTCTCAAATCTTTATAGAATACTTTAAATTAATAAAGGTCATTTTCAATGATTTTTTCCTAAATATTATGTAAAGTTTTAGTTTTTAAAATTTAATTTCATTGTGGGAAGTATATTTTATAGAAGAATTTATTTAGTTCTTTTAATAGTATTTATATTTATCCTGCAAATCATTTTTTTGATTTTCAAAAAGCCGGTTTGAGGGTAGCCGGTTCCCATGAGCCGGTAAAGGGTTTCTGGAACCTGAACAAACAATCCCCAATGACAACATATCAAAATTCAAATTCAAACCGCATACCATCATCTCCACGCGCCACACCTTGGGCAGAGAGCCCATCATCACACCATGCCATCACCTCGAGTCACGTGCCCACCTCGAGCCGCACACACCACGAGATGCGAGTCGACGCAGATCTCAACACCGCCTCCAGCCATGTCGTCGGAGAGAAAGTCTGACCACCGATTCCATCAACGTCATCGGAGAACAACGTATCACAGCCACATCGAAACAAAAAAATAAATCGAAATGCCGGTGAGATTCACCAACTTTCGTTATCACCTTCATCCTCAATGCCGGCAGAAACCCGTCGTCGTCGTCGCCTTCACCCGTGGTCAAGAGCAAATCACTGCAGGAGACACCGGCGTGCACCAAGAAGGGTCCAGAGCGCTCTGAAGAGTATGTCGTTGGAAAAACCGGTCTTACACCTGTAGATCCAACCAGGAGCGCCGTCAATCTCACCGTAGACGATAGCCAGCGACCATTGGGAAACATTCCATCCCTGGCCGGAAAACACCAGATACAGCTCCAGAAAATAAAATCACACATACAGATAAACAAAACTCAAACCATTAAACCCTAATCCCGAGGAAACATGAACCGTTGCAATGATACCATATTTATTCCTTCTCTATATAGATTTCAATTTTTTTACGGTATTTTTATGGAACATATTTAATTTTATTGTATAAATTAATCAATGAAATGACAATGGTGATTTTAATGTTAAAAAGTAAAATATTTTTATATTTCCAAATTTTATTTTAATTTTACATAATATGGATGATTTATGGGTGTTTCTACTAAAAACTATGGATGTATGGTTTTATTATAAAACAATTATGGTTGGTTTCATTATAAAAAAAAGGTTATTTTGATCCTTTATAAACCATTAGTGCATTGGGTAAAGAGATATATTAAAAAAGTTATTTTATTCTTATAAGAGACAGTTTGAATTTACAAGGTGGGTTATTCCATTGGTAAGAGTTCATGTAAGAGTGATATGATTATGATGTTATTGGATAATGACTTTTTTCCTATGTTTGTAAGGAGTTATATGGAATCCACTATAATAGATTGTATTTTCATGGAGGATGATTGTTGACTTACAAGATGCTTGTCTTATGCTAAGGATCTCAGACATGTCTCTTGATTTATGAATCATTCTTGACATGTATGAATTATCATATTTTAGAATACCTAAATGTAGTAACCAAGAGTCAGTTTCTAGATTATTTCATTAGAATAAGATATAATTTATCTCATCCCGAAGGACTAATCAGTTTAGTAGTATTAATGAACTAGTAGAAATTATCATTCACATTTTTCATTAGAAATATAAAATATATAGAAAAAAACATTATCATATCCTTGATATTATTTTTTTTATCCTCATTAATATTATAGTGACATGAAAATAAATAAAGGGTGAGATAAGATGTAAAATAAGACCCATACACAATTAAATCTATCCTGAGTAAATAATTTATAATTAATATGGAAATGTCACTAACTAAAAACATATGTCATTTAATAAATAACATGATCGTGAAATGAATCTGTTTATAATATCATTGATGTAATATCATAGATTATAATAAAGGAATTATCATTGAAGGAAATGATTAATTTTGGGTGTCATAAAATCAGGCATTATGATATCATAACTGTTAAGACCTTGTGTCAAGACTAGTTAAACGATTGGTATATATACACCCAAAACTCGTCGTATAAGTTTGAACAACTAGTTAATCTCTTAAGACATGTTGATTCATTAAGAATACATCTAAAACCATGCCATATCAATCACTAAAATTCCACTAAATTACTTATATATTGAATGATCAATTTAATTAATAAATAATATTCCTTGTAAAAAAATATCCATATTAGGTAAAAGATACAAAATATTAATATTTCCAAAGTCAACAAAATATCTTTCAAAAAAAATAGAAACATGGTTTTGGTTTTAGAAAATTATCATATACACGATAAAATATTATTTTTCAATTTAAATTTTATATGAAATTAAAAATGATCATATGAATTTGATTTTTTCAAGACAAATTAAAAACAGATAATGGATTACGATAATTTCATCATAAATAAAGGGTTTTTACTAAATTAATGACCTTTTGAGAAATAAATATTTTTAATTAAATCATTGAAATTATCATTCATTAAATATTAATCCTTTTAAAACAATTGAAAACTTTTAAAAAGGGAAAATAGTGTAAAACAATTATGGCCACTAGAAAATATGGTAATTGTGTATATGCTAAAAGTAATACATTCTTATCAACAGTTTATAAAGAAAATAAAAATTGAAACATTCTTGAAATAATTAGAAAGATTATATTAGAATATTTTAAAAGTTTAAATATTCCTTAAATTTCCTTAATAAATAATTTTAGTAAATAAAAATTACTTTTTTAAAATGGTATTGAAAAATATTGACCTAAAAAATATACGTGATCAAAAAAGATAAATAAGATCATCTTAACTTTAAAATATTTTTTATTGATTATAGTTATAAAGTGGAGAAATTTTTTGTTGAAAATAGGTTAAATCCATAAATATATAAAGGATGTGAAAATAGATGGGTTTTAAGAATTATATATTTTAATATTAAATCAATGAAAAATAAAATCAATCCATAAAAATGAGATTTCAAAATTAATTTATACCTCATTGGTTACTGATAAATTGAAACCCCTTGTAACATTATTCATGAATTGAAACATTAAACACATGGAATTAATAAATATTCTGGTTAAAAATATATAATGAGGTTTATATACACCACATAATATTAAATAGTGGAATGATATCAAATATGTCTAAATATAATAGAAATTAAGAAGAAATCACTTATGTCAAGTTCAACGTTCATTGAAAGCATCCTAAAACCTATTCTATAAATATTAACTAACAATAAATCTATACCATATTAATTTACATAAATATAATATCATATATGACCCATATATAAGATTTCAACACATATTGATATTAATTCTTCATTAAATCACTGTTTCTAGGTGTTAATAATTTCATTTTTCTTCAGAATTTCAGTTTCATAGTTCTGGTCCATGTACTTTTATTATGGTTACATCTTATCAAGGATGTTAATAATGATTTGAATGTAATATATTAATAATATATATGTATATATATATATATATTATATTATTCCATAAAAATGATCTTGAAAATTAATTACATCGTCCATGGAGAGGGTAGGTCGTTCGTACACATGAAGGCTATTTTCATTTTTGAAAATATAGAACTAATGAAAGGTAAATAATAATTAAAATATACCACATAATTATTATAAAATTTATATAATATATATTAATTAAATATATACTTACTAACATCCATTTAAATATAAAATTATAAATAGATCACTTAGCTTTGTGTAGGTGGTACACCACATGTACACACAACCAATGTTTTCCTTAACAGATTAGGAGGTAAGAAGGTAGATATGATATCATAATTACATAATTCTAATTATTTAACAATTATCCTATATTAAAATTAAACCCATCATTATATCTATCCTTGGAATATGGTGGTGGAAAATGAATTGTATCACTATATGGTGCCAGTACTGCACATGTATGTGTGATGAATACTTTCACTTCAAATTTGATTGAAAAGAGTGTTAATAATGTTTATTCAATTATAAAAATAAAATTTTAGTACAATACTATTAATTAATTTTTTATTTTATGATGAATCAGATAAATTTATAGCCAAAATAATAAATATTTCGAATGAGGATTGGTAAAATGATTTACTCTCCCTCAACTTGCCTCTATTAAATACATTAAAAAGGACACTTGGAATTGTGTTTAATGAATATAATAACCTCTAAATTATATATATGAAGTTAATAATATAATTTATTAGGGTCTCATTTATTTTTATAGATCAAAGTGGTGTAAATAAAACAGAGAAGGGATTCCCATTTATACAAAAGGAAAAAAGGCACATGTGGAATTCATAAAACATGTCAGTTTGATAAATTAATTATCATCTTAAATTGAAACCATTTGGTTAGAATTTTTAAGCTAATATATAATATGGTAGAAATACTTTTAAAAAATAAATTTTTTTACATGGTTATGTGGTATTTTATAACTAATCACTTATATTAAACCCTTTATTAATGAATTTTAACCTAAACCGTAGAAATGAATTTTTTGATTATAAAGAATTAAAATTTTACTTATAAGGAAAAACATTATTATAAATGTATTTGGAATGAAATTTTAGACCATGTAAAATTACATTTATCCTATTTTAAAATTTATATCCTTTTTAAATTATTTAATGGTATATATTTTTTACATAAAAAATCATTAATGATATATTTGAAACTTTATTTAATTTTATTTTAAAGACAATGAGACCAATATAGATTTAGAATAAAATAAATTACACACTAATTAAATAATTTTAATTAAATATAAACTTTTTTTAGAACAATAAATTATTAAAAAACATTTTTTTTTGTTTTTATAAAAATTATTTACTTTTATTTTCAACTGCAAGAAAAATCACTCTATCAGAAATGTATATGTGTTTACTATTATTATATAATCAATAAAAATTGGAAATAAATTACCACAATAAATTCGTTTTCTTATACAAAAATAATCATTAAAATTCATTCCCCAATTATTTTTATCATTATGTAAACTAAACACGGACGGATCCCTCCAGGGGAGGACGATATAGGGTCATTGGGTACGGTGGTACACCCTATGTGGTGGGTTGAAACTCAACATGGATGGATCTCTCCAGGGGGTAAGATGAGAGGTGGTGGTGTTATAAGGGACCAGATGGGGTCTATTGTGGTGGAAGTTTTGGCCTTTTTAGGAATACGAGACGCCCTTCAGGCCGAGGATATGGTGATGGCCATAGAAATGGGGGTATGTGAACAAAGGAATATAGATTTGTAGATGGTGGAGATTGATTCATTGATTCTCTATAAAGAATTATCGGGATTAGGAAGTGTCCCTTGGAGCATAGATTATCTTATACATAAGTGATAGCAGATCATGGGCACCCATACTTTAATCTCCCATACATGGCATGAGGTAAATAAACTTGCGGGCATCATGGAATCCCTGGCTTCCCAAAGCTAAATTTTTTCCTAATTCCTTAATTTAGGATCCTTTCCTTCAAGAGGCATCAAATTTTTAATTAATGATCCATTGGGACTTTAATACTTCTCAACTCCTTGATGTATCTCACTTTGACGTATATCTCCTTAAGCAATAATAATAATAACGTTCAGTTAGTAATTGTTTTTTGTGGTCGGTTTAGACACGTTCTATCTTTTCAATAAATTTAATCAACAAGTTTCAATTTCACTAAAGAGAAATATATCCTAAATTATTAGGGTGTGAAATTCTACCACCTTATAAGAATATCACCATCAAAATTATAACACTCTCTTAATAAAATGATGATACTTATACCTCATCACAAAATCTGGTTCCCATGTTGCTTCCCTTAACATATAGTTTGACCATAAAATAGTGAACAAATGAGTGGTTGTGTTTCATAGAACATTATCACTAAAATAAAAAATATATAACATTTATTCATTATATGATATATCATTCTCTAGTGGCACAACCTATATTTTTAGTATACGTAATGATTAGGTATATAGTTCCCCTAGAGAAATACATGGAACGCAACTTGAACACGATCGAGATTTAGTGAATGTTCTACATGGTAATCTATTTTCCCTAAGAAATCATGAATTTTTAAGTGACATATAAATATAGGGATCATCATGCACTCACTTCCAAATTTCATGAAAATTATCCAAGTAGACATTTATTGGAATAACTTATCACCAACTTCAAACTCCAGATCTCACCAATGGTATTCAGAATATAGTATTTTTTGACATTGATTGGGCATAATGGTTTGATGAACTAACGTAACCATATATACCATTTCCACAGTTGGTTAGGTCCCCATATCTTTTTATCTCCAACATCATCCCAAGTCATTACAGTTTTACAGTTTCTTCTATATAGGGCATCATAAGCATCCTTCAAAAAGGTTGATTGATTTTTATTATTGTTGGAAGATTATACTAAAAGAATATATTGATCGAAAACTCTATTGTAATTCAAAGTGGTTTCTCTCAGTGTGTCTTCTATATTTTTAATCGTCCTATCATATAGACCATCATCTTAAATTGACGAGATGCACTAAAACACAACATTAAATATTGATCCTATATAAAGAATCTCTATAAAATCAAAGAGAAAAATGGAACTCGATCATATAAAATTGAGTGAAAACTCTATGAAATCTATATAAATATTTAATATATAAATAAATAATCATATCAAGAGAGAAATATTATATAATACAAAAAACTTGATTTTATATGGTGATCAACTACTACCAAAATAGTAATATTTGATTTATATGTTATTCTGATTCTGATAATGAAATCCATGGTAATGTTTTCCTATTCATATTATAGTATCATTTATTTTTGTAACATACCATTAGTCCTTTGTCTCTCAGCCTTAACTTTCAAACTCACTAGTCATCAAGCTACATACTATTAAATATCAATTTTCATGTTATCACACTAGAAATAATCATTCATGTCTTAATAAATATTCCAAAATCCATGATGAATATAGAGTTTGGAATTATGAGATTCATCCATACATTCCTTCATTTCGTGAATTAGTGGACTGGATACTCATTTAATAATCATTACTATTAAAGCATGGTCATGGTTGAAATCTAAAACATTAATCACCTTATTCTCTTGTTCCACATATTCATTATATTCCTTCTTAGTCCTCTCATAGATTGATGATTGAATTTATATCTATAAAAGATATTTCCTATCCTAATTTCACATGATTTCTTCATCCATATTCTATAAAGGAATACAAATTTCTTCTTATTCAATACTCACCATTGAAACCCTTTCATAGTATGTCCGACTCAGTGCATCCTCTACCTTTTTCAAATTCTTAAGGTTGTAATTTAGTGATTATTCGGAATCATTGATCACCTATAAATATGGTCTTAGTAACATATTATACTCATTATATATAAATATATACTTCAATATTTTATGATCATTATATATATCACACCATTCACCATACAGATAAATCCATTTATATCTTCACTACAAAAAATTACCACTTCTAGCTCTGAATCATGAGTTGAATAATCTGTTTCATGAATTTATAATTGTTAATTTGCCTAAAATATTATTATACCATTGTTCATGAGGATGAATCCATATCACTTATTTGATAATAACAATATATCATAAACCCTTCTCCACTTTAGGTTAGTGTAAGAATAGTCACATTGACTAGCCTTATGTTCAGTTTTATGAAATTATTCTCACATCCATCAATATATAATAACATGGATCCCTTCTAGGTGAAAATGGAAAGTAGATTAGATTTTCAGGAGATATATATCATAATATTTCATAATAATCCATCCATCCTAGGTAAAATATGGATTTTAGTTATCATAGTTAGTATATGACATTGATCAATAACATCCATCTTTTGTTGATCCACTAATATACCCTCTCCTGAAACTATATTACCAAAAATGATACTTTTTATAGCAAAAATTAGCACTATATATATATTTTATACAAATAATCATTTATTAGGACTTTAGTAAAATTATCAAGTGATCTTCACGCTCATCCTTGATTTTGAAATATATAACAATATCTTATATAAATTCCTCACAAAAAAATATAGGTGATCTCTAATTAATCAATTACTTAAATCCATGATGAAAGTTAAATAATTTCTAAATTCAAATGAAATTAACATAAATTCATAGTGATCATTCCCCATATTCAAGGCCATTTGGAT
This sequence comes from Viscum album, assembly GCA_963277665.1. Lineage (NCBI taxonomy): Eukaryota > Viridiplantae > Streptophyta > Magnoliopsida > Santalales > Viscaceae > Viscum > Viscum album. The sequence goes on along the minus strand of OY728134.1, from coordinate 1,468,092,092 downwards.
ATATCCTCATTCTTGGACCTCAATTTATGAAATCAATAATAATGGTCAATAATGGAAAAATATTTATTTCACCATAATTGATTTTAAAAAATCATAAATATAAGTATTATGCTACTTATTCATGATCATTATCTTGTTAAGTTCCAAACAATCAATGCAAATTTAAATTCATCAATCATAATACATAAAAAAATGAGTAAGTTCACCCCATGTTTATTGAAATTTCTGAATGAATCTATTAAATAAATTTATAGAGTTTTATATTCTATTGATTAAACTATATTGGGTATATTATATATAGAGACTCTGAAATAGGTTAATCGCCATGAATAAATTCTATATAAAACCCAGTTTAACAATTATGGGTAAGATTAGAAAAATATTTTTCGAATATTATCAACAAACGCTCATAAAATATTCAAATCCTCACTTTTATGTTTCTCCCAAACTATTTATGATATATATATCCCTCATGAATAATTATAAAACACCATATGGTGGAATTAATTTCCATTTTTAATTTAGGTTCATCCACACACTAATATACTATCATATGATGATTTAAAAATTCAAATATAACATCCCAAGTCCATGAATATCTTTTTTAGGGTCATAATCCTATTATTTTATACTAATAGATTAGTATTTCAATTAAAATATTAAGGATTATATCATATTAAGAAATCTAATATAGTTAAATCACACTGTTGAATTTTTTTCTCCATATGGGAATTGTAAATCATTCTAGCATCAGTTATCCTCTCTAATATGATAGTGATATACTACATTCCAATATCAGTTGTGTTGGTTTACTGAGCAGGAAAATCCTTATATTGTATATACATTTTTACTCCATTTATTCAGTTAAGAACCATCAATAAATAATAATAGGCAATGTGTTAGCTCATAATCATCATGAATATTGATCCATATAATATCAATCCCACTCATTATAAAAGTTGTTAAATACTATAAAGGGTTTTCATAATTCACATATTATATTTGCTAATTTAAATAGTAGTTCCCACATTTTTTACTAAAAAATATTCACATACCAATGATATAATACCCAACTAAAGAATCCCAGAACTGGAGTCTACTATATTTATTTTGGTATAAGATACAATGGATCTCTTCCCAGTGGGATAATCAAATAAATTCTCATCAGGAACTAGGAACAACAATACATACAATTTAACATGGAATTATAAATTATGTATCATATTAAATGTTAAAGAATACATGATATTATTTATTATATCCCTCTTTATATCATAAGACAACGAAAATAAATGAAGGGTGAGTTGATATTCTCGGTATGGGTTATGTAAAACAAAATTTATCATGAGTATATATGTTATATTAATACGGTAAGGAAAATTACCAAATAACCACTCCATTTAGCCAATAACTTGAGTATGAAATGAAATCATGGATAAAATAAATATAGTAACTACATGGATAAAAATAATTTAAATCTTAATGAAGGAAATGATTAATCATGGATGTCATGAATATTGACATCATGATATCATTACCGGCAAGACCTTATTCCATGAGAGTGTAATCGACTATTCGATATACATAAAAAACACGTTTATTATGATTATCAAACTAATTTATCTAATGAAACATGCTGATGCATCAAGGGGTTATCTATAAACATGACTCATGATTCGCTGCATGATCGATGCAATGTGGATAAGTTAAATGACCAATTTAATTCCTAAATAATATTATTTGTCAATAAATATCTATATTTAGAATATAATATAGATTATAATGATATCCCTAGTAAAATAATTATATTTCAAAATAAAGTATATCAAAATGTGTACGGTTTATGAAATAATCATAACCGTGATATAAATAATATAGATATTTAATTGAAATTTAATATTTAATAAAAATGACAATATTAAATTGAATTTTTTAAAGAACATTAACAAACAAACAATAAATAATATATGAAGGAAGGCCATAAATTCATCATAAAGGTAGGTTTTAAACAAAATTTATATCCTTCTAATAAATAAATAATATGAAAATAAAATATTCAAATAATATTTCATTAACGTTTTTTCTTTTTAAAACTATTAAAACAAGTATAAGAATATTAATTTTGTAAAATGGATTTAGGGGTGGGAAAATATATATCTATCATCTACATTAAAGATTAAATATTACTTTTTATTTTTTATAAATTAGGTAGAAAATGACCCTGTTCAAAAACATAAAATATATTTCATTCAATAATTTTAAAAATTCCTGTATAACTCAAAATTCCCTTAATAAATAAATTTATTAATTGAAAATTAATTATGTTAAAAAATCTAAAAATATAGTCAAGGGAAAATAATTCCCAATCAAATAGAGAAATACGATCAGGTTTCCTTTCATAAATTTTACGGCATTATTCTGATGAAAAATAGAGGAAATATTTTAATGAAACATGGAATATCATTAAATATAATTGTAGTAATAAAATATATGGATGTTATTTGGATAAATTATAATATTCCATCAATAAAAAATTCAAACAATTATATAAACATAATCTTTTAATATAAATTCCTACATCTTTGGTAACATTTCTATTGAAACTCTTTGAAAGTGTAAAATGAATTTAAACATTAATCATAATTAATAAATATATATAAATTTCAAATACATAAATGGTTATGACTATACACCAAATAAAAAAAATATGTTCATAATACTATATATGTCTCAATAGAGTGGGTATTGACTAAAAACACCTTTACCACAAGTTTTATTTTCTTTGAAAGCAACCTAACCACATGTATAATAAATTTTAATTTATTTTTATTCAATACCAATGTAATTTAATTATTTATAATATAATATATTATCAAATTATTACATTTCAATGCCTATATATTAATAATTCCTTGATAGAGTCTTCATTTTTTTATTTTAAAGGTTTCATTTTTAATTGGAATTATAGTTCAATAGTTCTGGTCCATGTACTTTTATTAGGGTTCCATTACCTATATAATGTTACAAATTTTATAAATATCATAAAAATTATTGATATATATATATATATAATCAGATTCATCCATCAAAGTTATAAATAAAAACATTAATTACATCATTCATGGAGATGATTGTCCGTACGTACGAAAGAATGATGTTTACATTTATTGATTTATAAAAGAAAATGGTAAATATTAATTAATATTTCAAAAATAATTATTGTATTATATATATGATATATATATATATATTAATAAATTATATCATTATTACCATCAATGTAAATTGAAAATGAAAAATGTATCACATCTCTTCGTGGAGGTGGTAGTCCACATGTATGCATGAGTGATGTAATCATCTAATAAATTATTGTATGTTAAGAAGACAAATATTATTTAAAATTTATAGAATATTAATTATTTCATAAAATTAATATATAGACCTTAAACCCATAATAATATATATCCTTGAAATATGGTGGTGGAAAATGAATTGTATCGCTATATGGAGAAGCTAGTCCACACATAAGCACAAGTGATACCATTACATAGAATTATATGTAAAAGAGGGTGAGTAATAGTTTTTATATATTAAATATTAAACTTCAAATTAATTGTGATATGCAATATATTATTTTATGATCAATACCAAAAATTTATAATAGTTGAGTCAAGAAATAATTTCAATGATGTGGGGTAGAATGATTACCTCTCCTTCAGTTGGACTCATTTAGATCATTTATTAAGGATCATTGGAATTATATTTTAAGAATACAAAAACCTATAATTAACTTATTTTAATGTTTAGAAGATAATTTGTTATGCGTTGGTTGATTTATATTGTTCAATGTGGTTTAATGAAAAGAGAGAAGGGGTGTCCTTGTATAAGAGAGTGAAATTACATACTTAAAATTCATAAAATGAATCAAATTTAATAAATTAATTAATGTTTTAATGAGGGAACATGTGACTATAATTTAAAATATAATATATTATATGGTTTAAATCCATTTAACCAATAAAATTTTGACATCTTTATGTGTTTTCCTAATCCTTTTCTTCTTGTTTAAACCCTTCATTAATCAATTTAAACCTTGACCATAGTATTTGTTTTTTCAAATATAAAGGATTATATTTTACTTTTAATTTAATAATATCTTATAAAATTTCTCATTAAAGATAATTTAGTCCATTTATACTCCTAATTGCCCCCTTTCACGATTTTTAGGATTTTTAAATATTTAAAAATATATTTATTTTAATTAAATATCCGTAATGTGATTTAGATAATATTAATTTAACTTGACTTCAAAAATAACAATAAAATGATTTAATTCAAAAATAATACTTTACACAAGAAATGAAACATTATTATTAGCTATTATGTTCTATTATAATCATATTTAATACACTAAAAATTAGTTCTTTTATTTTTAAATTTATTTACATGGATTTTCTCCACTTCCTCCAAAGCACTTTATCAACCATTTATAAGAGTTTAATTTAATTATTCCAATTTTTTTTTTTGAAAAAAACAACATAAAAATAAAACGTTATATAGAAAATAACCGTTAATATTTATTGATAATATGTTTTCATCCCAATGATAACTTATAAATTAAATTTAAATCTGAAAGAGTGACATTTTTTATTTTTCTTCACATAAAATAATATAAATTTCATTATCAGATAAAAATGGAAAACAAAACCATAAATTCCAAGAAAGTATGGAAATTCTAAAACTATACCCATCCAATGAAGTAAAGAATGTTTTTTGATATATATCTCATAACTTTTCACATTACTTTCATCCTTAATTTTGAGATTTACCCCTTACTATTGTCATAAAATTTTCAACAGTTACTATTATAATAATGCCAAAAAATAGAAGGGATCTACTAAAAAATTATATATTCCCAATTAAAAAATAGAAAATATTTTTTTTAGCAAATTATATTTCAATACGTTTTTGGAATAAATTTAAAAATAAACCAACAAAATTTGATGAAAATTGTTTTCAATAAACATGCACTTTAAGCATAAAAATTGAATTATTTCAATGTCATTTAACATACAGATCCAAATGAAATTAATTATACTATTTGAAATCAAATTAATATTATATAACTTTATTACCAAAATAATAACATAATGAAAATTTTTAAATTACATAATAAAAAAGAATTACATTTATATGAAAATCAATATTTTTCACTAATCATTGAAAAATAAATCATATATAAAATCCCCAAAATTCAACTGTATCTTATGATGAAGTGATGAAAAATGATATAATTATCACATAATATAATTTTAATATTTTCATTATTCTTTTAAATACTATGTCGTATATAAATCAAGGTTAATAATGAAATTCAATTTATTATGAGAGTAATTTATCTTAATATATCAGGGTGTTATATTTATAGTCTTCTCATTTACATTGATTATGTTATCATATTCTTATTTACATACTATTCTCTATAATGAAATTGAATTTTTTACTCATACATTTATCCTTACAATGAATTTTAACTCACCTGTATTAAGCTTTCCCTTTCCCCATGTTTTGATATCTAATGTAATATGAAATATACCAAGAAATGTTTCATGTGAGAACAATTTAATGGGATATTCTAATTTATTGTTATAAAATAAGTAATGATGGATCTACTATGAAAATGTTAATGTGAATACATTAGTATTTTCCTAAAATAGATATTCCTCATCCTCTAAAATGATAGAAAAAAATGTTCCTGGGTATGTAAGTGATTAGATATTATATTTTGTTGTTATATTTTTAAATAGATAAAATTGGTTAAAGTTTATTATTATCAAAGAAAAAGATTTAAAGATTATATTTTGAGAGCAAAATATGAGAGTAAAGTTTTAGGGTTGTTTCATTGATTTTTCCAATTCCATGACACTTTTTCAATTATACCATTAATATGGATAATCAATTCATTGTAAGACATGTTAGGTTACAACTATATTCCCTCAAATGTGAGTATATATGTTTTATTTTTCATTTATTTCATCAACAATAAAATATATAAGATTGAATTTTCTATGGTAAGGTTGCGTGGAATGTCTATTCAATAATATGAAACACCAATATTATAGATTTTTAAAAGACCATGAGTTCCTAAGGACTAACATACCCTTTTAATCGAATTAAACACCTACTTCCTATGAGGAAACCATTAATAATTTGTGACACCAAAAAATAAATTCTATTTATTTACTTTAATTATCTTCATAACTATTTTTTATTCTTTGAGTTACATTGATATTATTTTTAATATTCCATAATTTATTATAACTTTTTCCTCTAAATGTTCTTATCCAAATACCTTCATTTATCCAAATTATTCACTACAATTACACAGTGACACCTATTCCCATACAATTTCACATATGATTCTATATATATGCTTGAATATAAATTTTTATTTTATATATATTTAACAATAGGTAGATATTGATTTCATACTCCTTGAAAGTCAAGATCACATGATTAAAGTCTTCATGTTTCTGAATAGTTTGTTTCTAATCTATTTGGGAAGGATATGTACAGATTATATGTACCATAATTTCAAGAAAAATCTGAAGAGTCTTCTTGATTTAAGATTATAATAGAGGTTCATGATTAGATACAATTAATTGTTTCTAACTGCAATATCTCATGATTTCCTAGATATTGGGTTGGTCAAGGTTCTTAATTCCTAGGTATTCCCGTATATCTTTGAAATATATAGATTTCTTAAGCTGATCAGTAAATACCTATAGAGAATAATTATTTAATGGGGAATTTGGATATTTGGTATCAATATAATTATAATATTATCCCAATTTAATATATTTATAGGGGGAGGATGCATTAATCTCTTATAAAACTGTCTCTCATATTATATATGTTGGAGAAAAAATCATCTGGACACAAAGTCAACAATTTCCCACTTTAAGCCATCCCACCAAATATTTACTTTTTAATCATAATAGATATTTAATCTAGTGTGGTGTATACATAAATTATTGAAATATGTTTTTCCTAGTTGTTCCCCCTTTATTTGGGATATATATGGAATATAAAACCTATTCCAAACATCAAAACTAATTATTTATAGATTATGTCCACATATTTCCCATCATTTTGTACCTTTATCTACCTTTGTAAAAATTTCTCATCATACGAGGAATTCTCTATAATTTTAAGTAATGTTGGTTTATCAATTTACTTAAAAATAAATTATTTCTATATTGATTTTTTTTACAATATTCATTTGTACTAGATCCATGAATGTAGGATCCTTATTAATCCTTTGCATTGTCATAATTTCAAAGTCCCTCTTACTCAATTCAATGTCCACTTTTTTTCCAAGTGTGTAAGTGTCTCTAGAAATTATAGTCCTTCATTATTTGCAACAATCTTATTTTCCTAATATTTTTCTCTATTTTAGAGGAAATATAGTTTAGAATTTTTTGTTCCATATAGATGTTTTATTACTCTCTATGTAGATAGTACTTTCATAACATCTAGGAAAATATTATATCAAGCTACTCAATGCCATGAGTTGGAAAATTATTTTCATAAGTCTCTAATTACCTTGATATGTGATAGAGAATCAATCATTATATATATAAGGAAACATCAAAATCCTTTATTCAATGAATCACTATATATTGCAGATAATTACCTTCCTATTAGTAAATTAAATAATATTTAATTAATAAATATCCAATTTAGATCTTGAAAACATTAATAAGAATACCTAAAATATATAAATTAAAACCCATTATATTACAACTTTGTTAATGGGTTTGAAAATTGGGAAATTTTTTAATAAAACCAATGATATTAACCCAATAATTCAAGAAAATAGGAAATTTTAATTATAATTTTCAATGTTGGAAATTCTTTTACAACATTTTACAATTAATGATTAAAAATTATGGAATATTTTGAGATTGTATGGCCCTAAAAAGTAACTTTATGGAGTCAACATTCACACATATTCAATTTTCTATATAAATCCCTTATCTAATCACTTATGTATTTGTTTTTGCAACCCTAAAACTCTACTAGTTACACTATATATGCATTTTTAAATATTTATCTTACACCATGAATGATTTCAATTGAAAACTCAAACTAATACTCAGATAGATGATCATTAAATTACTTTGCATATACATCAATTTATTTGTGTAAAATAATAAAAAAACATTAATACTTATATGTAATACACATTCATAGAGTTTTTACTCTTCCACTTCTCCCATTATTTCAATAATGATACCTAATGAATATTGTTCATGAAATAAATTCATAGGTTAAGTAACTCCCTTAAAAATATGGGAATCTATTCCCCTAACATATATAGTAACAAAATTCTCTTGTAAATAAATTTTTTCATATACATTTAGAGGTTATATATGCAATGAATTAAGTTATAATTAAAAATAGGTATAGTAATCAGGTTTTCCAGTTGGAAATATGTATGCAACCTAATTGATACTAGTTGATAAATCTTTATTACAATAAAAATTCTACTAGATATATTAACTATAATATTTTCCTATTATTTATAGGGGAAGATTCATTGATTTCGTATAAAATGAATGAAATAAAGGAAAACATAGGTTTATAATGAAATAGTTCATTAAATAAACATGATTGTATGATCAATGTACCTACTATTACATCATTCAGTAAATTAACCATGACTATAATTGTCATATAAGAAGGGAATTTCTCCCTAAACCATTTTAAGACAAATTTAGTTATAATATGGGGAATGGGTTTGAATTATTACATATCCTTAATATTAATTCATCTAAAATCATCAACTTCCTCTTCGAATTTTCAAGAAAAACATAATGGGAATTTTCACTACACTTGAAAAAAATCCAATTCCCAAAAATGAAGTACCCAATTTTTTATTTCTAATGTTATTACATCTATGAAATTCAACTCTTCTTTTTCTCCATAATGTAATGGTATAATCTATATTGTTTTTATCATACCTCATCATCTGTATATTTCATTTAGAGACATAACTCTTTGAAATATTCTTTTATATCTTAACCTAAACTAAGACTATATCTACATATGATGAACTTTTTTGAGAGACTAAGTCCCTTTTAAAGCATTCCATTATCCCATTAATGAAATGATCAATCATTAATTCTAGTCTGTATACATTATTTGAAACATATTGAGATCCCAATATAATATCATCCTCATTCTCAACAACATTTTCTTCCTCCTTTTTAATGAGACTGAGAAATATCCTTTTAATTTCATCACATTTCTCAAGAGGAAATTATTTTTCATATAATGTATCCTTATGTGTTCTGCATTCAAGGGGATCTACAATTACTTCCGATTTGGTGTAATAAATTTTTGATCACCATTTATCTTCATTTACCTTTAGATTATATACCGAGATAAATATTTTTTCCCTTTCACAACATCCCAATGTGAGAAATATCTTATCTAAAACCTTGTTCTCTTTTTCAGCTACATTTATATTATGAGTCCCATTGAATAATAGTTGTTTTTAGGGAATTTATCAGTTCAAAAATGTTATAATATGTTTTATATCCACCTAATTACCTATATGTGAGATGTTTTTTTCTAACCTATGTCAAATACCCTAATCTAGTTATTATTTAATTATCACTAAATTTAATATCATTGACATCATTTGGAGAATCATACAGACATTTACACTTGATGTTGATATCAATCCTGTTATATCCTCTTGTTTGAAACTCTAAATATAGGAATACATAGAATTGGCATGTGATATTCATATGTAAAATAAAATTCATGTTTGGTTTTTTGTTAAATGATCCTTAAAATATTAAGGGTTTTTAATGTTTTTGATATCGTAATAGGTTCCTAAAAATATTTACCATAATATTTCAAATTGATATGCTATGATATCTACTATGACAACCTGGGTTCCATAAAATTATAGGAGCTAGTATTATCACATTAATTTTATATAATATAGGAGTCATAATATTATCCAATAACTTAATAGACTTCGAATATATGATACATATTTATCATTCACATTAAACATTGAAATATAAAATGTATCATAAAAACACCATCAGATAAAAATTGTCCCATATAAAAATTCCATGGTGACCATACATATCTCTCTTCTATGTTTCCACGAGATTGGAAAAAATAATGGTTCCACTATATAAATAGAAAATTGTAGAATATTATGGATTTTATCACAACATAATCATGGAATATTTTGTATTGGATGAATAAAAGATCAAATTAATGATATAGTCAAATGAAACTGGGGACATACTATATACATGGAAATTAAAATATGGATAATAATTATTTATCAAATATTTATGGAATTAATAACTAAATACATCACAAATATTTAATCAAGCCCTTATGGAATGTCATAATTATTAAAATTGAATATAATATGGAAGCACTATATCTAGTTTGTCTCATTAGATCTACCCATTCATTTAGGGGATACCAATACCAATCCCCACCCATCACTAATTAAATTCACTTCCTTCATCATAAGAGATGAAAATATATTTCATAGAGTTATATAAGGAAAATATTATATAATAATTAATACATTAATAAATGGATATCAATAAAATGAATGTATATAAAACAATATTCATATTTTAATGGAATAATGTAAATACCTAGTAGAATATATCAAAATAGCCTTGGATACTATGGGGTTTTCTTAATGTTTATCACTATTATAAGACCATACAAATGGTAGGAAAATTCTTCACCATGGTTTGTTAAGAGTTTATGAATTACCCAAATCATATCATCTGGGATTTTATATCTTGTTTTTGGGAATTAGTTTCACTCACCATGAACCAATATAAATATTGAGTTGAAACTCAACCAGCATTTTTTTGGGTTGTTTCCCCTATGTGAATCTATTCCATAGATGCATGCACTTCGTTGTATAAAAATATGGATTACATTTTTATGAAAACCAAAAACACATTACATTAAAAAATTAAGTATATTTTTGTATAATGATGGGTTATATAGAGTATTTAACATGGGGAAATACCACTTTAATTAAATAAAATGGATTATAATGAAATATAATTACAAGCATAAGGACATTAAAATAATGTTTTGAGGATGAAAATGGAAGGGGTGGATTTAGAACCCTTATTTTTTCATAATATTGAAATTGGAGAAACAATATAATGAGATGGTATAATTAGTATCCCATTAAAATATTTTCAAATGGGATAAAATAACTTGTATTTAATGTCATAGAAATATGTGTTAGTTTTATTATTATAAAATAATTTTGAATAAAAATAAAAGAAAATGATTTAGAACCACTACATTTCTATGTAGCTTCTTAATTCGTGGGGGACTCAATAAAACCATATGAACTTTATGATAGAGATTTAGAGAGGTAGAGTGAATGTACTATCAAGATATATGCATTTGGGGTGGATAGGGGTGATAAAACCAGCATGATTGGACTACTTTTATAGGTTAAAATAAGGTCTTTTCCATGGATCCTAATATTAAGAAAGTGGAAATAATAGTATCACATGGGGGTTTGGTGGTTTTGGATAGTTATTTGAGTAAGGTGGTGAATGTTTTTGTTAGAAATTTTGGTATAAAATTCTACAATAAAAAATGTTCTTATGGAATTCCAATATTTCAATTTGACTTTGTATAATTTAATCCACATTATAATGTCCAATCTAAAACTTATTAATCTAGATTAAATATTAATGATGGTTATTATGTTATAATAAAAAATATTTATTTAACTGTATTTCAATATTTGGACATGGTTAATCCATATTTTTCCTCCATTTAACCTTATTAATTTACATTATATGAGAAAACATAGTTTCAAAATAAAACATATAATATGATGAAAAATATTTTTTCCAAAGACGATGTTTTAATTTTTATGTATTACCAATATTTTTTAATATTAATTATCAATTAAAATCATGATAAATATTTTACATAAGTCTAAATTTTATATTATAGTTTTAATTTAAAAATCTATCTATTAAAAAAACACTATAATTAGGAATGTATTATTCTTATATAAAATTGGATTACCCTAGTAACTACTATATACTTTGTTATATAAAACTTATGAAAATAAATATAATTCCCCTTATAAAATATTTCTAAAATTATTATTTTTAATCATGGAATAATTTTATTTGATTAATTTTCATAGATTTTGAAAAATATTTTTAGTGCATGTGAAAAATAAAAAAACCATTTATTGGATAATTAGATCATTAATATTCAAATTAAAATATATAAAATTATCAATAATTATAATTTTATAAGTCAAATAATTTTATTATAAATCCAATAAAATTTACATATCATATAAATGAATCCTGAAAATAATATTACCACATTAATATTTAAATAATAAAATAATCAATCATATTAATTTATTGAGAAATATTACTTACGTTCATAAAATGTTAAACATACATTATATAAGTTAAAAATATAATTTTGAAAAATATTTTATTAATCATTAAACAAATATTTTATATACTGAGATGTTTTTTAAATAACATTTTCTTGATCTTATAATTATTATGAGATTGATGTTAGAATTTTTCTAGACACTATATTTTTCACTAATCATATAATTATCAACTATATTATGAAAACATAAAAAACACATCACAAGCTAATACTGAAATTATTTAAACACAAATTATGTTATTTTGGTTAAAGATAAGTTTTAAAATTAAAATATTTAATATATTTATGAATAAATTGTCTTTAGAGTGTTCATTGTGAAATACTATTATAGAGTCTCATGAGTTATAATTACAATGAATCATTTTATTACAATCAAAAAGATAAATGTGGTCGAATAAAATATAGATGGACCTTTCTATTTTTCATAATAAACTCCCTAGGATTAGTCTTACTACACTTATGACATTATATAAATATATTTATCTAAACATTATATTCAGTCAATGAGTATCTCCCCATACTTTTCCACCAAGACCATTTGTACCCCTATTTTTTAAAAAGTTAGAATATATTTCTCAATCTTCTTTCCAAAATTAATAAAATTATAACTTATTTAAATAATATGATAGGTCAATTATCCTTATAAACATGGTTTCAATCTTGAGTAAATCATTTTAATTTTCAGTTCATGGTTCAGTATTAAATTTGGTGTATATTGGATTCATAGATGAAAATAGAGTTGTATTCATTTTCCTTTAGTTTTAGAAATTATTTGTTCATCCTAAGGTGAAACACCAATATAAAATATTTCTCATGTAAAAAATACAAAGTTAATATCCACTACCTGGAATCAATCTCACATTTTTTAATTTTTTTTATACCTAATAACCACCACATATGTTATTATCTTTCAAAATGATAAACTAAAACAATTACCTGTTGATGTTAAAAATTACCAAGAACATGAAATATATAATCTATATTGTTGATCCATCCTTTATTTGGAATTAATTTTAAGGATCCCCAAAATTTGGGAGGTTATTGTTTCTTGTAAAACACCACAATAGACATGTTCTACTATGGAGAGTTCAGATACTCTCGGGCATGAGTTACTCCATTAATATCCTACATGAAATTGGTTAATAGAGATGAAAACTACTCGGTTCTAATTAAAATCATTTTAGTTTGTTGATTTCGAAGGATATTATATTCTTGATGCTAGAATAATATGTCCACAATATTTTTTTTAATGAAGAAAAATTCTAAAACATGAATAATTAGATGATGAAACATGGAATTCCATGATAGTTTTTCATGATAATATAATATATATATTAACATCCCTTTTCATTTATTTGTTAAAAATAACCTACCATCTAAATCTATATAAATATTTAATTTAATACTAACTTTAAAAGTGAGTATCATAATCAAACCACATTTAGACTGATTGTGACAATCAATAGAATACCATATATTTTGAGGATTTTCAGTTTAGAGTTTTAAAGAATAATGAAAATCTAATACATATCTAACCCTTACAAAAAAATTGTAACTCCACATCAAAATATTCTTTTAAAAAAAATGGGACTCTTAAATTTAAAATTAGGTTTTCATCAATACATATTATCTTCTTTTATGAAGAATATCCATAACAGAAAAATATACCTTTCTATTTTTCCATATAATACTTCTAACAAGGGGAAAATATCTTATAGTAAGGTAAGATAAAAAGAATCTATATATGGTAAAATATAATCAATCCTAATTATTCTGTTTGGAATCATGAAATCCAATAAAAAATATCCTTTATAAAAATTAACCTTTAACTAAAATTAATAAATTACTTATAAAATAAACCACAGTACCCTAAGATATTCAAAAAAAGAATATCATAATAAATCATAAAGAAAAAAATCATTATCATGAGGGATTATTGTAAAATTAGAGAACCCCAGAAATAAAACATCTTAAAAACCTACCATTCAACATTAAATAAGTCATAAAATTTGTAAATTTTTTTACCTTGTAATTTAAAAAATAAATAAATGAAATATACATTTTTAGCATGTAAATTACTTTTTGGAACCTTTAGAAATAATATTCATAGAAATTATACCACTACCCTTATGAGATCCTATAAAAATATCATAAATAATAATGTAACAACCCATGAGTTTGTGAAATTTTCATTTTAAATTAATTTAATCTCTTTGATGTTTTGAATGTCATGCTATATGGAAATTATATTGTGTTATATGGAAGAACCAAGTTATTTTTTTTACAAATAAAAAAATAATGATTCCACTACACACAATATGTAGAGTATCTTATGGAACATATAATACTATTCATGGTTAGGGTTACACATAATACCATGTCCCTTTGATAACTTGTGTTACACGCAAGAGGGAGATTTACCAAAACTACAATGTTCTAATATTAAAATATTACTATATTTATCACCAAGCTGTTATAATGGATTATATTAATTAATCTTTCTAAAATATAATAATATGGTTTTGAAATATATATTAAATGAATCATTTGGTTATCAATTAGTTTGAAATTAAAGTATGAACTATTTGAGAATGAACAAATTAATTTTCTAAGAAACCCATTTTTATATACAGACAAAATTTTATCTCAACAAATCAAACAAACCACTTACGATGAAAATTTTCAATTAAATATATATATTCAAAAAATATTTTTTATAAGAATACAATAGATTTGATAGTCATAATATAATACTAAATCCAATTATATGAATATAAAAGCAGTATTTTTCTAAAATATATTTTCACCCCAATTTAATGGGGAACCTATTTTAAATCTTACTTTGAAACTTTTATAATTTCTATTTGAAAAAATAAATTTCATTTTTGGAAGAAGAATATTAAAATTTACTTTGGATGATTTTTTTTGTATTTTTTTGAGAAGTTTTATTTCATAATGATTAGTGAATACACTTAGTATTAATTCAATACCTCTTTTAAATATAATTTATTTATATAGTGAAGTTGTTTTATAAAATTGTTTTAATTTATAATTACATAAATTTATATTATTTATACTAGTGTTTTACATCAGGAACATTTTAATTTTTAATTTAGAAATAAAAATGTAGCAAAATTTTGATTTTTTTACATGAAATCCCGCTGTATCATCACATGTAGAGGATTAAATTTAATTTAATTTCTACCACTATTATGATTCATAATTTGAAAATATGTATTCCATATTTGGAATAAGAATAATTTTTAATTTCTAATAAGGTCAACATAGTTTTTGACAAACTATATTAAGGAAAATAATTAAAATTATTTTTATTGGTAAAGCTAACATCCAAATTACATAATGGCTAAACATTAATCTTAAGAGGCCAAATGACATAGAAAAGAGTTTGAAATCCAATAAATATAAATATTTTTTCTATTTCCCCTATTTTTTGGAATTTTAACTATTATTTGAGGTACATTATGTAAGGGATACCTCTCAATAGTATTTATCTATTTATATTTATATAAATTCCACTCCCTCTCCACTATAAAAAGGTATTCACCCCTCACTTCATCAAACCTCTCATGAAACTTTGTCTCAACCAAACCATTCCCAAATATCCGTCACAAATCCATCCCTTAATCATATATTCCTTCGTTTGGTAAGAAATACAAAAAAGGTATCCCTTTGGTTCAAACCTAGAGGAGTTACGTTATGAAGTGGTTGTTTGAAGCTGTACAAAAAAGTTAGGACTTGATGTAAGCGTTTTCTCATATAACTTTTATTTCTATGGGATGTATACTTTATTCACCACTTATTTTTTTATTTGGTATTCAAACTACCCATTAAGGTATTATGTGACTTATATAATTAAATATATGGGTATTTACATAACCCATTTATGATCTCTATCTCATGGGGTATATGGTTTGATGGTTACCAAATCATTAAAGTAATTTCATCTCAATTGTCCTTCTATGAGACACATTCCATGTTATTCATCTATATTTTTCTATAAGGTATATAGATAACCTTTTACATGTGAAATAATGAATATCCTAATTGTAATTATATTTTAATCTTAGTGTATTATAATTATTTCTAGTTTATTCTGATTTTATGTTACCAAAGTGGTAACATTTTATTTCAACAATATCATCATTTATTGAGATTATTTATGATTATGATTCAATTGATGATGTTTTATAATAAATCTCTCAAGAAATATGATGAATTTTATTAACCTATTTTTATTCACGTTATATCCAAGTAATGGTATAATTTTTATACTCTTTGGTACTTAATATAATTTCAAAATTGTTTTTATTAAATTCATAATTAATTTCCATGTACTATTAGTAATCCAAATTATTCGTAAATAATGTTTTCTAAAAAATAATTTAAAAATGATTCATTATTATAATATAATGTTTAAAGGGAATTTTAACCATGTTTTATATTTTTCAAAAAATTGTTTTAAAATTTAATCTTCTTTTCATTTTTTGATCAAGGAACATTTAAAAACGTTTAATGTGAAAAAATGAATGTCCGGTATGTGTGGAATTACCCTCCACCATGAACATCACTTACTTGAAGATTAAACTATAATTTTACAAGTTTATTTGTAAATAAAATCATTTCTTAATATTCTATAAATTTAATGATTTTAAACATGTCTTAAATGAAAAATGATTTTAAAAATGATTTATATTTAAAAAGACTTTTAAATGACATTAAAATATTCATTTATATGTTTTAAATATACCTTTTTCAGTGAAAATGATTTAAATGATTTAATACTTTCTTTATATGTTTTAAATAAATTATATAGAAAAGGGTTTTTGAAATTATTTTAAGACAAAATTTTAGGTTTTCAATGTATTTTCAATGAACACTATTTCTCTAATGTTTTCAAGAATTATTTATGAGTTTTTTGGTGATTTTATAGCAACATTTTCTCCAAATATTTCCATAATTCCCTTATCAGTTTTAAAATATATTTTAAATTAAATATGTTTTCAAAAATCATTATGTATTTAAAATTGTTTATTATTGTGGAAATGTTATTTTTATCAAGAAAAGTTTTAAATTTAATTGTGAATCTGTATTTATAAAAAAGATTTTGAAATGGTTTTATGAAATGAATTTTCAAATAAATTATATTTTCCTTATGAAATGTTATATTTGAGATTTCAAAATCCTTCTCCATATAATATAACATATTTTTTTATAGTTTATGACTTACTGGGGATATGATATAATAACACCATTCATATTTCTTCTTTAATGGTTTATGTTTTGATGGAATGAATTTTATGACACATGTTTCTCTTCCATGAGTTATATACTTTTGAGACCCAATTCTTTTCACTGGTTATGATTTGACAAAATTATTATGAGACTAATCTATTTTCCAAAGGAAAAGATATTTTGATATTATTATGATACCAATATCATTTCATGGGTTGTGATATGATGTTTAAGAAACCCATCAATTTTTTGGTTCATGATAGGCTAAATGTTTTATTATATCATAGAAATCAAATGTATGATCTAATTTTATGATGGGTGGGACCTATATCCCCCACTAATTAATTGAGTAAATATTTTATATCTCATGAGTATGATAGGGTTAGAATGAGGAGTTAACTCAGTTCTCTGTGATAGTGTTTAAATTAGGAGTGAACATGATTTAGAATTTTTGGGCTCGAATAAGGCATGAACATGGTTCAGTATGACATGGATAGAATTATGTGTGAACTCATTTCATTAGAAAAATACTGTAATAGAAATTGAACCTGGTTCATCAATATAGGTATGGAATAAAGAGTGAACTCATTTCAGTAATAATGGATTAGAATGGGAGGTGAACCTGGTTCAATAATATAGGGCTAGAATTGGGAGAGAACCTAGTTTAGTAATGAAAATTTTCCACGAAGATAGTCTTTGGGGTAAACATTGACTACTATGATGGTTTGGAAAGCGAACCCATTCCACTAATATGGCCTTATAATTAAGCACAATATACTATGGAGATTATTTTATATTCCTATGTGTCTACAACAAATTAAATTTCTTATTCATGTTTTTTATGGCTTATGATCAGGATTCCCTTATGATTCGTTTCTTATGAAATGCCAAAATTTATTCCATGCCTTATGTGTATGATCTTTTACATACATGGGGTGATCTTAAAATGTTATTCTCATGTTATCATAGCCTTATACTCATGTTATTATTATGGATCTCATTTGGTAACCCATACTCAGTATATAATCTCATGCCTTTCTTATGTTTCCTTTACAAAGGTTAGGAAGAATGGTTTTTAATAGAATAAATAAAGGTGAAGTTCTTTCTGGGAAACATTTAATATATTTCACCAAGTTAGAATATTGTGTTATGTGTTTCAATATAAACTAATATATTACAGTCCACATGCATGCATTTTAATAATTTGATGAATATTCATTAAATATGATATAATATCCATGTATGTTATGCCTAGGTTTCTATAGTTGGTATCAAATTAATGGTTTAGTCAACATTTTGGAAAATAGGATGAAAAAACATTACTGATACCCCTAGTGATTTTCTTGGGATTTTTATACTGATGTCTCTAAGAATAACCCTAATTTGTCACATATTTCAACATTGGGTTATTGATTTAAGCATCCTATAATTATTTTTTCTAAATTATGTGCTTTTATACAATGATATGTCTTCATCACCCTATGGTTTATGGTTTTATTCAATTGAGGGAACTAGAATGAATTGGGTTAACATTGAATTTTTAATATATGGAAAGTTTGAGGACGATGAAAATTGATTCCCTATGGGGAATTATCATAAAGATAAATGTGAATATCTAAGAGTATCCATTATTTTAATGATGATAAAGATACCTAAAATGACATGTGAACAGAATGGGATGTTAGTCGCAAATTGTTTACATTAAATGTAAGAACCATGATTATATTAAGGTTGAGGAACCTTATTACATGATTCATATTATATATTTTACGAAATTGGTATTAAGGAATAAGTTTATAAAGCCTGCGTAATGGTCTAATAATAATGTTGGATGGTAGAAGTGTATATGTTTTTCAATTCATGTATTATGATATATGAATCATGAACTTTATAAGGATTGTTTGTAGATATTTTTCATTTATTATTTTCAGGAATGTGATAAATTATACTGATATCCTAGAAAATTGATTTAAGGTAAATGTTACATTATGGTAAGTTAGCCCTTTACATGTTCTTGAGGATGCAAACAATGATATTTTATAAGGATGAAGATATGATGATATATACAAATTAAACTGCACAGTATTTATGAACTCATAATAGAAAATGGATTTGTATGAATTTTAAAACATCTTGTATTTAAAAAATATATCCAGTAACCTTTGGAATAAGAAATCATGCATGTTTTCAACAAGTATTTATGGTAATTAAATTTATTAACATGATTCAAGTGAATATAAGATAATTTTATTCACATGTTTGGAGTGTGAAAACCAAGATCTACCTTAGGATATATAGGTGATCAATGTTAAGATAGTTAGCTGTACTTGTTTTTAATGTTTTAGATTTTTACCTTTAATATTTGTTATACGGTTAGTAATTTATGGAAACTAAAATTTAAACTTTTGTTTAGGTTTTTGAGATTAAATTATAAACTCATTATATGAGGATTTATTCATATTGTATAACATGTGCAATCATTTTTTTGTGATTCTAACTAATGATAGATGAAAATAGTAATTGTTCTAGCTCATGACCAATTTGTACATTAGAAATGAAAAATTCTCTATCATTTCATAGAGCAATAGAGGAAATGGAAATCTAGTAATGTAAAACCAAAGGGTTATGTTTTTCATTTTAAGAGGAATAATATTAAGTAAATATAATGCATTATGTTCTTAGATAGTAAAAGAATTCATTAAATATAAGAAAAGAATACTGAAAATTATTTATCCTAATACGTTCATTTCTATTAAACTAATGGCCTTATAAATTGTCATAGATTAATGGTTTTTAGGCCCTTACCTTTCCATTGATCATTCACCTATTTGGGATCAATTATATTTACCACTCCATGAAATTAATTATTGTTTTCCTCCATGTCCATGTTTTCCCTTCCCATCATTGTTCACCAATGTGGAAATCTAATTTTGTGTTACTTTGTGAATTCATTATGTTTCTATCATTCAATTTTTAATAGAAGTTTTAGTGTTCATTTTTATGATGTGGGTTTCTATGAATGGAAATTTTTAGTATTAAGCCACTGGTAACCCAAATGAATTTTGAGGGAGAAAATTATTTTTAGGGGGTAGAATGTAACACACCAATATTCTCGGAATTTGTTTTCCAAATTAATTTATCTTTTTTATATTTCCAAACTCACACAAAACTAAATTTATCTTTTGTTATTTGAAAGGACCTAGTTATTCTCTCTTTGTATGAAAACCCATGTTGATATTGCACTACATGTAAAACATAGACCACCTTGTGGGGTAATGCTATGACCCATGAAACCCAGATCTAGTGCATTACTTTATATCATGGCATGATTAAAAGAAATAAAATCATGAAAGAACTATCAGTTTAGTTTTATGTTAAATCTAGATATATACATGTAACTCACATTACTTTTGGAAAGGTAAAAAATCAATACATAACAAAAATTAATAAATTGCATCCATGAAAACTCATTAAATGATCTTATATTCATAACCTTTAGATGAAAAAAAATCAAAGTGGTGAGAAACAATTCTCAGTAAAGGTTAAAAATAGTGGAAGAATGAATCGACAATAATTGAATCATAATAAAATTGGCATAGTCAATATTACATGGTGAATAAATAAAAAACACACTCTATTAATAAACATAGAATGAAACAACATTCATAGATTTATGTCATAGTGTAAACCAAATAGTTAGTAATAACAAAAAATTAATAAACATAATGCCTATTAATTTTACATCATGTATCTGGCACATGAGACCACTATATCATTAGAATGGATTAAGTCTTTGGGTAGAAACCCGTCTGATTTTTTCAAACAAACTCGAAGGGTTTGTCGCCAGCTGATTTTTCTCATAAGACCTAACGATGCATCATGGGGATATTGTGGACCCTAACCATCACTAAAAGGACAAAGATTTATTTGTGTATATATTTAATACATATAAAATATTACTTCTCAATATATATATATATATATATATAATAGAGGATACAAATAATCAATATATACATAGTCAAAACAACATTCCAAATAAACATTGTATGTAAAAGGGTATACGGCTTGAGAAAATAATCATATTGATGAAACTATAATATGGATATATAATATATTTACCATTTCAAATGAATTATTTTAACTAATGGTAAGTAGATACACCACATAATAATGATTAGGTGAACAATACAAAGTAAGTCTCGATGAAAAGGAAATTGAGACAAAGTCCCTTATCACGTTGTAATAAATTGAGTCATATGACAAAAATTAATAACCACCAAAAGAATTATATAACACAATGAATATAAAGAGATTCATGTTGATATATATCAATTGGAAGTACACAATAAACTAGAATAAATAAATAAGTGGCGAATAATGGAAATCTCATGGAATTAAAAGTGAGATAAGAAACCCCTTACCCTATGCACGAAGGTGTTCTCGATTGATTGTTATGTCCTAAATAATCTAATTTAGAATCATTAATTATTAATTAAAAAACCTCCTCTACATTTAATTTATTTATTATAACCACATTTCTTTCATTAATTTCCATTTTAATGGGTTTAAGGGATTCCATTTTATTGTTTTGAAAGCTTTTTCTTCACTGGTTTTCATAATCAGTTTACTTGTATTCATGAGTGGAAGATTTGTTTGAGATGTGGTTAATATTCAAGAATTTTTAATTTATATTATTAATTAAATTACATTGATATAAATTATATTATAATTATATTGGTTATATACCATGAGGATGACTCATTATATAAAACTTAATGATAAACACATGGATTAACTTGGCGATTTTGTGCACAATGAACTTGTTTTGTGTTATTATTTTATATCTTGAGTGTGTTTGGATTATATAACATTGAATAAGAAAAAATAAATATATTATGATCAGTTTAAAACATTAAAATGGTTTCATTACTTGTCCTAAATATAGTAATAGTCATTGAAAACACATCAACCGTGAATGTGACAAATTAACACATCTCAGACGATATTTTCATTTTTATTGTAAGTAGAGGGGGAAAAGATACATGATGAAGAATTATTACATTAGAATAATAGAATTTAATTTCTTTTATGGTATTATAATATCAAACCATTTGTATTTGGGGAGGTGAGGATAGTGTATAAAAATAACGGAACTTGTTAAAGAAGTTGAATGAAAAAAGAAGAGAGGTTCTCCCCCTGGGTACTTGAGAATCATCGTAAGGCCATTGTTTTTGGCCTTTTGGTGAGAGCAGTAGGTCTTGGATATGGTGGTATTTCTGGGGATGTGTATTTAATAGAACTTAGGTAAGTCTCAAATCATGAGTGGTGTGGGAGGGGGTTGTTTATATAGTGGAGGGAAGAGGATTTTCATAATATTATATTCATTATTTTGTTATTTCTCCTCAAAAAAAGAAATAGGGAGTATTCCATGACATAGAATCGTAATAAGTGCATATGAGTTTTATATTTGGATTCTTACATCACTCATGGTTCTATGAATAATGGATTTAAATTATAATTTATTTATACAGTAAATTAATGTATTTTACTATTCACCAAAAAATTCAAGTATTTCAGAAAAATATAAAAAAATCACCCAAACCATTTTTTGACGTGTAGATTCAAAAAATAAACTCCGTTTTTCAAACATAATATTATGTGTATGAGAAATTTAATTTTTAATTACAATAATCATTTAATGAAAAAATTCCAACACTTAAAATATTCATCTTCTTTTTTAAGGTGACTAAATATTATTTACACATTCATTAGTAGGGTAACCATTCATAAGGTTCATAATACTATTTATAAGGGTAGGTTACTATTCATAATGCTATGTTACTATTCATATGGGTATGTTAATATTCACCAAAATTAACTTGATTCTATCAGACTAAAAAATACCACCCTGATTGCAACCTTGCATGTCTGTTTTTCAAAATTAAAAACATAGATTTGGAAAATTTATGTTAAATGGATAGGTTATAAAATTATCCTATAAACTACCACATGTGATTTCAAGGAGACTTAGTGATTCTTGTAATATTTGATATCTAATGAATAGAATTTATTTAAGAGAAACATACCATAAAATGTTTGGGGTGTTAAATTATTCCCTACTTTGGAAATATCATCCTTGAAAATTTTCAATTATGTTGCTCCATAAAAATATGTATGTGGTTCTTATTCAAAACATCCTTGTGTTCCCATGTTTATTCCTCTACCTTATGGATCCTCCAAATAACATTTACCAGACGAGTTGTCTAATTTATTAATAGTTTATCACTTGTGTCATGAATATTGATAGGCACTTCACAGTAAGACAAATCAGGTTCCATATCTATTTCATCATAGGTGAGTACATGCATTGGGTTCAAAATTTAGTTCATTAATAATGACATGTGGAACACATCATGAGCTTTGGAGAGACTTGGTGAAATTGATAAAAGTAAGCTACAACTATAATCCTTCCCATAATTTCAAATGGTCTGATGTACTTGGGACTCAGTTTCCCTTTCTTACAGAACATTTAGACACCCTTCCATAGAGATAATTTTAGAAAGTAATGATCTCCTAATTGAAATTCCAAATCCTTTATACATTTGTTAGTAAAAATATTTTTCCAACATTCAGATAATTTAATATGGGCCAGAATTTTATTTACCTTTATAGTTGTCTCTTCAATAAGCCATAATCCTATAAGTTTAATCTTGCCAACCTCATCACAAGAAATTGGAGGTCGACACCTATTACCATATAATGCTTTATATAGAGACATTTGAATTCTAGAATTGAAACTATTATTGTAGGAAAATTCTAGCAAAGGAAAGTATTGATTCTAGACACCACGAAAGTCAATAGATTATGACCCCAACATGTATTCTAGTTTTTGAATAGTACGTTAAGACTGTCTATTGGTTTGGGGGTGATAAGATGTAATCAAAAGAAGCTAACTATCCAAAGCCTTCTGGAGATCTTTCCAAAACGTTTATGTAAACTGGGGATCTCAATCAGAAACAATTTATAGAGGTGAACCATAAAGGATTACAATTCCATTAATGTAAAGTCTTTCCTAGTGCTCAAGTGGTAAATCCTATTTTATAGTAATGAAATGTGCTTATCTAGTGAGATGATAAACAATTACCCATATTCTATCATAAGTTCTAGGTGTACTCGTTAGTCCTACGAAAAAATCCATTGTAATGGAATTGCACTTCCATATACGAATATGTAGAGGTTTCATGAATCCTCTAGGAAGATGTCTCTCAGCCTTCAGTTGTTGATATACTAGACACCTTGACACTTAGTAAAAAATTTCTCGCATCATATTATCCAACCAATGATATTCCATCATTTCTCTATAAATCCTTGTGCTACCAAAGAGTATAGAGAAATTAGAGCTATGATAATCACCTAATAGTTCCCTTTTTTACATCAGGTATTTACGGAACACATAACCTCTTTCCAAATTTTAGAAGTCCATCCTCAAACATAATATATGCCAATATTTTTTGCACAACAGCTTTAATTTTATTTTTTAGATTCTCAAAATAGGATTGAGATCTTTTTATGTTATCTAGTAATGATGGTTTAACAATAATATTTAGGAGGAATAATTTTCCCCTTTAATAACTATTTCCACATCCATATTTAGTAGATCCATGAATATAGGATGTCTTTGAATCCCCATTTGGGACAAGAAGTCCATGATCATTCCTGCTAAATTCATCTGCCACCTTACTTTTCTTTCCTGGGTGGTAGCGTATTGAAAAATTATAATCTTTGAGAAAATCAATCCATCTCTTTTGTCTAATGTTGCGTAATTTCATGGTAAAAATTTATTTCAATCTTCTGTAATATGTAAATATCTCACACCATTCACCATAGAGATAATGTCTCTATATTTTTAGAGAAACAATTGTAGCTACAAATTATTTAGAAAACTAAAACAATACATAACACTAACTAATAAACTACATCCATGAAAACTCAATAAATGATCTCATCTTCCTGAAATGTGGAATGAACAAAAATAAAAGGGTTGAGCTCAAATATTAGCAATGGTTACAAATAGCAGAATCACGAATAAAAAAGAATTCAATCATAATAAATTTCTCATAGTCAATATGGCATCATGAATAAATAAAAAACACATGCTATTAATAAATAGAGAATGACACTACATCCATTTATTTTTCATAGTGGAAACTGTATGAATAGTAATAACTAAAAATGAATAAAGAGAATTATGATTTATTGGATGAAATGAATCCGGCACATGATACCACTATTCTGTCAAAACCTATTAAGGTTGTGGGTAGAAACTCTAATTTTTGGAAACAAACTCGAAGGGTTTTGTCGCCAACTGATATTTCTCTTGAGACCTATCGATGATTTGAGGTGGTATAGCAGGCCCCTCCTATAATTAAAAGTCTAAATTATTATTTATACAAAGATTTAATAAAAGTAGAATATTCTTTCTGAAAATATATATAGAATGGAGGATACAGATTCATCAATATTTCTATTGATAAAACAACATTCAAGATAAAGACTATATTTAAAAGGGTATACAGCTTAAGACAATAATCATTTCCATGAAATCAGAATATGGATATATAATATATATACCATTTAAAATGAAAAAGTATCTCAAATGTGCAGTGTATACACCACATAAGATGGAATCAGTGCACAATACCTAGTAAGTCTTAATGAAATGGAAATTGAGACAAAGTCCCTTACCACATAGTAATCAATTGAGTTGTATGAACAAAAAATAATAACAACCAAATGAATCATACAATACAATTAATATAAATAAAATCATGTTGATATATATCAATTGATAATAAAAAATAAACCACATTCAAGAAATAATTTGTGAATAATAGAAATCCCATAGAATTAAAAGTGAGATAAGAAACCCCTTACCTTATGCTTGAAGGTGTTCAAGATTGATCTTATTTACCTAAATATTCACATTTAGCATCGCTGATTGATAATTATAGAACCCCATCTACATGTAATTTATTTATTATAACCATATTATGTATATTAATTGCATTTTTATGTGTTTAATAAGTTTAATTTTATTGTTTTGGAAGAATTTTTTTCCTTGGTTTTCAAGATTGGTTTACTTGAATTCATGAATGGAAGTTTGTTTGGAATGTGGTTAATCATCCAGAATTGTTAAGATATAATATTAATGACATTATATGGATATAAATGATCTTATAATTATTTTTTTTATTCCATTATGGTGAATCATTAGATAAAATTTAATGACAAATTCATGGATTAACTTGGTTGTTTTGTGAAAAATGAACTTGTTTTCCTTTATTATTTTATATCATGAGTGTGTAAAAATTACAGAACATTTCATAAGATAAAATAAATATATTATGATGTGGTTCAACCATTAAAAAATTTTCAGGACTAGTCTTGAAGATAGAAATAAAAATTGAAAACCCATCGTCGTTGAATGTGATAAATTAATATATATCATATGATATTTCCATTTTTAGTATAAGGCATTGGGGAAATGAGAGATGATGATGAAATATTCCATTAGCATAATAACATTATACTCCATTTAAGTTAGTGTAATTATCCTATCATTTCTATGTAGTGAGTAGATGAGAGAGGAAAAAAATAATGGAAGATGTAAAAGAAGTTAAAATAAAAAAGAAGATAGGTTCACCTCTTCAGTAATATTCATTGAGAATCTCTTTAAGGACATTGTTTTTGTCCTTTTGGTCAGAATAGAAGGTCTTCGGTATGGGGGGAGGGAATGGTGTGTGTATTTGGAAGAACAAAAGAATGACTCATATCTTGAGTGGTGTGGGAGGAATATGGGGGATGGTGAGGGTGGTTTATATAGTGGAGGGGAGGAGGATTTTTTAATATTATATTCATTAATTTTTTATTTCTCCATAAGACATTAAATATTGAGAATTATATGACCTATAATAGTAAAACTTTCATGTGTGTTTGATATTTTGGTTCATACATAAATCATGAATCTAGTAATACTGGATTTTAATTATAATGAACTTATTCAGTAAATTAATGTATTTTACATTCACTAAATTTTCATGTATTTCAGAAAAGTATCAAAAATTCACCATAACCGTTTTTTGATGTGTATAATATAAAAAGGTACTCTATTTGCCCAAAATAATTTTATATATATGATAAAACTTATTTTTATTTATGATCTTCATTTAATTTTAAAATAAAAACACTTAAAATATTAATCTTCATTTTTAAGGTGCCAAATTTTTATTTACACTTTCATTGTCAATGTCAACATTCATAAGGATCATAATACTATTTATAAGGGTTTGATAATATTCATAAGGGTATGTTACAATTCACAAAATATTTATATGATTCTATCAGACTCCAAATATCACCCTGATTGCAACCATGTATGTCTCTTTTTCAAAATTGAAAACACATAAGTGGTAAATATAAGTTTAATGGATAGGTTACGACTTTATCCTATAAATAACCATGTTTGTTTCATAGAGACTCAATTATTCATGAAATATAGCCTATATAATGAATAAATATATTATATAGATACATACAATAAACTTTTTGGGGTGTTATATGTGGTGCAATCAACACTATGGTTGGCTTGTGTTACACACAATACCAAGTCCCTTCGATATCCTTTGTCATAAGAAAGATTGAATTTTACTGAACTACAATATAATATTACTAAAATATTACTATGATTATCACTCAATCATTATAATGGAATATATGAATTTTATTTAGTAAATTATTAAAATTTGGTTTTGAAAAATATATAAAATGAATCCTTTGTTCGATAATTAGTTAGAAATTCCATTAAGGATTATTTTAGAATTAGGAAATTAATTTTCTTGGAATTTGTTTTTCTATGTATAGACACAATTTAATCTTAATAAATTAATAAAAGATCTTTTTATGAACATTATAAACAGAATTTTTATATTCAACAAATATTTTTCAAGTGCATCCAATTTATTTTATAGGAAAAAGATAAGAATAAATCCAATTGCATTAATTTAAAAGAGGTATTTTTATAAAAATTAATATAAACTCTCTTAATAGAGAACCTATTTTAAATTTAATTTTTTGAAACTTTTATAATTTTTACATTAAAAAATAAACTTCATTTTTTGAATCAGAATATCAAAATTTACTTTGGGTGATTTGATTTTATTTGTTTGAGAATTTTCTTTTTTTATGATTAGTGAAAAACACTAAATTTTAATTCAAAACAACATTTTCAACTAATTTAAATATATAGTTAAATTATGTTTTAGATTTGTTTTTATGTATAAATAGATCAATATTATATCATCTAAAATTATTGTAGTCATTTTAAATAATTTTAAATTATATTTATATATAAAAACTTAGCTTACTTTTGAAACTTTTTACATGAAAACACATCTATTTCATCCCATCTATGGGATTAACTTAAAATTTATTTCTTAGACTATAGTGAATAAGATTTAAGAAAATGGATTCAATATTTTGAATCATATTAATTTTTAATTTTTGGTATGTCTAACTTATTTTATGAATAAAATGTTTAGTGAATGTAATTGAAATTAATTATAATTATTAAGGTAAAAAAATTACTTAATAGATAAAAATTAATCTAAAGAGGCCAGATCATCTAGACGCATTTTCATAAGAAATTATCTAGAGATATTTTTACCTAGTACCCTATTATATATAATATTTACAATTACAATAGCCACATGAGGTAAGGGAGTCCTCATAATAGTGTTTACCTTTTTATATTTACTATAATAACTCTATCTATCCACTATAAAAAGATACCCACCCCTACAGATGCTCAGACCTTTCAAGACACTTTTCCTTATCCAATCCCTAGCCAAATATCCTTCAAAATCCATCCCTTCATCCAAGAATACTCCCTTATTTCATAAATCCAACTAATGAATAACTTTGGTAAAAACCAAGAGGAGTTAGCCAAAAAAGTGTAGGTTTGAATATTTACAAATAATGTCAAGACTTATGTTAAGGGTTTTCTCATCTCAATTATATTTATGTGAGGCTTATACATTATTCACCACTTATTATTGTTTTGTGGTGAATATAATTCCCAATAATGTATACTATTATTCATATAATTTAATTTTTTGGTATTTACATATCCCATTATTGATCTTTACATCATGGGGTTTATGGTTCAAAATTTACCAAATCAGTAAAGTAATTCTGTCTCAATATTCCTTATTTGAGACACATGCAATGTTATGAACCTACATTTTTCTATGTGGTTTATATACTACATGTTACAAGTTATATCAAGAATATCCTTATTTTCAGGATATTTTAATCTTCAGGTAATGTTATTGTCTCTATTGTAATATGATTCAATGTTACAAATGTTGTAACAATTTATTAATACAGTCTCATAATTAATCGAGATAGTTTATGATATTACTTCCATTAATGAAATATTTTGATTGATATCTCATGAAATATCATATTTTTTCTTACCCTATAGTTATTCTTGCCATATCCATGCAGTGGTACCATTTTTACACTCATTGGTAATTATAATAAATAGAAAACATGTTTTTATGAAAATATGACTTTATTTCCCCTTTCAGTCAGAAAAGCGAGTTCATTAAAAACTGTGTTTTCTAAAAATGGTTTAAAAAAAACTAACTATTATTCTATGATACTCCTAAAAAATATTTACCCATGGGTTATAGTTTTTTACCAATTTTTTTTAATAAGAATCATCTGGTCATTTTTTGATCAAGGCAGTTTAGCAAACTTTTAAGTTGAAAAATGAATGTTCGGCCTGTATGGACTTACCCTGAATCATTAATTTCATCCCCTGGATGCTTAAATTATATGTTTAAAATATTAGTTTTAAATAAAATTCCTTCCTTATATTCTATAAATTTATTTACTTTATTTTGGTTTTCAATGAAAATGTTTTTCAATAATGTTTTATGTTTAAAAAAAGTTTTAAATGATTTTCAAAGCCTCCTTTATTTGTATTCAAAATAGTATTTTCAAATAAGATGATTTTAATTATTTAAATAATTATTTATAAATTTTAAAATATATTTTTTAGAAATGGGTTTGAAATATTATTTTTCATGATTTCATTTTATATTTACAAATTATTTTTAATGAAAATAATTTAAAAAATGTTTTGATGATTTTTTAG
This sequence comes from Viscum album, assembly GCA_963277665.1. Classification (NCBI taxonomy): domain Eukaryota; kingdom Viridiplantae; phylum Streptophyta; class Magnoliopsida; order Santalales; family Viscaceae; genus Viscum; species Viscum album. Next base: position 1,468,061,101 of record OY728134.1, on the reverse strand, counting down.
ATGTTTTCAATGTGTTTTTAAAGAAAATGGTTTTAAAATTTTTTTATACAACCATTAAATTTTTTTAATGTACTTTAAAATAAAAAGGTTTTCAGACTTTTTTATTTTTTAAAAATAATTTCTTAAAGTATAAAAGATATTTTCATCAAAAAATGATTTAAATTTAATTGTAAATCCTTATTTACAAAAGGATTTTTGAAATTTTATTAAAAATGTATTTCGAAATTGTGTTTATTTTCATTAAGATATTTTCTATGTGATATTTAAAAATAATTATCCATCTATAATGATTGAATTTTTTTTTATTTTCTGCTTTAATGGGTATATGATCTAAGAATATCAATCATATAACTTGTTTAATGGTTTATGTTTTGATGAAATGATGTTTATGACACGTGTTTATCATCCATGGTTTACATGCTTTGTAGGATTACTTATTTTCAAGGATTATTATTTAATAAAATTATTGTAGGAATTATCTATTTTCCATATGTATTGATGTGATGAAATTTTTGTGGTACCCATTTCATTTAATGGGTTATGATATGATGTTTGTGAAACCTATCTATTTTTATGGGTCATGAAAGGATAAATGTTTTATTATATTTCGGCACAAGTTTATATGATCTAATTATGTGATGGGTGGGACATATATCTCACTAAAATAAATTAGGTAGTGAAATATATCACATGAGTATGATATGGATAATATGAGGAGTGGATGTAGTTCACTATGAGTTGGCATGAATTAGGGATGAAATCAGTTCATTAGGATATGGATGGAATGAGGATTGAACTTAACTCAGTATGACATGGATGGAAAAGGAGTGAACTCAGTTTAGTAATACATGTATGGAACAAGAAGTGAACTCGATTTAGAAATACAGATCATGTATGAAGTGTGAACTCTATTCAGTAATATAGGATTAGAATAGGAGGCGAACCCAGCTTGGTAATATAATCATGGAATAACGAGTGATCCAAATTCCATAAAGGAATTTATTCACTAAGATGGCCTTTGGAGTGAATATTAACTACAAAGGTGGATGGGGGAGAGAACCCATTTCACAAATATTTCCATGGTGTTAATCCTTGAAAACTATGAAAATCATTTTATAAGACTATGTGTACCACAAATTCAATGCCTTGTTCCTTTATTATTCTTCTATATATTATGCTCCTGATTCCCTTATGATTCATGTCATGTAAACTGCAAAAACATTATTCCATGTCTCATGTATATAACATTTGATATGATGGTTATAATCTTCTAATTTTATTCTCATGTTCTAACACCCTTATAATCTTATTATGCTTATATATATCCATTGTTTACCCATACGGTGTATTTGATCTCACTCATTTCATATATTTCCTTTATCAAGGTTATAAAGAAATGTATTAAGTGTAATTACTAAATGGAATTATCATTGTGGGAAATATTTAAGATCTATCATGAAGACAGAATATTTTAATACATTTTTTGAAAGGTATTAAACTATTATGTTCCTAGGGAATTAATTTTTTTAATGTGATGAATATTCCTCTAAAATGAATTAATATCCATTTATGTTAATCATGGGTCTCTATACACAATGTAAATTCCATCATATATTTTCTAGAAAAACAAATTGTTACCTGATGAATTAGATAGTAATATCAAACCCACCCTTAATTAAAAACAATTTCAATTTACTTAAAATATTTATAAAATAATTATAATCTTTCATTTACCAAAAATAAATCCATAAATATAATCTTGAACATAAATATATAAACACAATTAATATTCATGTTAAAAGTATTAAAAATGTACTTTTGTTTTGAAAGAACATTAAATTTTAAAATTAATAGATGGAAAATAAATAAATTATAATTTTAAAACTATAAACAATTATTTAGAAATATATTTATTTAATAATAGTTATGAGTGGATGAAAAGGTTGTCTTGGGATAAGTTTGAAAAAAATGAATTTTTCAATTTATATTAAATTAAAAAGTGTTTCATTTAAAAAGATTCATTTTTATCAATTTAAAATAATATTAAATTTAGTAGAAAATAAATTTATTAAACAATTTAAATTAAAAAATAACTTAAATAAATATAATTTGATAACATGAAAATGTATGTGAATTATTTTAATTAAAAACATAGTTAAAGGTTATAATGAAAAATCCATTACCCACTATTTGAGCATTTCCATATGTTCGTCTTCCCTACAAAATAATAAAATTAAATTAGTTTTTTATTTTATTTAAAACCTTTTCATTTCCACTCATTTAATTTTATTCCTTTTAGATAAATTCTTATTAAGTATTATATAGTTACTAAATTAATAAATATAGTTTTATATGTTTTGATACCATTTTGTTAAAAATACTAACAAAACATTTTTAGTTTTAAAATGGTCACTTAGGTAATTATGGAATAATTTATATAGTATTAATAAATACATATTTAAATTTTTTTTGAATTAAATAATGTTTTATAACCTTATATTAATGTATTCAGGAAAACTGAAAAACATTTTTCAGGGTGGCGGTATTTCGCATGTACACATGTGAAATGTTTAAATTTTTATAATACATATATATGAAAAAAAAGATAAATAATTATCAATATATAATCAATTTTATTTTATATTTATCATATTAATTCAATAATTCCATCCTTAATATTATCAATGTGTAGTAGAAAAAAATGAATCAAATTTCTTCAAGAAGTCAATAGTCCAGATATACACATGTGTGAGGTTAACATTTCCCAACTAATGGGTGGATATAAAGGTATTTAATATTTCATGATTGAATAATTTTAATTATTTCATAAATATAATATATATAAATTTCAACCGTACAATTTTTGTGGTGATAAAAAATGAATCAAATCGCTTTGTAGAGGTTGTAGTTCACACGTATGCATGAGAAATATTTTTATTTACTATAGGACGTAAAAGGACATGAAAAAGGTAATTAGAATAAAACAAATAAATATATTTAAGACATAGAAATTATTATATGATCATAGTTTGTATATATTTTAAGGTTGTATAAAATAAATGAACATGAATGATTTTGGTTTGGGATTATACCTTCTCCCCAGGTAAACCATTTGGCACACACATTATACCTTCTATGATGTGTATTCTAAAGATAAAAAATCAACTAGGAAATGTAGAGGGATGTTGTTAAGGTATAAATTCTTTTAATTGTCGACATTAATGGATAATGTATTTTGGAGAATTGGGGAGAGTATGGCTCTTTTATGAGTGAACTTGGTTATAATCTAGTATATGCTTGAATTATTGTAATATAAAATATGCATCACAAAATTCATGGGGACCTATATTATCATATTTTATATGATATTATGTTTATGATAAAAATATAATCACGAATTATTATTTACTAAAGAGTTCTTAATTATTTTAACCCTTATCTATTAGTTTAATACAGTCATTAATCATTTGTAACCCTTACTAGAGTGGTAAATTTTTACCATTTCTATAATTGATTATGAAAAAATAAGTAATAAAATAATTGAATTTTGAAAAACTTATTAAAAAATATTAAATACTATTCTAAATAATAAAATTGTAAAAGTGGAAGATATTATTTTTAAAATAAGCATTGAAAATCAAATGAAATATAGTTTTTTTTGGGAATATATGTTTTCAAGACTAAAATGAATTTAAACCAAAATAAAGTATAATGTGGATTACTATAGAATTATTTGGATAATAATTTTACATTTTATATTAATTTTAGATTAATTATAATCAAATACAAATTGGGAAGCCACAAATAAATGATAATGAAGTGATATATTATATAAAAAATGGTGTTTTTACTATTCTCCCAAAAATAAATCTTTTTAGAAAAATTGGAATAATTCCCCCATAACATTATTTGATTTAAATATATGAAAATTTATTTATATATTATCCAATTAAATTTAAAATATATAAATATTTTACAAGAAAGTATATAACCAAATAGTACATGGAAAACACTTTTATTAGATTAAAAATATATATTTTTAATTTATAAATCATATAAAATTATTATAACTAATGTGAATACCTAAAATATAATTAATAATATTGTTAATTTATTAAATTGATTTATTCATAAAATAAACCATGTTTTCATATTCATTCATTAGCTTCACTGGTGAGTGGGATCATCAAGCAGGTGTAGTAGGGGAATCCTCTAGAAATCATTAGCTGGTTACCTAGTAGTTGGAAATCGTAGCATGATATTACCTATAAAATTTAGAGAAGAATATATTCTGATCAAATAATAAAACACATAAATAGTAAATATTATTATTTTAATAACCATTAAATAAAATTGGATAGACACAAGTACCGTAATGTTTTAGTATATTTAGAAACTCAGATACATAAATAACTACTAAATAAAAGATTTATATCTTCACGCATTCTAATATTCTCATATTATAACCTTATTTGACATAACCTAAATAATACCATTCTTTATAACTTGGTGAAAGGAACCGTAATATAGGTTTATCTCATATTTTCAATAAGGGTATACCTAAGATATGTAAACTATTGTTCAAATGATAACATACAACAATCATAAGGGTATGAGATCATTGTCAAAGATCCTACCCAATTTATCATTGATCATAAAAATGTTTCATGTTTCAATGGACATGAATAATATGATTATGGAATGATCAAAAATAAATTTATATTCTTGATTCCATATCATAACAAAAATATTATTTTCCAAAGAGTGTGGCACCACAATATGAAGAGAAAAAACAATATATGCCAAGGATAACTATCAAGACCACTACATCAAAGTGGATCGTGCATCAAAACACGTTTCACATTTATTGAAGGATCATGAATTACCACAAGTTTCCCATAATAAGGTTGATCGGTTATCTATACCTGTTTTCTATAGTAGGTCATTTCACATTCCTTCCCAAATACCCATTTTTATGGGTTTAAAACCATGCCATGGAAATACCTGAAGGGAATTTGTAATCCCTATGACTGGAAACATATACTAGGGCATCAAAAAACAATAAGGAATTATTTATCCTATATTTAATGAATATTCATGGAAAATATCCATAATAAAAACCAGAAAATTGAATATTTCATAAACGAAAGAGTTTAAAAAGCATAGATATAACTCTAAAGTGGCTATATTAGAACCGAAAGTACATGTCCATAAATAACCAAAATGTTAAACTGAAAAACAAAATAGATACTCCACATAATATATATAGATGATGTCCCACAATCTCAAAACAAGATACCCACAATCATGTAATAGATACCCCACTGTTTCACTGCAACTCTTTTCTCATTCTTGTATGAGAAGAAAATATAAGGTCAACACACCCCCAAGGGAGTGTATGGTATGTGTCATAAACAGTTTTATTAGGATCCCACATAGGTGTTACATATCAAGTATCTATAAAACAATCTTAATATTTTAATATAGATGAAAAACAAGGCATGAAAACCAGGTAAAATATTTTATTTCAAAATAAGGATAAAGCATTTATTCACTTTTTTAATGTTCTAGAAAGTATCTAAGAAAAAATATCAATTAATATTAAAATAACATGTTGCATTTTTCAAATCATGTGTCACATCTAATAAATCCATATAGAAAAATAGAAAAACTAATTGTAAAGACCCCAAGGAAAATATAAGTCAGGCATTCTAACTCACTCATACCTCAATAAATAATCAATTAATAGGGTAAAAACAAGTCACTAAATCCAATGAATCAAATCTAGGGAATAGATAAACACCCACAAAATTTAACCCCTAAATTGTTAGTTATGTCCAATGACCCTTATATTAAGGATCTAGGAATGAAAGAACACCCCAGAAATTGAATGTCCTCATAATACTAATGTATGAGACCTAATATAATACCTTCCACCTAAGAACCACATGTGACCCATATGATCATATATCAACAAAATTACAAAGGCATATTACATTGCACAAAAATTCTAGTTACCCTTCATTAATGAACGATAATATTTGAAAACAATTTTTCAATCATTTTCACAATGATTTGAAAAATATTAATTATTCCACAAAAATAATGAGAGTAAATATATTTTACAAAAAATCAATTTTACACAGAAAAAATATTAAATCAAGAACCATTATATTTCCTTTAGAAACAAATTTATTAAATAAATAGTAATCCTGGTTCATTCGACATAGTTTCGAGATAGAACTGCCTCTCTCGTACTCAGGTTGCACTACAACCACTATGATATCCACACACACCACATGGAAAGGGATGTAAAGAAAATAAAAAGTTTCCATTATATTGATTCTTACATCATAATACAAAATTAAATAAATAAATGGTTTAGTGGAGAATTTATATCAACACATACCTTGGGAATCACACATACTACATTACAAAAAAAACAGGATTCGACCTCAAAAATAAAATTTTAAATCATTTCTAGATGGTATTGGATAAGAATAATCATATGATCATAAATCCAACAAATTATACAACACACCACTAAAAATGCACCTAGAAACTATGGAAACAAAATGAGAATGATAACACTTTCAAAATCAGGGGAATCCAACTAAGACAAATGTCAAAGTTCCAAAAAGGAGGATCTTGGAAGAGACCCATTAACCCAATAAACCTATAGAATACCTAGTGTTTGAGGGATATAATAATATGTTTAATGATTTGTATATTTGCATTCATCACCTTTCAAAAAATATAATAAGGAAAATTTTCATCATAAATCATTGATTTATTATGTGAATATTTGGGACAACCTTTACACCAAAAGAAACTTGTACTGTTTTTCATAACATGAAATTAAATTTCACAAGATGATTATAAATTTAATGCCATGAAAATTATTTAATTCCAAAACCAAAATCATTAATTATTTCCAAGGAATATTTATTTATTGAATGTAAAATTCATGGTATGATCAAGATCATATAGCCAGTACCTATCCCAGTCCCTTTAGAAAACAACCAAATTTCCTCTAAAATCCCAAAACCCAAAGTTAAACTTATTAAACATTAAATAGAATATTACCGTAATAAGTATGTTTCATATTGATCACATCATCTCATTTACCATAATAATCTTATGAGATAAAATTCATTTCCTATTTCATTTATGGGAAATATAATTCTGGTCCCAACCATGACTTAATGGAAACCATACATATATGGGATAGAAGAAAATATAACATTATCCTATGAAAAACCATGAAAAAATGGGGTTCATAAAAATTACCTCACTCAATCATATCATAACCCCAAAAAATGATATGTGTTTAATATAGATTTCAATATAAGTCATTATAATATTGGTTAGAAAATGGTTCTCATATAACAATCCATAATCCGCCATCTAGAGATAGAAACCAAATGGTATCATTGACCATTAACCTATTGAGTCATAAAAATCATTAAATGATGTTGACATGGATAAAAACCATAAAAATATTTTTTGAAAGTATAAAATACAATTTAATTTTAAAAAACTATAAAATAGAAAATCCTAGAATATTGAGAAATTTTAAAAACAATTAACCATGAATCTTGTAATTTTATCTTCAGAGAAAAGTAGATTTATGTATATGGTAATTTTTTTTCATGTTGTATATATTAAAATATAATATTTATTTTACACAATTTGAGAAAGTTAAATAATAAATTTATTAGATAAACATTTCTTTCCACAGATTCATTTTTAAATATATTTAAATGTATTTGTAAGTAGTAAAAATAACCTTTTGGATCATTCAAAATATCGGTAAAAATTTTCATTAAACAACAATTAAGAGATTGTACATGGAATAATGTTTTTCACATCCAAAGGTGAAAAATAATGTCAGTATTTCTTTAAGAATATTTTATTCATCATTTTATGTTCTATAAATAGTAAAAAGATACTAATAATGTAAAATATATAAATAACCCCTAGAGATTAATTTTTTGTGTGTTTTAATTGATAATTTTCCTATAATTTACAATAATACACATTTATTATAAATAATATGAAAATGAAATGTGATTGTAACAACAACCCCTTACCTCTTTGTAACATTTGAATCACGACCCAATATAAATAAATATAATAAAATAAAATATTAAATATCATGAATATTAATATATTATTGATATAAAATATTAAATTGGAACTAGATACCCCTCATATATTTAGTAAAATAAATAACAAAACATATGTCTCAAAGAAGTCAATTTTTGACTACAGACTCTTAAAACATTGGTAATATCTCGATCAAAACTGCATGAAAATTACAACCTCAGATGAATTTCAAAATCCAAATTATTTTGATGAAAATAATTATAATATATATTAATTTCCATTATATACACTACATAATGAAATAAATTTGCTAATATAGAACATGTATCATAAAAATAAAAGTGAGATGTCAAATCTGCTTACATTATGCCTCATCCTTCTTCATATTATTTCATACCTCATAAATAATAAATATCATTTTATTATAAATGTACTCAATAATAATATTCATCTATATAATCTCATATATGATTTACTTATAACATTTAAACACAAATTTATTAATAGTTCCTTTTTAAAATATTCTAGTCAGACTATTAACATTTTCATTTTCTATCAATGTTTTTGTTTGGAGTTTTAGTCCTTGTACTTTGATCGTGGTTCGATAATATATAGAATATTAATAATTAAATAATTATCATATATAATTATCATATATATTTATAATTATCAATAAATGTTATTGATAGAAAAATTATTTGCAATGTTCATGGAGACGGTGGGTTGTACATATGCATAAATGTTGTTTGCATTTTTTTAATAGAAGAAAATCTAAGTGAATGATTTTATATAATTAAAGAAAAAAAATTATAAAAAAATAACATATATAAAAATTAAGTCTATCATAATAATTCACCATGAATGCTGGTGATGGAATGTGAATTATATTCCAACGCGGTGTCATTGGTCCATATTTATATACGGTGATACATTCACCTCACATTTGATATAGAAAAAGGTGTATAATAGTAGTACCATACTGATATTATAATTTATTTTTTATACCATGGTTATTATTTTATGAATAATACCAAGTATTACGAGGACTAAGAATAAAAAAATGAATGAGGTTGTGTAAGATGACTACTTCATCTTGGGTAGAAACCATTAGATCCCATTTTATGGACCCTGAAAATGATATTTTATGAATTATAGAACCTATAATTCAAGGTTATGGACGTTTATAAGAAAAAATGGTTAGTTTAGATCGATCTATATGATTTAATCTGATTTAATTAAGAGGCATTAGGGGTTTCATTGTATAATTTAGGGAATGAGAACTCGTTGAATTTTTCAAAACATTTAAATAAAATATATCCACATTCATGTATAAGGGGATCCAAATTTTATTAATTTTGATATTAATATGATATGGTATCGAAATAAAATATTTAAATATGATTTATATATATTTTTATTCCATTTTTAACCATATCACATTTTTACCCTTCATTATCCAATTTTATCCTTAATCATTGTAACACATTATTCAATAATTTATGATAATAAATTTAGCTCTAAGATAAAATATTTCAAAAAAATGGTCCAAAAATGAAATTTTTGACCACATACCAATTCTCTTGTCCTATTTCAATATTTTTATTGTCACGACCCCCTTCCCACAAAGTGTACCCCTCCTGGGCTGGAAATGTGAGAAGGAAGATAATGACCCCCGAGTCCCGCCTCCAGTAGGCCCCGGGTTGGCGACTAGCATCGAGGGTATAATAAACATACAAATAGGAGGCATTACCCTCTAATAGAACACATGCAGAAAAGAGAGAGATAGAATAGAATCCAATCAACTCCAACTCAGAACTAAGATATAAAATAAATCCAAGTACATATATGAAATTTCATGAAAAAGTACTACAACTGAAAGGGGAAACTAAAAGTACCCAAAAGAAAGTAAAACGGCAGCAACCACAAGCCCGAACAGCTCCTCCTCCAACCGCAAGCTAGTAGTAACCAGCTTGATCTCCAACCTGCTCCAAGTGACCTGAAAAACACTTTATATATATACATAGGGTGAGTATAACAGTATACTCAGTAGGATCCTACCCAAGCCTCTCGTTCAAAAGTAAAGAAAGCATGCTAAAGCCCAGTGAACAACAAGTGAAACTAACTCGTTACCTAAATAGGTATACTATGTTCCCAACCTCACCATGGATACTCTCACCAAGTAACGCAAACAAGAATATAGCATATAGTAAAGAATATCAAGGGTACCCCGCTACTACTTCCCCACTGGTTTTCCGCTTTGCCCCAACGACATACGTCATGTGCATATCTCTCCAAAGGCTTGCCCGCAGAAACCTGGGCAAAGCTCCACAATCTGCACCTCGTGCACCACATAGGCTTGCCCGCAGACACCTGGGCGAAGCACCACACCGTCCTCACAACCAAAAGTAACCAGGTGGTTTCCGGGAGCCACCACATCCCGCATAACGTGTATCATACGTCGGGTATAATACCTCAAGCCATTACAGACCATACTCCGAGTAAGGATCCTTAAGCCATCATAGCCTATACACATTACACCTATAGTAGTCCATAGGATACTATATCCAGAATATATGTGTGTGAATAACCACAAGCCATTACAGACCTCTACACACATATACGTGGTAACTAACCACTGTGCCTTATGGCACAAGTATCTACCAAGAGAAGAGAGCGGGGCCAAAGGGGGTAGTCAGCCATTCAACCTACCATCAGAATGTTGGGGAAAACACCCCCCCAGGGCTCAGAATCCATGGGGTGTCAGTTGCCCTTACCGACAGGGTGGAGTAGCATATAGAAACTCAAAAAGTACAGAATATATATGTAACTCACATCCACACTATGGGCATTACCTAGTCTTAGATACAACTGGAACTAACGTCTCTCAGACTCCAGGATGCTACTTCAAAGACTAGATATCCAATAAGCACACAAACATTTTAAGAAGTTTATTAGATTACTCCATTCTCATTTTATCAGTTCCACTGTACGTTAATTTAATTCTTTAAACATTAATTAAGAATGAACAATTCCACATTAAACTGAATTGGCATCACATTCAAAAACAACTGCTCCTTTTTAAGATTCACATCACCTTTAAATTCTAGTATCTCCATCCCCATGGATTTTCACCATTTAATCAAACATTCATTATAGAGTTACTTTCCCACATTCCCAGGAATTCTAGAAAAGCATCCTATGCTACTAAATACAAAGGAGGCTCAACACGGTGAGTAGATATACTACCCGTCGAGTCTTTGCCACCTATAGAAAGAGTACAGAACCATTTTCCCTCGAGAGGCTAAACACGGAAAGCATGTGGCATAGCCCGCACGTCTTTGCCTCCTTCGGAAGAAGGGTAGCGAGACCAGCTGCCTTGAGCAGTGGGGAAAAGCAAAGCAGATTAACATTCAAAGAAAACCACAAGCATCCAGAAACCACATCCATCCCATTCCATCACCCCTGGTGTCCTCCCCATCACCCACATGAATAACTGATGCATATCGCCACTCTAGGAATTATCCACTGCCATAACCACAAGGCCTCCATGCCTCCACATATCACAACAGCCATCCATGCTCACATCACAGCACAAGCAGCAGAAAAACAACAATCACAACCATGGGATCTTGACCCTTTAGAAAACAAGAGGGTAACTCAGAACCCCTTTAGAAATTCCCACATAATTTGTTCTTTAATCCATATTGAATTGGCAGATTTGTTATTCGTAGGTTCCAATCACGGATACCTAATCAGCAGGCTATCAAAATTAAATATCCATGCTTCCTTCCCTAATTTGATTATCCTCAAATTAGAACAACTACAACAACGACAATAACCAGATTAATTTACATGCCTCTTTATCTTTATCCAATTAATTAACAATTAATTCCGGATTTATGTTCATTATCAATTTCTATCATGAATGAATAACAAATCAATGAAAAATCATAGATATCACTCTATCTAGAAAAACATGAGGCAAACCGTTATCATGGTATAAAGCAACAATATGCGATCAACCAATTATTTTAATCCGGTTCAAGTATTTAATTAGGTCAATTTCATTGTGATCCAAAGGACTAAATCCTGATAATTCTACGATTGAACATATACAATTAGAGAAGCCATGAATCCCCTACCTCAAACAGTTCCTCACGTTCTTTATCCACACAACAGGTCACGATCCTCCCCTCGCGACAACTGCATCCACCAGAGGATGATGCGGTACGATAGTACTAACCAACCCCAAGAAAACCCATTAGAATATTGGAAATTACATGGTATAATTATGTAAAGTAGGATAGGAGAAGATAAACCCCAAAAGAACGACGATACAACATACCTTATATCGAAGATTGATCGACACAGCTCGGTTGCATCCAAAACAGAGCAGAACCAATCCTAGGAGTAAAGATTGATTGTGCAACTCCTACGGAAAGGATTGAAAGGTTATAGTGCCTCTTAGTTGAGAACAAAGGGAAAGAACAAGGGAGAATGATATCTCGTCCCTTTTTGAAGATTTAATGGGGTGACAGTTTAAGATCCGGTTAATTCTCCATTAAAAATGGATCGCATTAACCCACGTGGTTTGACCAAGTAAATACATCCTGGCCTTAGGAATAATTAATATAGGATTTATGGCATTTTAAACGGCCTTAAGAGCCCTTAAAATAAGGATTTAAATGTATTTTACGTCAAAGGAAACGTCAAAAGGGGAAAAACTGTAGGAATCTGGAAACACTGTTCACATACTCAAAATTTGGCAAAGGAAAGAATCGGTAGCTCTTAGGATTCTGGAAACACTGTTCAAACATGAAATTTGGAAAATGAAGGAATCGGTAGCTCTTAGGATTCTGGAAACACTGTTCAAACGTGAAATTTGGCAAAGGAAAGAATCAGTAGCTCTTAGGATTCTGGAAACACTGTTCAAACGTGAAATTTGGCAAAGGAAGGAATCGGTAGCTCTTAGGATTCTGGAAACACTGTTCACAGAACTCAAAAATTGGAAAAGGAAAGAAAAGGTCACCGATAGAACCTTGCCGATAGGAATACTATTCACAGAACTAGAAGTGTTAGCCAAGATACTGCTAGACTGCGGCTACTGGTGGACCGAGGTACCGGTAGGCGGAGGCTACCGGTAGACCGAGCTACCGGTAGGCTGCGGCTACCGGTAGGCAGCGGCTACCGGTAGGCAGCGGCTACCGGTAGGCAATGGCTACCGGTAGACCGAGCTGCCAGTAGGCTGCGGCTACCGGTAGACCGAGCTATCGGTAGGCTGCGGTTTGGGGGATAAGTGACCTTGACCTCCCGAAACACCTCCAACACCACATTTTCACAAAGTAGTGGACCGTAGAGGTCCGGGCCATTACATTTATTTTCTTTATTCTTTTTATTATGTTTTATACAACATGAAGCATCATAAAATTAATTTTTTAGAATATTTATTTAATTTGAATTTAATGTTAGAAGGAATACATTATTATTAATTCAGTGTATTTAACCAGCACTGATACATTATTATTTTCCATTAAATTTGTGACATGCCACCATTAAACCAAATAAATTACTGTTTATGTTTTTAATGTTATATATTTTCATTTTTTACCGCATTCACTTGAACATGGTGGGAATTGTATAATTGTTCTAGGTAATTATATAATCACTAAAAAATAGAAATAATTTACAATCATAAAAATAATTTCCATATTGTCAAAATAACCATTTTGACTAATTTGAAGCTTATTTGTACACCTATGTGAGAATATATGAAAAATTACAATGAAAGAGGGTGTTATTTTATTTTTCATTAATTCAAATATTATATATTATTATCATTTAAAAATAGAAAAATTTTACAAAAAATATAAAAATGAATTAATATAGTCTAACCCCAAAAATTTAATAGATTAAAGGAAAGTTTTAGTGTTATTTTAATGTCTTATCCCACCTTTTTAGCCATGTGTTTCCCATTTAACCCTTTTATAGTTGAAAAATATTAACCACATTTAAGATTCATAAGAACTAAAATTTAAAGGGGAATATTTACCAATGATTACACTCATAATTAAAAAATTGGATTCCAATTTTCCAGATTCGAATTCTATAAGTTTATGAGTTATTAATAATATGAATTCTCAAAACATGAAGTAAATGGTATTTTAGAAAAAATATTTTGTCAGGATTATAATGATATTAAAATAATTATCTCACCATTAATCATCACTATATTATTATCAATTCATAAATATAGATATATAATCTATAAATTTTATTTCAATAATTATTCATTAGGGATTATTTTAGTTAATATGAATGAAAAAACATTATGCTCTTAAAAGAACCTTCTGAAAATTGCCCTTTTAACCATAAAAAAATCCCAAAATAAAATATAATATTCATTTGTACGTAATTATTTACATTATTTATTGTAAAATATATACTATGTTACTTTAAAATTAAATCCATTATATAAAAGAAATTATTAATTTCTATAATTTAATAAAATAATGAAATTTTAAAAAAAAATTATTTTTAACTATTCTTTAGAAAATATATTTTTTTTGGAAAAATACAAAAAAACCCCCAAAAGATAATATTGATATGATTATTTAAAAATTTATATTAATTTTAAAAAAGTATTTATAATTGTCCAAGAAATTTATTATAATATTTTGACATAAAATGTCATAAAAAACTTTTTTATAAAAATTTATCTTGGAATCCTAATTGACATCACTAAATATTTCATACATATTTTAAATGAATTAAAAAATAAATTTTCGTAGTTTTTATAATCTATTAATTTATATTTATATCTATAATTTTAAATAGTTGTTATAATATATTACCATTCATTTTTAGCATATTGTTGTGTTCCAATCATTGTATTGAACACTAATAATTTAAATATATTATAAAAAATAGTGGTGTTACATCCTACACCCTAAAATAATTTTATCCCTCAAAATATTTTATTTTTTAAAAAATATTCAAAATTTAAAAATATAATTCATGAGAAGACACACCATATTAATAGATTATAAAACACTAAAAAGTTTATCACATTTTTTATACGATATTATTTAAAATTTATTCCCATACAACACTAATTGTCTTATAATGTCACATACCAAATATGTGAATGGAATGATCATATATTCTCTTAAAAAAAATCTAATAACCATAATCAATTTAAAACCATAATAAAAAATATATGATTCCAAAAATAAACTATATCCTTATTCCTCAAATAAATTCATATATTATCTAATACAATCCATAAATCCATAAATTCAATACATATCATCCAAAATTACATTATCATCAAATCAATAATTAAATCCAAGGTTATCAATACTACCCAATTTACTCTATTAAAATAAATCATCCATTTATCATAGATACACCTTTTTTTTTGTCAAAATTAGGTACATAATAATGTTTTTCTTCCCCTAAATTTTGTTTTTCTATAAAATATATCCTTACCACCAAATCAATTGTCCTATTTTTTTAGTAAAACTCTAAATATTCATTAAAATTAATAATGAAATTAATTATAGAAAAATCAGGAGATATTTTAATATTATCATAACTATAATAACATTGGTAAAAAACTTCTACAACATAATTATATAAAAATTGAATCATAAACAAAATTATTAATCCATTTCCTTATATAACCACTAACTAGGCCCTAAAATCTTATTCCTTAATACTTCCTTCATTTACTATTTTCATCAAAGTATTTTCATTAAAAATAGTAAAATATATATTCATAAAACCTTGAGGATCCTATTATATAGCTATATCCCATAAGAAATCAGTTTTCATAATTCCCATACACTCAACATTTAAGACATTCAACTGTATATGATACCATAGGTTTCACCTTGGTAATCCATGATTATCATCAATTAAAATAAATCATATTTAGTCATAGTGAAAATTGGACTTAACCCACACATATCCACCATGGATTCATATAATGGTGTATAATTTTCCACTATTTCATACACGAGGTCATGGTTGTGTTAATAAACAAAATTCCCATTTCATGGTTTTTGCCCTGAGGTACAACACTGACAGAGCCTATGTGAACATTCTAGTTTCTTGATAGGGATTTCTTTTCAAGGAAAAACATAAACTCTATACATTAACAATGATTCGGGTTTATATTCAATAATATACTTAACCCCATGGTTTTCACTAAGGTTTTTTAACCCTAATCTCTAAAGTTTGACAAAACTCAGCTTCAATACCAACTACAGAGGACCAAAATTCTAAAAAAAATATAAAAATTAATTATATCAAAATACATTACATAAGATTATGATCCAAAACAATTCCATGTAGGTTTACAATCATTAGAAACATGGATACATAAAACAAATATTACATTAATTATTGACATCATCTACCAAATTCTCATCACAGATTATACCCTTTTGCTACTTACAATATATAAAAATATTCTTCATAACTAAGGGAAACTAAACATAGGTTTCATGAACTATCCAGGATACCTTAGTAAACTAATACGAGAACCAGTATTGATGTAGCAGAAAGGGAGTTACTAATCTCACGAGTTGGAGAATAGCTCTTGGAATTATATCAAAGATCAAAGGTTTTGATATTACCCCAATGTGATGATAAGACATTTTATGAAAAAACATTTAATAGTTGATATGAAAAACACTCTTCAAGGGGAAAATTACTATAAACATACATGTATCCCAAAGTAAAAAATCCCCTAAAAGAAAACATGAAATCTATCAAGACAATGTCTCTAGAAACCTGTAAAAAAAGTGGACCAAAGCCCCACCAGTCACCATCATCACTCTATCCTCTTGTGAATAAAGAACATCAACCACTTATTAGTGGCACTTTAGCTTTCCCTAGATAGGGATAACAAAATATTATATTCCCAAAGGTAATGGTAGGGTGTGAGAGAAATATCCCTGTATGATACCACCAAATATTTTATAAGAAATTCCCAAAAAACATTTATTTATTAAATTTTGATTAAATGTGGTATGGTAATTTATTTCCTCATTTATGTAAAAGTATAATTTCTTGTGGAATATATTATTAATATATCAAAATAGGCGTAAAATAAAAATTTCTTTTAAAAATATTTTATAAAACTTTTGGCATAAATAAAATAGTTCAATAAACAATGGAACCTATAATCAAATAAAAAAATCACCATGGTTATATTCCCTAAGTTACATAAGTTATATGTTCTATTACCCTAATAAAACTAAATAATAAATCATCAATCATGTATCAATACACACATCTCATGTATTAGGCCAATATGACTAATCAATAAATGTCACAATATGAACAATTATGCCTTAAAAGTTTCAGTTAGTCTTTTTATCACCAATTCACGTTTAATTAATTAGATCCAAATAATTATTATCCTAATTACCCACTAACAACAAAAACTAACATTTGGTTAAACACTTAAATAAATCCATCATTCAAAGTAAAATAAATCCTTAAAAATCAACACATCAATCAAAGTTCAATTTCCCACATTCATGTTTCAACATGCCTTTTAACTTTCAAAAACAACTCATCAGTTTCTATCAAATTCATTATTTTAAATCATTATTAATTTAAATAATATTTATAAATAATATGAATCAAACCATTTCACTGAAAACTTTATAATTTTTAGCCATAATTTTTCTAAAAAGACACCCAAAAATTTCAATTTATTTATAATTTTGGGTTTTTCTGAATATCTATTCCATTTTTAAAAAATTAATAATATTATAAAAAATATTGGTTTTAAAATAAATTAAAATATAATTTTAATTGAATCATGTAATTATGGTTTCAAATGTAGGGTAAAATATTATTAAACCACATAAATTTTATCAAATAATCGAATCTCCACCCGGAATGTGAAACACCATCGATGAACGATGAAAAATGAGATCAAGGAATATTATACAAAATCAAAATCCATAAAATAATAGATTATATCCATCAATGACATGATGATATATAAATCTATATGATTCATAGAAGTGAATATCAAGTGAAACATTATGAGAGGAGATTCACAATCCAGAAATAGATTGAATGTAATAACTATTTATTTGATCCAAAAAAACATTTGGAGGGGTCAATTTTCCTACTTGAGAGAATCCAATGACCAAGTAATGTCATTAGGGTTTAGTGTGTGTTTTTTAGGAATCATAAAAGGTATTTGGGTATTAGAAAATAATTTTTTGGGTATTTAAAAATCATGCACTTTATTTTTTGGGTCAGGCCGTACATTCAGTAATAAACTTGCACTGATCGTGTTCCTATAGTGGGCTTATATATGGGGAGAATTCCATGGATATAATATTACTTTTACCATTAAAAACACATAACCCCCCCACTTTCCAAGGATTAATTATTTGGAGTGGGATTCCACACAGTTTTGAAAATCCATGTACACCATTCTAGTGTCTCATCTTAAAGAATATGATTTTCTAGACAAGGCATCACAATTTTCCATATCCATGTACCAACTGTGGAAATCCCTCAAAACAATTAATTTAATAAAAAACACCAAAAAATACTATTATAATATCCACATATAATAATATCCAATCAAGGGGATAGATTTAACTGAATGAAGGTAACATGATGTTAAAACCCCCACACTATAAGCATTTTTATCCCTAGAAATACTATAAAAATTAATCTATATCAAACAAATGATGTCATTTATCTCCTATTAGTTCCTCACACTCTCAAGTATCCGGTAAATCATATCCATGTTTTCATAACACATGAACTGATTGTATAGACTTCCCATGATGAACCATTTCATTCATAATCAATAATACTAACTAAATGCTTAGTCACCAATAAATTGGGTTAAACATAAAGGGCTTCCAGAAATTGGACATAAGAGGGGTTATAAAGTTACATCATGAGTTGTGATACACGAAACATATTTTTGATCTATGAAAAATATGGTGTAATGTATAAATGGTAATACACCTTACCAACCCTCACAATTATCCTAAATGGACTTAAAACCCTAGGAAAACAATTTCCCTTCTTTCCAAGCCATCGATGACCCAACTGAGCTGTAACGCTAAAAAACATCCGGTCACTAATCAAAAAATTGAAATTTATATTTCAATATTCATCATATGGTTTACAGTTTCTCTATGCTACTACAATTTTGTTATTAATAAATTGAATATTAGTTACCATATCCTCAATTGAACTGGGTCCAACCAATGAATCTTAAAAAACATCCATCTAATAAAGAGGATATTTATAGGACTAACCATTTAGGGCCTGGAAAGGATCCATTAGAATAGATAAGATCAAACAACTGTTATAGGAAAAATCACCCCATCCCAAGTGGATATATCAATCTCAACTAAGGTTGAGGGTGTAAGTGGGAATCATTTATTTCATGATATGAATATTTCATTATGTAAATCCATCAAATTGAAGATGATAATCAATTCCCAAACAAAAATATGATACTTTACCCTCTTTGATACCAATAAAAAAATGAAAAAGTAAAATGGGGATACCAATCAAAAACTATGATAGATGGAACTCCATAAAATATTAACACATCTTGCATATATAAGTCTCCTAATTTCTAAACCGTGTATGTATTATGAATGGGAATGATGTGATCTGACATGGCCATTCATTCAATAACTACCCATATCATATTCTTTCTATATAGGGTTCATAATATCCTATCCATGAAATCCTGAGATATCTCATACCTCTACCACGCCATCATTTAAATGGGGTAAAGAAAAAACGAATTTTTCGAGTGCTCTAATTTTACATTTTTTCATCTATAACAATGGTAAAAAGTGTCTGAGAAGAATTGTATATTACATTGCACTAAAATCATTATCTTATTATGAAAAAAATATTCATTTTATAGGGTTCACCAGACATTGAGAATAATGAGTATCCCATATCATATCTTTTATCATGTTTAAAGAAAAAACATATCAATTTCAAAAACATTTGACACCCTTAGGGTATAATGATGTGTAAATAATGGTCTCCACACCATAAAGAGAGTCATAATTCCAAAAAAAAAACACTACCAAGATTCTTGTCTTGAAGAAACATCCCCGGAATAGTTGAGGTCAACTGAGAAGTGTACAAAAATATTCTGTCACCTCCACCTAGAATCCCAAATGAAAATGAGAAAATACATCCATTAAAATATATTCTTCTTATAGTTCATTCATGGACCAAGTTGTATGTTTCATGATCAAATCATCTATGAAAAAATTTCCTTTAGAAGGGATGTAGTAAATTTTTATATCAATAGACTTTATCTATTCAACCCAAAACATATATATTATTTTGATAAGATGTAACTCATAATTTTGATTTTGGAATATACAGTATTCCTTTCCATGAAAAGGTAAGGCCAACATATCTTATAGAAATGAATCAAGGTTTTATGATAGAGATCAGGGGTTTTATAATTAATATTTTTTGGACTAAGATATAAAGAACCACAGGATACCATGTGATCACCCATCATGATAACATAACCCAAACCCAAAATCGATGTATCCCAGAAGTTGAAAAATATTTTCCGAGTCACAATATGATTCAACAATAAAATAGAACTCAAAATTTGTTTCAAATCATAAAAATAATTCTTAAATTTAAACTCCCATTATAACAAAACTATTTTATGAATATAAAAAATTGGAGAAGATAACATCAATAAATATTTAACTATCTTAGAGTAGTTCATTGTTATTCTAAAAAATATTCTAATCTAAATATCATTACATGGTTGTTCCCATGTCATGATAGCTATCACATACTATAGATCCAATGAAATATCATGTCACAAGACCATGTGTCCCAAAAACATTATTTTTTGTATCCAAAAACAATATTTTAAAGGATTTTCTTATATTTTGTGATCTCTTAAAAGTTTTACTACTAATATCAAATAACAGTCATGGTTTTCCTAGATTTTGGAGTTAGAAAATATCTCATCCATGAAAACCACCATGAAAAAATCATGAAACCCATGGAATATTATATTCATCAAAATCATAAAAACAAATAGAATATTGGTCAAAATAGAAGCTATCACAATGTACTCATAATATCCATACATTCTTCAGAATGTGGTCATCATAATATTAGATTATTTATTCCAAATCGAGTGATATAAAACCATACATTAATATTCTAGAATGACTTCTCTCATCCACAAGATCAAAAAAATAATTTTTTCCTCTAAATAAATTATTTTTATTTACTATAATTCAATTGATTTTTATTTAATCAATAGAATGACAGATTTTTACATCAGATTTACTTTCAAAAGAACCAGCACCACAAAATGTCACACACTTAGGAGAATAAATCCTTCTTATATCAGTTAATACAATTTATTTTTCAACTATTTATATACAAATTGTTCAATGTAGTGAGAATTAATAGACACTATCAGAGGACCAGGTACCAAATCAATTGAAAACTCAACCTCATATACCATTAGAGAGATAAAAATCAAATAGAAACACATCTTGAATCTCATAGGCAATTGAGGCGAGATCGACAATGAAAGATTCTAACCAATAGTTAAATTAAACCACTCATATTACCCATCACATATTTTAAAAATATGTTCATACTCTACATTACCCCAGGTCACATTCTCCCTAAAACAAATCACACGCCATTAGGATATGTAAAATCGATCTTATTAAGATAACTATTATTCTTGGATTTATGATAAATAGACAATTTATCTAAAAAAAGATGTGAAGAGGTTATATTTCTATAATTTGAAAATTTCCTTTCATATCTAACATAGATAGATGTAAAATGAAATTGGGATTTTAGAAACCATATTCTTTGTTCATTTTAATGGGTATTAAAATATTCAACACATAAGAAAAAATATTAATTTACTGACTTAAAACATTCAGAAACTTGTTAATATGAATGAATGAGATAAACCAATATCAAATGACATAGTCAATAAATATAAAGAAATGGTTATGGTTTCTCTCACAATCACTAAACCTACAAGAGATTACTCTATAGTATCTTCCACTGTATAATAAGAGTTCCTTAAATTTCATATGGTTGGAACTCATTTGTTCATGAAGCATATAATTGAAATGTAGTAAATTTAGGTGATAAAGATATTGTATGAAAATGTATGGAATAATATAAAAGATAAAACTTATCAATGGTCCAAAATGATTTCATATAAAATAGATCTTGGGTTCCTCAGTGGAAACGGTTTCAAATTCCCAACCATTCCATGTATGAAGAAAGATAACATGCCTCTTCCAAACACTATAGGATGTTTGGATGATGTTTGTTTGTTGAAATTGGCCCAATAGTTATTAATATTTCACTTTCATTTAATGTAAAAAAAAATACACTGGGAGTAAGAATCACTCCCATCAATATTGAAATTATAGACACGTACAGCTCCATCATCAATTCTCTATCAATCATATTGACATAGGTTTTTATATTCATCCTAAAATACTAAGGTTATATATTAGATGAAATTACCATTTTTAATCTTATAGCCGACAACTTCTCATTCACCACTGCCATTGTAGAAAACCCAACTAGTTCGACAAACTGATTATTATACTATGTTAGGATCCCATCAGCTTGTTGAATATTGTAGAAATACATTTACATTTCCAAAACCATAGATTCATTTATCTTTATTCCCCCATGTTTCTTCATTGATTACATAAAATCCCACCATATTATTCTAAGAAATAATAATATTAAGGTAAAAATTTTCACTTTTATGGATTAATAATTTTGAAAAAAACAAAAAATAACCCAATATTTTTTAAAAAATTGTATTAATCTTGAAGATAATTTTATCCTAGAAATTATATTGTCTTATTACATAAACAAAACTTGATCATGGTCCCTAGTCTCATCACTCCAAGGTTCCACAACTAGATTAAGAACAAGAACATGTGCGGGAAACAGTCATAGTTCTTGGAAAGAATATACCAAAAATCTCAAAAATAACCTAATCAATTGGAATAATATCTTAATAAGGTTCAAAATATGATTTTTCCTATAACATATTAAAATTTCTTCTTTGAGGCATGATGCTACCCACAAAAAATATGATACCCAAAAACATCATAAATATACTCTAATCATTAACTCAATCTATAGTCATATGAATATCAATCCAATCTAGTATAATTGAATATTGAAAATATCAAAACACACAGGTCATGTTTAGAAAATATATATATTCAGATCATATTATTCCTTAAGTTCAATTTTCTTATACAACTATGGTGACTAAAGTTTTGGAATGATGACTATTGTCTAAGAATAGTCTCAAAAATATTTCCTATGTCCAAAAAATCATATCATATGTCTTCTAAGAAAACCCATAATATATATTTAAATTAATGAATAAACATCATTTGATACCATTTTTCCATACATCATCCCTAGTTCTCTGGGATAGTGATTCTCAAATAGTTCATGAAAAATCACTAATAGAATTTTGGATCCCCACAGCTTGGAAATTATCACTAGTAATCAAATCATACATCAAAGTTAACGGTTTTACAAAACAATATATTATATAATAGTGGAAGATAAATCATTACATGGTCATTATACTAATCAACCCTCAAGGATGAAACCATATTCATATGTTAGGTATCCCAATGTAAAACATCATCCAAAATACAATACAATATCCATGAAGATAATGTCTCACAAACAATATGCATGAAGTGAAGAAGATCCCCACCATTCACCATCAACACTCTAGATTCACAGGGACCAACAATATCTAACACATCCATGTTGTACTTTCCATCTCCTAGGACCTGGCATAACAAAATCTATAAGCACCCTAAGGAAAAGGTAGTGTTTGAGAGAAATAGCCAAGTAGAATACAACTAAATACCTCACAAGAAAATTCATAAGAATAAATCATTTAATACATCTTTTTAGAATAAATGAGGAATGGTTATAAATTTTAAAATTTAAATAAATACAGGATTTTATATAAAAAATGTGGATGATTTATCAAAACAACCTTAAATGAACATTTTATATAAAAAACATAAATAAAATTACTAACATGAATAGAATAGTTATATAAAAAATAGAAAGTATAATATATTTAAACAATCTAGGAAACTTGTACATGTTCATTGAGTTGTGTTATTACCAATCTCCCATAATATTCCACTAATCATTCATCAATCATGACTCATGTAACACCTAAAAATTATAAAATAATGATATTGTGTTTGATATCATATATGAAACGTAACACCAAGATTAGAAGAAACTATAACACCCAGAGTCTTTATGAAATATTTATTGGAAAATAAATTAATTCTATTCATTATCTTTAATTACATGAAACATTGAGTTTATATTGTGTTGTATGTATTGGCAAGCTTCTTCGACATATTGTCTTACACACAAGACTGAGTTTTACCAAAAAAATATACACTATTAAAAATATTAGTTAATATATCACCATGTTATTGAAATAGAGGGTAGGAATATGATTGAACAAATTATGAAAACCTATATTATACATAAATACATTAGTAGTCTATTTTTTAGTAATAAAACAATAATTATTTAAAATAAAAATAAATATTTTTTGAAATTTTCTTAATTTTTTCTATAAGTCAGTTTAGTCATACTTTACACAAAAATTTTAATATTAATTTAACCAATTATACAAATATTATTTTTTAAACTTATAATTTACTATGGAAATTGGAAAACCAAAATTATCATAAGTTTAGTTTTAAGGAGTTTTTTGAAATGTATTATTATTGCTAAATAGTGAAAATTAATGAATTTTAATTGAAGATTACGTTTTGGTTTATATAATATATAATATTATACTATATTTTGAATTAGTTTTAAATTTAAATAAGATAAATTTAATATAAATTAATACAATTTGTGTCCTTGGAATCATTTTTCTATTGAATTTAGATACAAAATCATTGTAATCTTTTGAAAACATTCTATTTAAAAACATTAATTCTCATTACTTCTACTAGATTAATTTTAAATTAAAAATATCCATTTCTATGAATTGAATTTAGGATTGGGGATTTAGTATTTATAATAACAAAAATTAAAATATTTAATATGTTCAATTACTTGTTTACCAAGTTAAATATTGAAAGTGATAAAAATTAATTATTGCAGTTAATGTAAAAATAAATTTACCATGGGGTAAAAATAAAGAATATAAGGGTTATAAAAGACATTATAAATTTTACAAAACCCATTTAATGGACATATATAAATCTTATATCATCTATATTTTATCTTTTCCAATTTATGAGGATTTATCCATTTTAATATCATGTTTAAAATTGAATCGTTTCAAAAAATTAAAAGTGTGCCACTCACCTCCCATATAAAAAACCACCCTCTCTCCTTTAATTCACACCTTAAAACAATTTTTGATTAGCCATTACCTGACCAATTAACTTCTTGACTTACCTAATGCCATCCTATAATATATTTTTTGGTCCTAAATCCATCCTTTAAATGATTTAGTGTAAACCTAAGGAAGATACCCAAAGTAGAGGTA
The DNA here is from genome assembly GCA_963277665.1 of Viscum album. Taxonomy (NCBI): domain Eukaryota; kingdom Viridiplantae; phylum Streptophyta; class Magnoliopsida; order Santalales; family Viscaceae; genus Viscum; species Viscum album. The sequence continues at coordinate 1,468,035,366 of OY728134.1, read as the reverse complement.
ACATTCATCAAAGATTGTTTTTTATTCTACTTCTTCCAAGAGTGTTTTTATTCTACTTCTTTGTATGGAAGACTACCACCTCACGAACTGATGACATTCATTCTTCCATTACCACAATTCATGGTTTCATATGATGATAGATATAAAGTATATATTTTATAATTATAACATAATTATATATCTGTCTTCATTATATCATATAAAACATTCTACATTATATTTCATATGTTATGTGATAACAACGTTCGTGTGTATGGTGGACTACCGCCTTTCAAAGTGATGTGATTTGTCCTTCACTAATTCTTTACATGGTAGGTGATAAAGATAATTTTAATGATTATATATGATATAAAGGAAATTATTATGATGTTAATTACATATTTATTATTATCAAAATAAAATATATATCATATTTTTCATTCATTTTCACTCACAAAATGATGATATCATCGTTCTTGTATGTGTGGAATACCACCTTAACGAAGTGATTTTAAAATATATCCATTACCACAAAAATATTTATATCATAACATACATCATTTTTAATAACTATATATTATGAGTTATTTTAAAAGTATATTTGGGGTATAAATATGATAATTATTTCATGATAATTATTTTTTGAATGATTTAACTATATAATATTAATTATAACTAGAGCATTTATAATAAAAAAAGAATGAGAAAACATGGTGGTTAATACCTGAAATAATGAAAATAATGATAGATTATTAATGAAAGGATGTTAGGATGTTATAAAAGATCATATATGATATTATAACTATTAATATGGTTATTTTATAAGTTAATAACAAGTTTAAATCCACTATATGAGAAGCTAAATCATGGTAACCAAAATAAAGCCTTAGGTAAGTGTTTATTATCTCACTTATATATATATATGGGACATACACCATATTCGCCATTTATTTTATTTTTTTAGTGTATATACATACCTACTTATGTAATATATTGAATTAATTAATCTATAGTTTATTCAAGGTTTCATTTAATGTTATTTCAGTCATGGGTCTTAGCATTCATATGTTACCAATGTGGTAAGCGGTTATTTTATAATCTCATAACTATTCGATATTATTTATGTTTACATCTCCATTATGTAAATTATTTGATATTTAATTCTTGAACTAAATTTGTTTTCTTAACTATCTTTGTTCATGAAATATATTAAGTATAATTACAATTTTCCAATCGTTTTTCAAAAAAATTATTTAGAAAATATTTCTAAGAGAATCCTAAATTATTTATTTATTTTGGTAAAAAATAATTTATTTCCGAAAACCATATTTTTTAAAAAGGTTTAATTTTTTTAACAATTTAAAAATTATTTATTAAACACAATTTTTTACATCTTTTACAAACAAAAATCAAAATTATCTTCAAGGCTTTTTTAAAAAAGTGCCTGTTTGGATTTTACAAAAAACGTGAATGTAAAATTTTCTTTAAAATGTACGGAATGTACATAATTTCCTACCATAATAACAATAATATGTTTTAAATATTAATTTAAACTTTTTCCATTATTTTATTCAATGAAAATTATTGTCAAAATGTTTTGTGAATTTTTGTTTTTATAAAGTAATTTCAAAATTATAATGGATATCTTACTAAATAAATTTTATAAAGGTATTTTTATTAATCATTGACATAAATATTTTAATGTACATATATTCCAATATGGATATGTTATGTCGATATCTTCTTTAATATTTATTTATATGGTTTATTAACAATTTTACAGTGGATTTACTATGTTGATTCAAGTCACTTTACTCTGGATGGTACTTGGTTATGTTTATTGATTTGGTAAAGTATTAATATTTCATATTATATTCAAATCAAACATTGTTAAGTTTATTAAATTTAACCCCTTTCATTTGGGGAAGGAATTGGAATTTTATGTGAGGGGTAGGCCCTAGTATAGATATTCCATTGGTGCATTAGTAGGATTTTTAGGACAAAATAGATATGATTTAGGCTGAGGCCTTACCCATTTATATAGATTTGTTTCCATGGAGCATGGATGGTATTAGATGATTTGTAACAAATCCTCGATGGTATTATATTTTTTTAACATGAGTCGTCAATAGTATTACATGTCTTTGGACAAGACCTCAAAGATATTATAGGTCTTTTCACAAGGCCTCAACACTATTAGATGCCTTGGAATGAAGCCTCAATTATATGGTTTTGGTGTATTTTATTTTTAGTTCCATTGTAATGAATTCAGTTACTGATATTCCATGTGATTATTTGGTGTTAGAATATCTATGGTTAAGTATCAAGTTCATTTTATTTTTTATATGGATTTATTTGATCATATTTTATTCCATCCATATTATGCTCAAATTTCTGATTAAATGGAATTTGTTTTATTTATTTACATCTACAGATTGATTATTCACCATTTATTTATAGCATTCTATATAATCATACCCTTACTGACCATTTGATCTCACCCTTATTTTCTTTCATTTCCCCTATATTCCATGAATTATTCTATTATTAATATGGAAGTACATTCTTGAGGGAATAATGTTTTTCTCATAAAAAATGAGTTCTGATTTCTATATGAAAATTTAATGGAACACACACACACACACATGTATATAAATATAGTCTAACAATAATACTATACTATTCATTCAATTAGGATGTGAGTCATTATATCTTGTGGCAATGTAACAAATATGAAACTGGAACCAGCCTAATGGGGTCTGGGTCGTTTTATTTATTATCAAAGAAACATTTGTACGAACTTTAGGAATTTTATTTATAAAACCATATATTATGGTATATAAACTATGATAATATTTGAGGATAATATAGATGAACATCCTAATGATTTGTTAAGGTAGATATTATTTGTTTTTTTATTTCTACAAATCTCTCTCTAGATACTACATGTGGTAATTTTTCTAGAACAGAGGTTCTTAGGGGTAATAACTCTTAAAATGGTGAATTGAATTGACTTAATAGAAAATGGGTGCACAAAAACAAGCCATAATCTGTAGCTAGTTTGAAACTCCATGGGGATATTCTTATGATAATTCTTATTTTATTAACAAATAATTTGGAAATATTTGAAAAGATAATTAAAATGAATGACCTGGGATAATTCCATGAATAATGAATGACCTATGTTGAAATAATATGATTAATGTATTTATTGGGATTACAAAATTATATTATAAAAGTATTTTTAAAAATAGTATTTTTTTATAATAATCCTGAATCATTTAAGTATTCTATTGAATTTGATAATCATATGTGTCTTCAATAACATAACAGTAGTGGGTAAAATCATGGGGTTTTTAGTTTAATATTTATCATAAGTTCATAATATTAAAAAACCATTTTGAATTTTTTTGGGTATGAATATAACATGATTAAATACATATTGGGTAATTTTATTGAAAGTACATTTTTTAGTGGAAATGTTATTTGGGAAATAATTCATTTACATTTTATATATACATGTTTAAATGTAGTGATAGCTATATGGTTAATATAATCCTTAATGGCATTGTAGAATTATTCAAAAATGATTATTGGACATTGTAAAAAACAATTATGTTATATTGAAAAATTTAGTAAAAACATAATTTAATGATTAATTTTATTTAATGGATGTCCATAATAATTTTTTTTGGAATGTTATAGGAATTATATCAATGTAGTTTTTGAAAAAAGACAACCCAAATACTGTTTGATAGCCCATGGCATCCGGAAAGTTGGTGGGACTTGAACCCATGACCGAAACATAATAAGGGTTTATTTCATACCACTGGGATACACGATTTCTAAGTAAAAATTTTATTTTTTAGTTGGATGATTTGAAAAATAAATATTAATTATGAACTGGGGTTGTTAATTTTTATTTTTAGAGGATAATTTAATATATTGGATAATCTGTACTAACGATATTAGATATAGAAAATAGTTAAATATGGATGGAAATACATTTAATATTTTATGGATATTATGATATGTTAAAATTAATGATTTTTTCGTTGGGAATAAAAATTAATATTTTGATATTCATTTCATAGTGTAAGGGATGAAATTGAAATTGATCAATGCACAACCATAGAATAAAATTATGATTATGAAATAAAAACGAATCTAGTATGTATATTTCCATATATTCATAGATAGTAAAATAATTCCCCAACAGTATGAATAGGATATTGAAATATAAAATTTATCCTATTACCTTTATATTTGTTGAATCAGATGGTATTTTGAATCATCATTGATTTATTGTTATGGGTCCCCTAAATTTCCATTAATAATTCACCTTCTATTGATCAATGACCTTTATCACTCTCTATAATTATTGATTCATTTTTTCCATTTGTATATAATATCATTCTAATAATTTTATCTTATATAGAATCCTAGTTATATTTTACTCCATATGACCATTGTATATCCATTTATATCTAATTACAATCATATTTTATTAACCCTTTTACTACTCGGTTTTTAGAAAAATTATTTCTAAAACTCAAACATGTGATTATGTAGATCATGATTACATTGTGAGGTCACAATTTATTTAAGGTGGGGATAATATAACACCATAAAATTATAAAATAATGAAATTTTAGCTGATAAGGTAGGTTACATGAAACACCAATCATTAAATAAAATATTACACCCAAATAAGTTATGATATATTTATTTTTAAATAAATATAATATAATCAATAGCTTTCATTACATTCAACACTGAGTTTATCACAAATTACACGCAAGACTGGGTTTTACTAAACAACAATATACTATTAAAATTATTATTTAATACATATCATATCCATTGGAATGAATGGTTTGAATAAGATTAAATAAATTATGAAAATATAGGTTTTACACATATTAAATAGTTAACTATTTATTACCAATAAAATAAGAATCATATAAGATAAATATAAATATTTTGTAGAGGACATGTTTTTTATCAGAAATAAAGTTTAGTGGTGTCCTTTTCACAAAATTTAAAATTAATTTATTACCAAAATAAAAAATTTATGATAAAAATTAATATTCATTTTTAAATTATAACACCAAAAATATGATGCGATTAATTTTTTTGTATTTTTTTGAAATATATTTTTTGATGTATAGGGAAAAATAAGAATTTTGTTTGAAAATTACATTTTCTGTAAAATAATTTAGAATGTTAAGTTATTATTTTTTAATTCCATGACCCCAAATTCTAGGTGTTAGTGATTTAATTTATTACATTGACATGGTTACAAGGAATTAAATCCCAAAGGACTGATCTATTTTACAGTTTTGGAAAACCAAATTACATAAATGGAACCCATAACACATTGGTAAATATAAAAACATAATACATGAAAAATATAAAATTTTCATCAACCTTGAAAATCATTCCAAGAAATCATTTTTAAACCCTAGAGAAAGGAAAAAATGTAATGATTATCTCAAATTATTAGTAATGGTAAGAATATAGTGAATGCAATCTGAAATTAATAAAGAATAAGCCATATGGAAAGGTAAATAACTAAATACAAATTCCATTTAATCAATAAATTTGAGAAAAAATCCATCCACATATTTTTTCATAGTGAAAATACTTCGGATTATAATAATAATAATGAAGGCAATGCTTAATTATTGGATTTCATGTTTACTAGGAACATATAACCATTATAGTTAACTTATTTTACATGATGTTTTAAAACATATTTGTTAACATTTATTTGGTTTGGCCAACCTTGACTATATTGTTATGAACATTCACAAGATAGCATAAACATACTGGTTTCGAACATAAAGGGGTTTTTTAACATAGTTCATCCCATGAAACTACTGATGCATCTTGAGGCCTACATTAAAAGAACCTCCATTTGTGACTTCAATGTATAAAAAATTACCCATATATCAAACAATTTATTGGAATTCAGAAACAAAATCATTATCAAATATCAGTATTGAGTAAAGGATAGGGATTTATCCATATTTTCTCAGTAAATAGAATAACATTCAATGTAAAACGATTATGTAAATATGGAACAAGATTTAAATAATTATAATGTCCTTCATAAAAGAACATGTATATAAAAAGGAAAAATAATTATCATTGAAAACTGATTATGATAAAGTGGTTGTTTTAAGAGAAAGTTAACAACCACAAAAGAAGGTGAGATTGCAAGATAACTTTTACCAGTATGTAATTTTCATGTGTAAACCCCTAGTATGAGACAATCCAATTTAAAACATTATTTACCCTTAATAATAAAGGATTCATAATATAACATATTAAAAATGGGTAGTATATACACCAAAACAAAGAAGTTGTGAATATGTAATTTATCTCATAGATGTAATAAGTTAGATAAAAACCCCTTACCATGAATCTGACTTGTCATGTGTGTCTATATATTCCTGAATAATAAAATTATGTTAATTTTTTTCTTTTTTTATAACCTATATCAAGTGTATTATTAATTTTACTCACATATTAACAATTTATATACAATATTATAATAAATTATGATGATTTCATATGTTTTGACCACGTTAATTTTATGTATAAAAAATGGGTTTGATAGATAGACTATTTTCATAGGGGTCATGTAAACATGTCCAGAATAATAATCATGAAATGTTCATTTTAATAATGAATAAATAATAAACTTAAATCCTATGATGAAATGTGGTTATTATAAATGAACTATTGTTACAATCTAGAAGATGGTGGTCCCTATATACACATGAGTTACTGTTTCCATTTTACAATGACCATTTTTGAAATAAAGTATGTGAATTTTATCTTTCAAGAATTTTCATTATATAATAAATACAATTATTATTTAATCACATATTCTTTTTTATATAATTATTGTGATGGTAAATTAATCACTTCACATTGAGGAGGTGGTTGTCCAATTATCCAGGGACAACATCATCACTTTTTCAGTGTGTGAAGGCGTAATAAAGAAACCAAATATTATATCAAGAGAAAGGTAATCATGTCATTTATATTATAAATAATCAGTATATGTTTATTTATATTAACATATAATAATTATTTATAAGAAATGCAACACACTTTTTGTGGTAGTGGTGGGTTGTATGTACACATGAAAGCTACTTCCATTTACTTTTCATATCAAAAAATGTAAACAAAATTATATATATGTGTATTATTATTCCACTATAATATTAATTTCATTTATATGACATATTTGCTTTTACCATCATATCAAAATTCCATGTAATGTGTTAATGGATCACATAAATTTTAGAAGGTGATAGTCCACACAACCACAAATAATGTTATCATACTCCCATAGAAAATAAATCATGTAGGTATGTGTTATGAAATAATTACAGAAGTGGAAAAAATTTATATTTATAATATATATCATATATAAAAAATAAATACGTTGTTAATATAAACCTTGAATGGTTGCAATGGAAGAATTAACGCCATCAGTTTGTGAGACGGTAGTCCGCCATACAGATGGACGATGATTGTGTATCCCATTTGATGTAATTGTGTGATGGTTTAGTTCATAAAAATAGGATAAAAACATCTCAATGTATTTATGATACACATTTTTTTTATAATCAAGATTTTATTTTAATTTAATGGATTAATAATGAAATAAAACAAAAGTGATCGTTGAAGAATGTTACTTCTTTTCGAGGAAACTCTTTTTGGTTGATGCAAAAAGACATCATTGGTTGTAATTATACCTAAATTTAGGATTAGAAGTTGATTTTATAGATGTTGTGGAGTTATTTTAGTGTGTTTTAGATGAGGAAAATTTCTTGGGATGTGCTATTAAATTGGAGGGTTGAGTGCCATTTATAGTGGAGGATGAGTGGGATTCTTGTAAATATAAAAATGTAAACAATATTACGAGGTCTCACTTACATCATGTGACTCCAACAATAAAAACAATTATATATAAGGTATTATATGGTCTATATATTATGATAACATAGTTTTTATATGCATTTATATGTAATTTTGTCCCATATAATTAAGGCTCAGTCCATTGCCATGTAGAATTTTACCTTAATCGTTGTAATTAATTTTAAATATATTCCTTAATCGTCATGATTAAAAAAAATTACATTAATAAAAAATATAAATTATTATTATTAAGAATATGGAATCCATAATTAAAATCACTAATGTGGCAAAAATTAATTTTAATTTAATCTCACAAACGAGATAAGAAAGAATGTTTTTAATATAAAAATGTTAAAATGATTGAAATTTTTTTATACCAAAATTCTTTATAAAATTGATTTAAATGAAATTAATGAAATTCATATATTTATAATTTATCCAAGTAAACATTAAAACCAATTTTTTCTAAAATTTATCAATATATATTATTTACATGAAAAATCTATTTTCAATTAAAATTCAGTATTTTTCACTGTCGACCAAAAAATGAAATTTCTCAGATAAATGCCCAAAATTAACCCTTAAGTTTATTTGATGTTTCTATTTCAAAAATTAATATTATTTTTACATATAAATTTTATAAATTTTTTAAAAATAAGTTATAAAATATTCATTCCATTAAAAGGCTGTGAAATTTCCTTTTTAGAGAAATAAAATTATTAAGAGTATAACTGGATTTATCCTTATATTATACCTATCAAATATATTGGATCAATAAAAAAAATTTCATAAAATATATAATATATTTTTCATTAATATGATTTACTAATAGTAATGAATTTATTTTATTATGATAAAACATCTTGGTGGGCATAATTGTTTTTTTATAAAAACACATCTTGTATATTCAATTGGTTTTAATTTTATTTTACAATAAATTTTTAACTATTTAATTCAAAAAAATAATTTAATATGTTAGTTAATAATACTCATATTAATCATTTTAATGGCTATTTTTTATCATATTATATTAAATAATAATATTTTAAAAATATTTTTTTTTCAGTAAAAGATTGACATGCGTGTAATGAAAACTATAAAACAAAGACTTTACTGCATGTAATTTGAGATAACTCAGTGTTTCATTCATTAGAATCTATAAAATATATTTATTTAACATATTAAATATATCATAGAGTATTTTTATTTTATCTTCTTTTCTACAAATGGTGTAGCGTGTGATACAGGCTATTAATTTCAATGTGATTACTTTAGAATTTTAGGGAGTTATATTCCCCCCACTTTAGTTAAATTGCATCCTCATAATTTAGTATTGATCATGGGAATAAATGATTTTTTATTTTAAAATAATAGTTTTGAAAAACCCACAAAATAAATAGGGTTGAAAATACAACATCTTAATAAGAAGGAAGTGGAACTACAATGGTCACCACCTAACTAGGATTTTGAATATGAGAACAATATTGAATACGTAGACATGGTTGAAAAATATAAATATGAAAATATTATGGATAGTGATATAGAAAATATTCATAAGGAAATATTTTTCCAAAATTCATAGACCAGAGGTGTGAATGAAGGCCAATGGTATTATAAAAAATAATAATGATATGATATCATTTTCATTTCAATACCATTTTTCAATACATGAGGAATTATTCTACTCTACAATAATGTAAGTAAATATAATTAATTGATATGTTTCTATTTCATAAGAACAATATTATCATATGGTTTGGCATTAAACTATTTTTTACTTCATCTCTTATTAGAAGTTTCATCACAGGGTAATGTAATACATCACTCTTTAAAACCTTATCAAAACTATAACATACACCATTTCATAAATGGTTAACATTATGACCTTTTTAATTATTATGATCTAAAACATTATAATGAGTTACAAGGAATTTAGTAGTGTCCAATTTAATTTATCTATATAAATCATATCTTTATCAAGGAATCATTGTCGCCACATCATGGACATATTAAAGGATATATTTCTCTTGACCATTTGTTTTACAAAAAGATTAAATTTCTAATGAATCACTTTTTTTTGTACCATTAAACATCTGTTGTCAAGTCCTTAATAAAATACTACAGAATTAAAATCCTTAAATATTTCAAAATTCTTATAACCATGACATCATTAATAAAATAATTTTAGTAAATTACTCATGGATCCAAATACACAGTCACATTAATCATTCCGCATTGGATATATTAATAACATAATATTGAAATCGTTACCTAGGATACTTATAAGGTATATTACCTGTACATTTGGGGAATTCATTTTTATAGTTCATAATCTCCATACATCATAATTTTCTTTCTTTACCTTGAAATCACAAAATTGGTATCCTTTTTCTACACACATATAGTAAACTCACATTCTTTTCAAGTAAGTACGAGGGTGTTTTATCCCAGATTTATCACATATAAAAAAATCCATTATTCTATTCTTTCCCTTATCATTTTTTTGTCTAATATCTTCTTCTTTTCTAGAATACCATAGATAATATAATACATAGATAATCATTTCTATATATTGATAGTACATAAAAATATTGCATTGTATGATGAAGTATACTGAGAAACCAATTCCATATGAAGGATTGAATTAATCCTTAAATGATACGGTTAATATTTCAATGTAGGTTATATATGTAATTCATACCATACGAAGCAAACACTGTATAGGTAGTTTCATACTATGTAACACATTCATAATCTATTTTCTTAAAGCTAAGGAACATCATTTTCATCTATGTCTATTTCTCCTGAGGAAAATATTTTTCAGATACTGTATACTAAAATTATTTTTGTTCCATGAGTTCTATTTCCTATTCCTCTATATTAGTATGGATCAATGGCCACCATTGATCATCGTCACCATTCAGATAATACACAGTAAGGGTAAAATTTTCCATTTGACCACATTAGAAGGCCATAAATATCTTCTCAATAGACATAATCCATTTCTCTTCTATAATTGTATTAGTAGTACAACTAAATGATAAGGGATTGTCATATAAAGCAATCCGTAAAAGTGAAATATCATTGTGGAATAGATTTCCCCATCCAGGAAAGGCTATTTTTTTAACATGATTAAGTTTCTCTAATTTATCCATAACATTATCCATTTTAATAAAATGCATATTAGCTTTATTGGCAGGGAAATATATACATTAGCCACGAGTATTGAAACCCCTCTTGCTTCGAGGATAAATTTCTAAAAAATATGAAACACTAGATTATATTGTATAATTATGAAACATAATGTATAATCCAAATACTACAGAAATACATAACATAAATGGAAAAATATTGTGTGTTCAATCACATAATCATAAAAAAATTTCCTTGTAGAGATCTTATATACATATCCACAATTTCTATCATAGTGATGTGTTCTATATTCTAGGTTTTCCTAAATAAATGTTCCAAGGTCTCTACTAAACTTACTTTAATACCAACTGTAATGCCCCAACCCCGAATGCTCAGAGTTGGTGCTTCAATTTATGAAATAGGATCAATTATAAAGAATAAAATCCCAAAGTATCTACTATTTAGTAATAATTGAAAAATATTTTACATGCATGGAAACCATTTTACATTGGGAAATAAAAATCATAATACGTAGCAAAATAAATTTCTCATCATCATTGAAACAAATTCTAATTATTAATCATTATACCCTATATAATGGAAATAATATAAGTGTGGGATAATATGCTCAGAAAGGGTAGGATTATAGTGAAAGTAATCATGATTCAATAAAGAATAATCAATTCGGATAGTAAATAAATAAACACACATTCTATTTAATCTAAAAATTGAGAATAAAATTCATCCCTAGATTTTATCATAATGAATATTATCTATATAATAATTACTAAAATGAATGAAATTCGTAATTACTAGATTTCATGTCTCCCTAGTACATAGAACATTTTCCTTCAATTACATTCATAATATGTTTTAAAACACACTAGTTACAAACTAATTTGCTTTGGACTCACTTTATAATACAATCAATACGTATCATAAGACAGTTTAAAACATTATTTTTATAAATACGAATGGTTTTCCAACTGAATTCATCCCATGAGACTAATGATGCATCCAAGGGATTGAATTAATTGATCCCCAACATGTGTAATTCATTTCCAAGGAATGTTTCGTATATCTAATAGTTAATTTCAAATCATAAACATTCCTCTTTATCAAATATCTATATTCAGTGATTGATATGGAGTTTTCAATATTTACCTAGTAAATAAAACAACTTTAATATTAGAAACCACATTTAAATATGGTATATAGTTTATGAAATAATAATTTAAATTAATAAATAATATTTATTTCGAAAATAAATATAATTTTTATAGAAAAATGATTATAGAGATGTTATTTTCTAGGTAAAATTAACAAACATAATAAAAGTGAGATTGCAAGATAACTTTTACCAGTTTTTATTTTAATAGTTAAATCCCATTAGATGATATAATTCAAATTAAAATTTTAAATAATATGAATATAAAAGGAATCATCATATAATATATTAAAAATTATCCATAGATAAACCACATAAAAAATTATGTAGTGAATATGACATTATCTCACAAATGTAAAAAGTGAAAAGAAAATCCCTTACCATGAGCCTGACAAGTCAAGTGTGTCTTTATCTACTTGAATAATAAACATATGTTAATCATTTAATTTTTTATAATATATTTAAATTCTATTATTACTTTAATTTACATATTAACCATTTTTATACAATTACACAGACAATTATGTTTAATTCAGATGTTTTGACCATATTTGGTTTATGTGTAAGAATGATATTGAAAGGTAGTATATGGTCAAAGGGGTAATTTTGTAAATATCTCCAGAATAAAAATCATAAAATAATTATAATATTTATAGATAAATTATATAGTTAAAAGTAATCATGTAAGATGGTTATGAATAATGGACTAATGTTACAATCATGAAGACAGTAAGACGTACCTACGCATGAGTAACATTTCCATTTTTCAATACTAATTATATAATGTAAGTAAGTATCATTTATCAATACATAATATTAATTTTATATAAAATATATTATTATTTAATCATATATCATTTTATATATAATTATGGTTATTCAAATGTAATCACATCTCTTCAAGGAGATGGTTGTCCAAACATCCTGGAATGATGTTATCACTTTTCAAGTGTGTGAATGGTTAGTAAAGAAACATATATATTAAATCAAATGAAAGGTAATTATGTAATGAATATAATAATTACATAATTTATATAATATATATTCATTATATATATATAGAGTAAAACATAATATTTAGATATAAGAAATGGAACACACTGTTCTTGTAGATGGTTGGTTATACATATGCATTAATGAAAATTCTATTTTCTTATCGTATTAATAGAATAAAAGGTAAATGATATAAATTTATATTATAATTAAAGTTTCATATTTATTTCCTATACATCACATATTTTTATGAAATCCATCCTTATTACATTCCATGCAACGTTTTAATGAATCACATCACTTTGAAGAGGTAGTAGTCCACATGTCTAGAAACGATGTAATCATATTCCCATAATTTGGAAATCCTTAAGGTTTTTGTTATCAAATAATTAAATAAGTATGGATCCATTATAAATATAAAATATTTCATATATGAATAATAAATACATCATTATTCCTAACTATTAAAGGTAGAAATTTAAGAATGAACGACATTGGTTCACGAGGTGGTAGTCCGCCATACACACAAACGATGATTGTGTATCCCATTGGATGGATGTGTGTGAACTTGTCATTAATACACTTAAAATAATTTTTTTGAATACATATGACCCTTATTTTGTTGTATAATCTTGATATAAGAATAATTTTGTGGTGAATAAATAAAAAAAGAGATTATTGAAGAATATTACCTATTTTTCCGGTAACTCCATTTGGTTTATACCAAAAGAATTATTTTTTGGGATTGATACCAAAAGTGAGGCTTGTAGGAAATAGGGAGAGATGTTTAGGATCTATTTTGGAATGTATTTTTTGATTAATATTTCTTGATATGTGTGAATAATTTAAAGGGGAGACTTACATTTTTGATTGGATGAGGTGTGGAAATTTTGTAAATATAAAAAGGTAAACACTATTAAGATATTTCCCTTAAAATATTTGAATCAAATAATGAAAATTTTTATATAAATGGATGGATATGGTATAAATATATAAATAAAATAGGTTTTGGACATGTTTCTTGGTCATTTTGGCCCTTATGTTTAAGGATTAGTCCCTTTTAAGCTTTATTTTACCTTAATCACTATAATTAATTTAAACTGAATTCACTAATAATATTGGTAAAAAAATAATTTGATATTAATGGAAAATATAATTCATTATGATTCAAAATATCTAATACATTTTTCCAAATTCCAAAAAAATAAGTATTAGAAATGAATTTAAATTTAATCCTGCATACAGGATGAGAATACGAGTTTCTAAAGTAAAAAAGTTTCAAAGATTGAAATGCGTTAATATGAAGAATTCAATATAAAAATGATAAAAATAACCTAAATATTTTTAAAATATTTTTAAATTTTCTAATTAAAATTTTAAATTAATTATAAAAAATTATCCGTATAAATTCTTTATATGATAACATAGTTTTCAATTAAAATTCCCTATTTTTAATTATTCATCGAAATTTGAAATTTCGTATAAAAAGACCAAAGAATATTTATAAGATAATTTTTAAAATATAATTTAAAAAATTAAGATTATTTTTACATATAAAATTTATAAAATATTCAAAATTCAGTTTTAAAATAGAATTTCACTTAAAAGGCGGTAAACCTTTTTTTATGAAAAATACATTCATAAGCGTAAAATATTATTTATCCTCATATTATAAATAAAAAATATATTTTATGAATTTATGAAATGTTTTATTAAATATATAATATGTTTATTAAATTAAAATCATTCACGAATAGTATCTAATTTAATTTATTATGGCAAAATGCCTTGGTGGGTAAAAAACTATTTTTAATTAAAACATAACCTTTATATTCAATTGGTTTTTTAATTTACAATTAACTATTTAAAATTAAATTTAACAATATTTTTTAATAATTTTGTTAATCCTACTCATAAAAAACAATTTAACGGCTGGATTGTAACTTGTTATTTTAAATACTAGTTTTCTAGTGATATATTATTGTTTGATAAAACTCAGTCTTACGTGTAACGCAAAATATCGAACAAAGTAATTATTGAGTGTAACATAAGATTAAACAATCACACTTAAATAAAAATTTATAAAGTATAATTAATTAAAATATTTATTTTATCTTATTTTTTTATGATATTATATGCCTTTTTATGCTTTCTGTTGCGTGTAATACATGCTATTAAATATAATTTTCTTACTTTATAATTTCAAGGTGTTACTTATAAATTTGTTTTAAACTAAAAATAATTCAACTTTATATGAATTAATCGAGGTTGGTCATTGGAATCATTTTAATATCTAACTTACATATACAATCTTTTTATAATTTTGACCATTTTCTCTATAAAAACCTATTTTCTAATCACATCTTCAAGATTATCATTAAATAAATATTTACAACTTTTCTGAATTGAATTTGAGAAAATGGGTTCCATATTTTTAATAAGAATAATTTATAATATCTAATTTGTTCGACTGAACTTATTTTTACCACAATGAATATAGAAAATAGTAAAAATTAATTATGATTGTTAATGTAAAAATAGATTTACTAGGGTTTAATCTAATAGGATTAGAGTAAGAAATTACCTACTAAGTTATCAAACACCCATTTTATTGACATATTGAAACCATATATCTTCTAGGATTTATAATAGACCATTTTGTAGGCCTTTTGAAAGATACCGATATTTCTATGATTGAATTACTTCAAAAAATTATAAGTGTTCCACCCAAGACACTTATAAAAGGTGACCCCTATCTCCTCTACCCTTCACTACTTCAATCTATTCTATTTCAACCAAGGTTTTACTAGATCAATTTTTGAATTCACTAGCCAACTCCTAGAAGACATTTTTTGGGCATAAATCCATCTTTTGAATGCTTTAGTGAAAACTTAAGGATGATACCCCAAAAGAGGTAAAATTATTCGACAATTTTTTATATTTTATTTTTTTCACTAATTCATTAAATTATTACTAAAACGTTATGATATAATAAAATTAGTATATTACATATATTTGGATATTTTTATAATATTTTAATGACCTAAAACCATCTCTTTGTAAATTAAATGGGTTACGAAATTGTTATTCATGTGTATGAGATACCACCGCCTCGCAAACCAATTTCATTCAATCTTCCATAACCCATATACATGGTTGTATATGATGATAGATATAATGTATATATATATATATATAATCTTCATAAAATAATTATAAATTTTTAGTCATAATATCATATAAATATAACTTTTTATGTTCTATTCTTTAGGGGAAACAATAAAATCGTTTGTGTTTATGGTGGAAAACAACCCTGTAAAGAGATGTGATTTGCCTTTCGCTAATGTTTTACATGAAAGGTGATAAGAATAATTTAAATGAAGATATATTAAATAAAATAAATAATTAACACATTAATGAAATATTTATAATTATTAAAATATAATATATATAATTTTAGTTCATTCTTTTTTACTCACATAAAGATGATAACATCATTCATGTATATGTAAACTAAGGCCTTCACCAAGTGATGTGACTCTCTATTCATCACCATAAAATAATTGAAATATATATGTGTATATTATGTAATAAAATGATATATTATTATATTATGAATATTTTGGAAATTTAAAATATTTATTACCTCCTCTTCATAATGGTCACTGAAAAATGGAAGTGTTACCCATGCATACGTACAACGTCCCAACTCCATGATCACAACATACTTCATTTTTCATAACCATATTTAATGATTTATTTTAAAATTATATGTGATTTAAATATAAGATAATAATTTAATTACTATTATTATTTAAATTATAAAACTATATAATATTCAAAATAATAATGACTTTCATAAAAAAAGAATGAATGGGAAAAATAGCAGGTTAACACAAAACACAATGATAATAATGAAAGACTATTAATGAATATGTGATGAGTTGTTATTAAAGGATAATATATTATATTATAAATAAAAATTTGGTTCATTTATAATTTAATAACATGTTTTTAAATGACTAATTTAGAGGCTATATAATGTTCATCTAAAATTAATTGGGAGGAAACAATTTCTCATCACACTTTTACATGTTTGAGACATGCTCCATATTCACCATTTATTTCTTTTGTGTAGAATATATACGAACCTATAAATTTTTATGCCATGGAATAAATTATCTTCAAGATATTTAGTATTTAATTTAAATTTATTTCATCCATATGGATTATGATTCAGAGTTACCAATGTTTTAAGAGATTATTTCAAAATCATATCATTATTCAATATTGTTTATGTTTACATCTCCTTATGGGAATTATTTGATTTTTAAATCATGAAATCAATATATTTTTGTTTCTTATCATAATTAATGAACATATTAAATTAATATTAGAATTATCAACTCCATATTACATAAAATTATAAAGAAAATCTTATTAAGAGAATTTGAAATTATTTCTCTTTTCAGTAAAAAGTTGTTCTCATAAATACTACTTTTTTCAATAAAGGTTTTCAAAAAGGTTTTTTAAATTTTATAATTAATTTTATAAAGACATGTTTTCCTATTTTTTTAAAAAGGAATATAATCTAAATGTAGTTTTAAAAAAAAATTAATGTTTTATTTTTACCAAAAATGCTACAACAATATTTTCTATAAAATATACAACATGTATTGAATTTATTAACATCAGGACCGCAAAATGTTTTAACGATTATTTGAGAATTTTTCAACAGTTATCTTCAATGAAAAGTATTTTTAAAATATACTATGAAAATATATTTTTAAACCATTATTTTCAAAATGAAAACGCTATTTCACTCAAGAATGTTTGTAATTCTATTTTTACTCATCATTGAAATCAATTACTTATTGTACTTATAATCCGTAAGGGATATGTCCTATTAATATCATCTTTATTATATCTCCAATGGTTTAAAATAAGTTTGTAAAGGGTTGAACTATTTTTTTACCATTCAAATTCATATGGATATATTATTATTATGTTTATTTATTTTGGAAATTATTTATATTTCATATGATAATATTAATATGAATATTTATCTGCATGATGTTTCAACTCTTTTCATATGAGGAATTAATTGGACTTAATAAGTGATGGGTGGGGCCTGGTATGGGTATCTATTTAATGCATTAGAAGGATTTGTGAGACATAATAGATATGGTTTTGGACAAGTCCTTACACATTTATATAGATGTATTGGCATGAAACCTAGAAAATATTATATATATTTCAAAAAATGAGCAGTCGTATTAGATGTTGATCATGAGGACTTGATGGTATTATATTTCATAGAACGAGGTCTCAACGGTATTAGATGCATTATCACGAGGACTCAACGTTATGTTTTAGATATAAAAAATTATGAATTCAATCATTATCAATTCAATTATTATTATTCCATGTGACTATTTGATTAGTTAAAATATCCATGGTCAACTTTAAAGATCATTTGAATATTTATATGGATTTATCTGATCATATTTTATTACTTTCATATTATGATCAAGTTATTCATTAAATGACATGTGTTTTATTTATTTACATTTCCATGTTGATTATATCTTATTTATTCATATAATTAGATAACATATTTCTATTATTGATCATTTGAGATCACCGTTATTTTGTTTCCTTTCACAAAGATTCCATGATATTAATTTGGATAGATATGAAAGAGCATTCTACAGGGAATAATGTTATTCTCAAAACAATTTGTTGTAATTTATATTTTATAATTTTGTTAAAGACTCGTGTGTGTATATATATATATATATTTCTTACCCAGACAACTAATGTATTCATTCATTTATGATACAATTCCTTCTATCTAATGAAAATCAAATAAAGAAGACATTGGCTCTGAGCTACTAAGGTATGAATATCTATAGTTGGATTTAGATTATGTTCTATAGAAAAATTATTAAATAGATTTATGAAAACATATATTAGGGAACATAACCTATGTTGAACTTTAAGGATATGTAGAAAAGGCCATACGAATGTTTTGGTAAGGTAGAGATTATGGGGTTTTTTCTTGAAGTACATCTCTATCTGGATAGTACATGTAGACATGGTTTTGGAATAGAGGTAACTAGTGGTAATAAATCTAAAAATAACATTATGGGTGTGACCAAATAATCAAATGTTGAATGAATGTAGGCCTTACAACATACTTATATTGAAAGACCTGGGGGATATTCTTAAGATAATCCACATTTTATTTACATACCATTATAAAATATTTGAATATATAATGAAACCGAATGACCTAGGTTAATTCTTAGATAAATAATGGACCAATGATGAAATAAAATATTTTATATATATATTGGGATTTCATAATTATATTAAATAAGTATTTGTACAAGTGGTATTCTGTTATTATAGTCATGAAACACTTAAGGATTATTTTAAATTTTAGAATCATATATCCTGATAACTTAAGAGTTATGGATAACATTGTGATTTTGTGGGTTTATGATTTATCATTAGTTCAAATTCATAAACACCCATTTTTTTAAAAAAAATAGGTATGAATATAACATGACTAAAGATATTTTAGATATATTTATAGAACATATATGTTTTAACGAAAATTTATCTGGGGAATAATAATTTTACATTTTATAGACATAAGATTAACTATAATTATAACATTTAAAGATCATATAATCAATAATGAAATTTTAATAATAGTTGGATATTGTGAAAAAAATATTTTTTAATGAAAACCATAGTAAAAATATCATTTAATAATTAATTT
Source organism: Viscum album (assembly GCA_963277665.1). Classification (NCBI taxonomy): domain Eukaryota; kingdom Viridiplantae; phylum Streptophyta; class Magnoliopsida; order Santalales; family Viscaceae; genus Viscum; species Viscum album. The sequence continues at coordinate 1,468,015,366 of OY728134.1, read as the reverse complement.
AATTTTAAGGGCGAACATAATTTTTTTGGAATGTTATCCAAATTTTATCAATATAATTTTTAAAAAAGGAAAACCCACATGCATGGTGACAACCCATGTAATCTGGAATGATTGTGGGGATGGATCCCATGACTATAGGATGATAAGATGTATGTGCCTACCACTAGACAACATGATGTCATTTTTAATATGTTATTGTTTTTAGTTTAATGATATGAAAATAAATATTAATGATGAACATGTTGTCTTACCACTGATTTTTATTGGACAATTTATTAAATTTTATAACGTGTGCAAACCATATTTGAGTCATAAAATACATTGATATTGATAAAAATACTTGTCACTCTTTTATGGATCTTAAGACCCATTAAAATTTAACATTAGTTCTTTAGAAACAAGAACTAATTTTTTGGATATTCATTTCATGGTATAAGTGATGAATTACAAATTGATCAAATCCCAACTGTAGGATAAAATTGTGACTATGAAATACAAACATATCAAGTAAGTATATTTTCTTATATGCATTTATATTAAATGAATTCCTCAAATTTAAGAAAATTAACATGAAATAAAATTGTCTTGTTACCTTTATATCTGATTAATTAGATAGTAAGTTAAATTATCATATATTTATGGTCTTGATCCTCTAAAATTTTCATTTACCAGTAAAATTATTATAAAAAGTAACCTCTATAACTCTCCATTTTCATTTATGTTTTTATTCAATTTCCATTATAAGAACATGATTTTTATATCACGTATCATTATTTTAATTTTTGGTATAATTTTTTCATTAGAAAATGGTAAGTCTTATTTTTTTATGGGAGTTTTAGGTGTGTTCGGGCTCATTCAAAGCATAAAGGGTTATTTTTTGTAAAATGAAATTGCACCAAACGATTAGTAGAAACTTTTTGACCCAGCTTTCATGGTTTCCCAAACTATTTGAGTACTATAAAGTGGGATTAAGGAGGCCACATAGATTTTTGAAATAACGAATCTTGATGTGCATGCCCGTGAGGGGCATTTCATGGGGCAAATCGTGGTGTACGACTTATACTAACCATTTACCCAGGTCCAAATGCTTATGAGGGTATCATATAAAAATGTAGGAGATTAAAATTAGATTGTTGGTGAAATATTTCTCAAGTTGTGTAGCCTTACCATCTGTGTTCACTCTAAAGGAAATGTGGTGTTCATGGTTGGCACACTCTTTGGCCAACTGTGTAGCCAAATTGTGAGACCCAGAAATTTTAGTAAAATTTACCCAAATTCCCTTAATGAACTATATGTTTAATCCATCCATTATGTTTCTCATTCTAAAAGGAAAGAAACTCCTTCCTCATCTTTTGAGATATTTCTCTCTTCCAAGCTTGGTTCATTGATAAAACATCCATCAATTGTCTGACTTGATCAATTTAGGTCTTGTTGGATTCCTCTTGGTGAGATTTTCATTAATCATCCATGTTTAGTAATTTGTATTCCCTTCAATGATACAATTTTTATGTTGGGTCATATACCATATTCTTATGTTGTTGATCCATTCTTCAGTTTTCTTCAAATCTAGGAAAAAATAAATGGTTATACTGGTTGAAGAGAGTTTTATAGGCTCATGGTTGGGGGTCTATGATTCATTCCTCATGTATTTCGATTTTATAAACTATAATCATTGTGTGAACACCGATTCCATCATTTTAATCCTTTTAAATTCACATTATTTTCTTATAATCATCATTCTATTATTCTAGTTCATGCTTCCATACATGATCATTGTGTTGTTGGAGGTTGAGACCTCCACACCTTTCAACACAAGTAGGGTGATTATTTAAATATGCCTTGGTAACCCATGTAGGTTTATCGATTACATTATTCGGGTGTGTGTCTTGGACCTATTAAGGGTAATACATCTTAAACTAAATGAATTATGAGTTTCTGATGGCTACTGTGTGTTGTTATCACATGACCATTATATGTTAAGTGTTAAATAATTTAAAAAATCACTGAAATTCACATTGAAATTATATTATATATATAACATTTCCTAGTTAAATGTGATTGAATGGATACTATTTATTTTTAATTATCCAGCCTTATCATGTTAATGAAAGGTTAAAGTATGAAACTAATTAATGTTCAAGTAATTAATGTACTAAATGGACACATGTCCTTATTATTTCTTGTGACCCTAATTAAATGAAATCAAATGAACATTCTAAATTGTTAATAGACATGAATATGTAAAAGACTAATTTATATAATGAGTCAGGTATAAGTTTTTTCTTTCTTATGGAACTTTTTATCTTTATAGAAATGTCCATACGGGATCCATCCTTGAATTCAAGAAGGAATTTCTCATGCACTCAACAGACATGATAAGATTCAGTGTTCCAGTTTCCAAGGGAGATACCCACCATTAAATATGGATGTTGTCTACTAGTGGATGTTAGGAATGAATACATAGGATGCTTTATATTTCTATGGAGACATCTGTAGGATCAAAAAAATTAATGAAGATTCTAAATATACAAGAGGGGGTGAATTGTATACTTTAAAAATTCTTTTGTAACCATTAAAGCTGGTATAAAGCTTTCATTTTATAACCTTAAAGAAAAACAATGTTTATCAAATTTCAACAAGGTAAATTCATAAAACCTCTTAGTTCTACAAATTTTCCATGTTCCAGAAATATGGTTCTTGAAGCGATCCTTATGAAAAGTTTATAGGAAAAAGAATCTACCTTAAAGTGTATAGAATCATACTAATCAGAGTAAACAAAAGTTAAAGGAAGTATAATATATTTATACTTTCATTATTAATCAAAATGAATAAGAAAGTATAATTAAAACAACACATGTAACATGTATGATATCTTTTGAACCAAATAGTAATGTATCCAAAAAACATGGATAAAAGTCCCATGACTTATACTTTCATGAAAGTCGTTATCAACCACAATAGGTTATGCCCTCGATAGGAATATCGGAATCAGCCTTTCTATACCTGTAATCCCTAGAACATCAAGGTTTCTAGTACCTTTGTCTTCCTAAGCAAGGAAGTCCTTGAACTTTAAGGTAGTCAGAACCTCTATCTTCCTCTCCCCGGAATCCCTTGATTGTACTCAGCTAAAATTGGAGTCACACGAAGAAATCTGAACAAGATGTTCAATACACACAATGCATGAGAGTATCTCTTTCTAGAAATCACTTCAACAACATGTGGTCCCTAGAGTGATCAATCAGTCAACGTTAGTCAATGTTTTCGTGATTTTTCAAATGAGATCTTATTTATAGGAACTTATCCAACAGTCATATCCCTCCTCAAACGGTGATATTTTTCCTTGAATATCATAGGGACCTGTACAAAGATCACTCAAACAATGGTTGGTTAGAAAAAATAATGTATGGAATCGTTTCATAACATTAATATGGGTAAGAAAAAATATGGTTGATTATCTAAATCTAGTTATCAGAATATAAGGAAGAAAAAATTTCGGAGTCTATGAAAATGGAAATTTAGAGTCTATATTACTGTCACGACCCGTCCTCGGGGCCTGTGCCGTGACTACCCCAAGCCCGCCTTCCATAGGCCGGGGGCTGACGACTAGAACCAAAGGCGTAAATGTAACACCCCAGGTAAATAAAGAATATGACATCTTTATATTTATCCATATTTGTGAATCAAATATTAATATTACTTTAAAGGGGATTCTATGCTCGATGGAGTACCCAATACACAACAACGAGTTTCTTGGGAATCTTACGTTGCACTCTAATAATAAAATAATATTATTTTAAATGGTAGTTAACATGTAGCCGTTGTATTGGAGGGAATGGATAGAAATAACTAAAATATTATTATATATTTTTTTAAATGTTCTTAGATATATCCAATAAAATATAAAGGCTTAAAATACGGAAAGAATTCAAATTTAGGCGTATATGCCCTAGTTCTCACTAAAGGTTCACTTATCGCCTTTTGATGGAAAACCGTCATTAAATATATTTTTGTTCACTCTTATACATTCTATTGGACCAAATAAAACTCTTCTTAAGAATCGGGACATCAAAATTTACTTTGTGTAAATTTTTGGTATCTTTCTGATAAAGTTCATTTTTTTAATGAATAGTGTAAAATGTTGTATTTTAATTCAAAACCTCTTTTTAATCTAATTTATTTATATGATTAGATTATATTTTGAATTGGTTTTAAAGTGAAATTAGAATATATTTTTACCATTTAATCCAATAGTGGTTGATGGAATTAATTTCACTTTCAAATCGGACTTAAACTAGTGTCAATCTTTTGATACATTTTGTTTCATAAAACACGCTATTTGTTTTGACAGCAGGAATTAATTATTAAATTAATTAATGAAACTTATATGTTTTGAATTTTTAAAAATAGACATCATTTTTTAATTCAGAATATAAAATATAGCTTAGGGTGAATTTTTGGTAATTTTCTGAAAAACATCAATTTTTGATGAATAGTGAAACCACTAAGTGGTAATCAAGAAAACTGATTTTTCAGTTAAATAAAAGTTTACCACTAATGTGTGTTGAATTTTGAAAATCCTACATACATGGTTGTCATTAGTATGTAAAATGTGGTTCAATGTGATGAAAATAATCTTTTGGTGAATATTAACTTTTTTTCAGTAATCGCGATTAGAGGTAATTAGTGTAATTTAAGGTAAAAATGATATTATAAAAATATGAAAACACCATGAAACTTGTCCTAACCCTATTGGATGAGTCATGTCCGACCAAGACAACCCATGGGTCGATTTATGGGACCCTATGGAGCCTCTTGGGTGAGATAATGACTTTAATGCCTTTTTTTAAATAAAGGTGAAAATGACACTAACATAAATTGTTTTACTAAACAAAATTTTAGAAGGGGTTATACTAATCCTATTTTTGTCTATAAATACTCTTTGGAAATATAAGAAGATTTCATACATCAGGATATTTTTGTTACATTTTTTAGACATTAAATAAAGTAATTTAATTATGACATCATGATGATGCAACGATGACCTCATTAATGAACAGTTTAAATAAAATGAAACGATAATATAAAATCTAAGACCTAAACTTGTCCAAAAACTATTGTATGGGAATATTTCGAAGCCTTATCATCTTATATTCGAAATATATAAATGTGGGACCTTAGAAATTTGTAACACTTTTTAAAATAAAATAATAGTTTCAGGATTTCCAAAAGTTCCCCTCCTCTCCTCTTATAAAAAGCCCCCCACCTCTACCTCATTTCACACACTCCTCAAGCCTTTGGCTCGGCCATCCCCTGCCCATTTACTCTCTACACATCCCTCTCCTCATCCTAGAGGATTCCATTTAGGCATAATCCTTTCAAATGAATCCTTTAGGCTCAAATAAAAAGGAGTTACACTTTTAAAGGTAATTCATTCTCTCATGTTCATTTGTTTTATTTTGCTTCTCCAACCCCCTAGACTCTTTTTATTTACTTCTTTTGTAACAACACCAGTATCTTCAATATACTAGGATTTTGTTATAAGATTTATTCGATCTAAAATCTCACAAAACTACATCAAATGGTTAAATAACATACGGTTTCCGTGGATGGTGAAATTCTGCCTCCCGAAACTATGATTGTTCAATACTCATTTAACACCTTCAAAGGTGGCCATTATGATGTCACTATTTTTATATATGATATATAATATGTTTATTCTTTCCTTAAGCTTCTGTATTTTTCATTTATGGCATACCATTATTGATTCCATTATGGGTATACACGATATCTTCATTTTAGGAAGTGCGGACTACCGCCCCCTCAAAGTGATGTGATTCGTTAATGCCATACGTGGGACGTATAAAGGATGGATTTAATGTTATTATATATGATGTTATACTGGAATTATAATATACCTATATATAATTATTATTTCTTTCCATTAAAGTATGAGATAGAAATGAAAGTAGCGTTCATGCGTACGTACGGCTTACCGTCTCCATGAACAGTGCATTTCATTTCTTATCCCCAAATGTAACGTACTATTATAAGTACATGGATATAATGGATATATATGATGAATTATACATCTAAATGATGAATATAATTCTGTAATTAAAATATACATACCTCTCATTTAGTTTTAATTCCATTAATATGACAAAGAAATGAAAGTAGCGTTCATTCGTATGTACGGATTACCGTCTGCATGAACGGTGCATTTCATTTATTACCTCTAAATGATTATGTAATATTATAAATACATGTATATGATGGATATATATTACATATATTCTATCCAAATCAGGAATTTCATTCTGGATATAAGGAACCTTTGACCACACGAACAACATGTAATTGTAAGAAGTCCACTTTCGACTTAAGAACCAAATATCGACAAAACAATAATTATTAACTTAAATGATTAAATAATGTTTATAACATTGAAATAAGTGATATAAAAGAAATAATGAACTAGAAAAAGGTTCTTAATAAATTGGAAATTAACTCAAGTTTATTATTCAGGAGATTAAAGAACGATCGAGTCAAGTCGGACCCGAGGTAAGAGATCCTACACCTCTCTTTCTTTTTAAGTACACTCTTTTATGTCATTCATTTTAAGCTCATCATTCTTATGATTGGGATGTTCTTTTATATTACTCCTACTGTAATTATTATGTTCATATTATGAGAGACCCTATTTCCTCTCATCAATCCATTTTGGATGTTTTGAGTGGCGCCGTTAGGCTGCCGAATTTTCGTAAGAGATCTAACCTCTCTCTTTCTCTTTAAGTACTCGACTTTATGTCACTTCTTTTAAGATCCTATTTTTTTTATGATGGGGGATGTTCTTTTATATTCCTATTTCTGTAAATTTTATTTTAATGTGATGAGATACCCTATTTTATCTCATCAATCCATTTTGGAAGTTTTAAGTGGCGTCGTTAGGCTGCCGAGTTTTCGTAAGGGACTTTTTCATCTCACTTTTATTCCCGTGAGATTTATGATACATTTTCCATAATTTCCTTTGAGTGGTGTATTTACTGACCATTATTTTACTCATTGTGTAATATTATTTCATTTATGAGTATTTACATCAATGTTGTATTGTCCTTCTTTCACGAGGCGTATGTTTCGAAAGATACCCATGTCGGTAAGGGAACCTTTCACCCTCCTCATTTTAAAAGACTTCGTTTGTTATGTCTTTTAATTCACATACTATTATGTTGGGATATGTTCTTATATATCCTGATTGATGTAAATTTTATGTACAAGTGATGAGATTCCCTTTTTATCTCTCATCAACTCATTTTCTGAATTTTTGAAGTGACGCCGTTAGGCTGTCGAATTTTACCAAGGGAACTTTTTAACCCTATTTCGATTTCTTTGGGTTCAACATGTAGTTATTGAATATGTCATCCTTTGAATATGTGTGAATGACCTTTTATTATTTTACACTTAATATCCAATTACATTGGGTGTATTTATATTTGTCACACATAATTTTGAGATTGATTTATCCTTAATTTAAGGATACCTTCTTTATAAGGGATTTCATCACATTTTACATCTCTATTGAGACTTCATTGTTGTTATGCACCAATTCACTCTTATATGGTGTATATAATGTCCTTTAGGATATTATATCATGAATCCAATTATTCTCATGATATTATAAAGTTCTGATTAAATGTTATTCCTCAATTATTGTATTCAAGTGTCTCTAATTTTGGTAAAAACCCTTTAACCAAAATATCGCTTTAAATGTTTTAATGATTTTTTCTTATTAATATCCATGTTTTCAAAATGGTTTTAAGGATTTATTTATATGGATATTAATGGTTTAAAATGTTAAAAGCTTCAAGGTGGTATGGTACACTTTGATTCAAAAATCTCCTTATTAAATGTTTTAAATGGTTTTGGAATGGTTTCTTTTTGAACGGATTCATTATTTCAATATACTAAAATGTTATATTGTGATTGAAATGTGGAAATGTTATGTTTTCTTTATGAATGTTTTATGTGATACATTTATGTTATGGTTCTTGGGCATTGTTATGAAAACGGGTGGTTCTTTGATAAACTAAGGGCGGGTGAGCCCGATATAGCTCTCCAATACATTGGGTAACGCGAAGGAGTGAAACGTTAAGGTTTCTCCGAAGCGATTTAGGGAATATACTGTGATGGGTATTCCAAACGTAACCCAGAGGGTTACTCCCTACGTAAGAATGTTATGAATGCCTCAAGTTACCTTTATGTCTTATGTTTTCTATGATTTATTCATGGTTTGATGAGGTATATTAAAGTGCCTATGTTTTATGGGTAAAGTATGATTTCATTCTTATGTATATATGAACTCATGTTTCCTTTTCATATTTTTATAACCCTTACTGAGCTTTTTATGCTCATCCCAAGTTTTTGAAATGTTTTTTACAGGTCAAGGGAAAGGTACATGATGTGATGATAGTGTCAAGGATGTGTCAAGAAAGAATCCGTGTTTTATTTTAAATATGTTTCCGTTGATGGGAAGAATGAATATTGTCTTTTATGTAACCACTTTGTTTAAATGTGGAATGTAATGCAAGTTTCATGATCTAATTCTCTAAAACTCTAAACCTGAAAATATCCTCAATGTGTAATCTTGTAATAACTCAAGATTAAGTAAGGTTTAAGGCTGGGGCCTTATAGTTGGTATCAAAGTCCGGTTTAGATAACTTTAGAGGTTAGGGTATTCTCTAAGCATAAGTGACATTACCATAATGGTTAGGATTTCAGAAAGAGTCGTAGTTTTAGATAAAGTGAATGAGTAAGTATATCTTAGTGTTTACCTTCCTCATTAGTACATGATGGTTTTGTTGATATACTCACACTGACATTTCTGTTTTTAGTGAATGGCTGGATCTCGCAGGCACCAAAGTGACAATTGGTTTGAAGGAAACTATGGTGGTTCTCTGATTAAGAGACTCGATGAAATGGGGTATTCAATGAGAAAACTCATGGTTGTTCTAAAACAACTATCAAGGAGTCATGATCAACCACGTGAACCTTGGTATGTTCTATAATGCATCATGTATGAGATGACTAATCGATGTGGAAGTTCAGGTAATAATTAAAAAGGTAACCATTAGGGTTTATATGATCCTTACTTTTGAGGTAATCATGGGTTATTATATGTAATGATGGAAAATGAAAGGCATGAGATAAACTTGAGGTTAAAATATGTTATGTTTATTTTTGAAGATTTTATCTCGTTTTGGGAAATGTTTTGAGAATTATATAGTTTTGGAAAAAGGACAACACGCAGACCGTGTGACAACCCGTCGCGTCGGACAATACTGCGGGAATCGAACCCACAACCAAAGTGCGACTGGTATTTATCGCCTACCACTGGACTACGTGAAGTCCCTGGTTAGTTTGACTGATTCTTTCTAGTTATATGATTTTATGAATTAAGAGTAAGTTGATTTTGGGTTATTTATGAAAATTATTAACCTATCATGGAGGATATGTGATTAGGTTAATTACTTTTCAATACAAGACTTTAGGAGCAACTGATGTTGTTTGGAGATAAATGTTACGATTTAACTTGGAAGACTATGTGACTAAATACATCAAATATTTGGGTTTCAATCTTAGATTGGTTTACTTTGAAGAATTTTATGGACAAATTGTTTATCTAATGGTCCTCGTTGAACTTTGGGTTTTGTTGGACAAATTTTGGAGGTTAAGAATAGATTTTCTTTTTATAAAGGGTTATCCTTTTCTGGATTATCTGGTCTTGTACTAGCCTTTTTGGTTTTGGTTTTGGTTAAAGTCTAAATACATGGGAAGTATATTTTTCTATTTTGTGGATTAGGTGATTCTCTAAAAGTTGATTATAGTACTCTTAATGTGAACAAGTCTTCCTAAATACTCGCCTTTTGGAGAAAATATGAGTTTGTGTAAGGAATCTAATAAAAGTTGAAAGTCAACATGATAAGTGATTATGTTTCCTTATGAATAAATTCCCCAATAAAAAGTATCTTAAAACAAAAATGTTGTCTATTAACTTTTCCTACTGGGTAATCGAATACCGTTTAACCCATCACAAGTTTGTGATTTTCTCATGGTTAACTTTCTCCTAAACATGTTTTCTATCACTCTTTATCAGAACATGACCCTATGTTTTCTCCTCCATGTCCATGTTTTCATACTTGGAATCCTAGTATGGGTTAACTCGGGTGACCTTTGTACTTATCTTTCATTATTTTAATGTGATTGTTTTACCAACTCTTCTTCCGATGTGGGACTTTTAAGGATGTTTCCAAGCCCAATTTTAAATTTGCGAGGACGCAATTCCCAAAAGGGGGGAAAGATGTAACACCCCAGGTAAATAAAGAATATGAAATCTTTATATTTATCCATATTTTTGAATCAAATATTAATATTACTTTAAAGGGGATGCTATGCTCGATGGCGTACCCAATACGCAACAACGAGTTTCTTGGGAATCTTACGTTGCACTCTAATAATAAAATAATATTATTTTAAATGGTAGTTAACATGTAGCCATTGTATTGGCGGGAATGGATAGAAATAAATAAAATATGATTATATATGTTTTTAAATGTTTTTAGATATATCCAATAAAAGATAAAGGCTTAAAATACGGAAAGAATTCAAATTTAGGCGTATATGCCCTAGTTTTCACTAAAGGTTCACTTATCACCTTTTGATGGAAAACCGTCATTAAATATATTTTTGTTCACTCTTATACATTCTATGGGACCAAATAAAACTCTTCTTAAGAATCGGGACATCAAAATTTACTTTGTGTAAATTTTTGGTATCTTTCTGATAAAGTTCATTTTTTTAATGAATAGTGTAAAATGTTGTATTTTAATTCAAAACCTCTTTTTAATATAATTTATTTATATGATTATATTATCTTTTGAATTTGTTTTAAAGTGAAATTAGAATATATTTTTACCATTTAATCCAATAGTGGTCGATGGAATTAATTTCACTTTCAAATCGGACTTAAACTAGTGTCAATCTTTTGATACATTTTGTTTCATAAAAACACGCTATTTGTTTTGACAGCGGGAATTAATTATTAAATTAATTAATGCAACTTATATGTTTTGAATTTTTAAAAATAGACATCATTTTTGAATTCGGAATATCAAATATAGCTTAGGGTGAATTTTTGGTAATTTTCTGAAAAACTTCAATTTTTGATGAATAGTGAAACCACTAAGTGGTAATCAAGAAAACTGATTTTTCAGTTAAATGAAATTTTACCACTAATGTGTATTGAATTTTGAAAATCCGACATACATGGTTGTCATTATTATGTAAAATGTGGTTCAATGTGATGAAAATAATTTTTTGGTGAATAGTAACTTTTTTTCATTAATCGCGATTAGAGTTAATTAGTGTAATTTAAGGAAAAAATGATATTATAAAAATATGAAAACACCATGAAACTTGTACTACCCCTATTGGATGAGTCATGGCCGACCAAGACAACCCATGGGTCGATTTAGGGGACCCTATGGTGCCTCTTGGGTGAGATAATGACTTTAATGCCTTTTTTTTAAATAAAGGTGAAAATGACACTAACATAAATTGTTTTACTAAAAAAATTTTTAGAAGGGGTTATACTAATCATATTTTTGTCTATAAATACTATTCGGAAAGATAAAAAGATTTCCTACATCAGGATATTTTTTTTTATAATTTTTAGACATTAAATAAATTAATTTAATTATGACATCATGATGATGCAATGATGACCTCATTAATGAACAGTTTAAATAAAATGAAACGATAATATAGAATCTAAGAACTAAACTTGTCCAAAAACTACTGAATGGGAATATTTCGAAGACTTATCATCTTATCTTTGAAATATATCAATGTGGGACCTTAGAAATTCGAAACACTTTTGAAAATAAAATAATAGTTTCATGATTTCCAAAAGTGCCCCTCCTCTCCTCTTATAAAAAGCCCCCACCTATACCTCATTTCACACACTCCTCAATCCTTTGGCTCGTCCATACCCTGACCATTTACTCTCTCCACATCCCTCTCCTCATCCTAGAGGATTCCCTTTGGGCATAATCCTTTCAAAGGAATCCTTTAGGCTCAAATCAAAAGGAGTTACACTTTTAAAGGTAATTCATTCTCTCATGTTCATTTGTTTTATTTTGCTTCTCCAACCCCCTAAACTCTTTTTATTTACTTATTTTGTAACAAAACCAGTATCTTAAATATACTAGGATTTTTTATAAGATTTATTCGAGCTACACTCTCACACAAATACATAAAATGGTTAAAGAACATACGGTTTCTGTGGATGGTGAAATTCTGCCTCCCGAAACGATGATTGTTCAATACTCATTTAACACCTTCAAAGGTGGCCATTATGATGTCACTATTTTTATATATGATATATAATATGTTTATTATTTCCTTAAGCTTCTGTATTTTTCATTTATGGCATACCATTATTGATTCCATTATGGGTATACACGATATCTTCATTTTAGGAAGTGCGGACTACCGCCCCCTCAAAGTGATGTGATTCGTTAATGCCATATGTGGGAAGTATAAAGGATGGATTTAATGTTATTATATATGATTTTATACTGTAATTATAATATACCTATATATAATTATTATTTATTTCCATTAATGTATGAGATAGAAATGAAAGTAGCGTTCATGCGTACGTACGGCTTACCGTCTCCATGAACGGTGCATTTCATTTCTTATCCCCAAATGTAATGTACTATTATAAGTACATGTATATAATGGATATATATGATGAATTATACATATAAATGATTAATATAATTCTGGAATTAAAATATACATACCTCTCATTTAGTTTTAATTCCATTAATATGACAATGAAATGAAAGTAGCATTCATGCGTACGTACGGCTTACCGTCTCCATGAACGGTGCATTTCATTTCTTACCTCTAAATGATTATGTAATATTATAAATACATGTACATTCTGGATATATATGATATATATGATATCAAAATCAGGAATTTCATTCTGGATATAAAGAACCTTTGACCACACGAACAACCTGTAATTGTAAGAAGTCCACTTTCGACTTAAGAACCAAATATCGACAAAACAATCATTATTAAATTAAATGATTAAATAATGTTTATACCATTGCAATAACTGATATAAAATGAATAATTAACTATATAGAGGTTCTTAATAAAGTGGAAATTAACTAAAGTTTATTATTCAGGAGACTAAATAACGATCGAGTCAAGTCGGACCCGAGGTAAGGGATCCTACACCTCTCTTTCTTTTTAAGTACACTCTTTTATGTCATTCCTTTTAAGATCATCTTTATTATGATTGGGATGTTCTTTTATATTAATCCTACTGTAATTATTATGTTCATATGATGATAGACCCTATTTCCTCTCATCAATCCATTTTGGAAGTTTTGAGTGGCGCCGTTAGGCTGCCGAATTTTCGTAAGAGATCTAACCTCTCTCTTTCTCTTTAAGTACTCTCCTTTATGTCACTTCTTTTAGGATCCTGTTTTTTTATGATGGGGGATGTTCTTTTATATTCCTCTTTCTGTAAATTTTATTTTAGTGTGATGAGATACCCTATTTTCTCTCATCAATCAATTTTGGAAGTTTTAAGTGGCGCCGTTAAGCTGCCGAGTTTTCGTAAGGGATTTTTTCATCTCACTTTTATTCCCGTGAGATTTATGATACATTTTACACAATTTCCTTTGAGTGGTGTATGTAATGACCATTATTTTACTCATTGTGTAATATTATTTCATTTATGAGTATTTACATCAATGTTGTATTGTCCTTCTTTCACGGGGCATATGTTTCGAAAGATACCCATGTCGGTAAGGGAACCTTTCACCCTCCTCATTTTAAAAGACTTCGTTTGTTATGTCTTTTAATTCACATACTATTATGTTGGGATATGTTCTTATATATCCTGATTGATGTAAATTTTATGTCCAAGTGATGAGATTCCCTTTTTATCTCTCATCAACTCATTTTCTGAATTTTTGAAGTGACGCCGTTAGGCTGTCGAATTTTACCAAGGGAACTTTTTAACCCTATTTCGATTTCTTTGGGTTCAACATGTAGTTATTGAATATGTCATCCTTTGAATATGTGTGAATGAAATTTTATTGTTTTACACTTAATATCCAATTATATTGTGTGTATTTATATTTGTCACACATAATTTTGAGATTGATTTATCCTTAATTTAAGGATACCTTCTTTATAAGGGATTTCATCACATTTTACATCTCTATTGAGACATCATTGTTGTTATGCACCAACTCACTCTTATATGGTGTATATACTGTCCTTTGGGATATTATATCATGAATCCATTTATTCTCATGATATTATAAATTTCTGATTAAATGTTATTCCTCAATTATTGTATTCAAGTGTCTCTAATTTTGGTAAAAACCCTTTAACCAAAATATCGCTTTAAATGTTTTAATGATTTGTTCTTATTAATATCCATGTTTTCAAAATGGTTTTAAGGATTTATTTATATGTATATTAATGGTTTAAAATGTTAAAAGCTTCAAGGTGGTATGGTACACTTTGATTCAAAAATCTCCTTATTAAATGTTTTAAATGGTTTTGGAAATGGTTTCTTTTTGAACGGATTCATTATTTCAATATACTAAAATGTTATATTGTGATTGAAATGTGGAAATGTTATGTTTCCTTTATGCATGTTTTATGTGATACATTTATGTTATGGTTCTTGGGCATTTTTATGAAAACAGGTGGTTCCGTGATAAACTAAGGGCGGGTGAGCCCGATATAGATCTCCAATGCATTGGGTAATGCGAAGGAGTGAAATGTTAAGGTTTATCCAAAGCGATTTAGGGAATATACTGTGATGGGTATTCCAAACGTAACCAAGAGGGTTACTCCCTATGTAAGAATGTTATGAATTCCTCAAGTTACCTTTATGTCTTATGTTTTCTATGATTTATTCATGGTTTGATGAGGTATGTTAAAGTGCCTATGTTTTATGGGTAAAGTATGATTTCATTCTTAAGTATATATGAACTCATGTTTCCCTTCCATATTTTTATAACCCTTACTGAGATTTTTATGCTCATCCCAAGTTTTTGAAATGTTTTTTACAGGTCAAGGGAAAGGTACATGATGTGATGATAGTGTCAAGGATGTGTCAAGAAAGAATCCGTGTTTTATTTTAAATATGTTTCCATTGATGGGAAGAATGAATATTGTATTTTATGTAACCACTTTGTTTAAATGTGGAATGTAATGCAAGTTTCATGATCTAATTCTCTAAAACTCTAAACCTGAAAAGATCCTCAATGTGTAATCTTGTAATAACTCAAGATTAAGTATGGTTTAAGGCTTGGGTCTTATAGTAAATCCCAATAACTGGGAAGGAATTGCCTTTATAAAAGTAAAAAAAACACCACAGAGTACAAGAAGAAGTAAAACACTAAGTACAAAGAGAAGTGCTGAAAGGTAAATGGGCCAGAATACAAACCGAAATGAAAGTAAAACTACAACTGAACAAAGTACAATAGAAAAAGACAACAACTGGAAGAACGGAAGCGGATCATGGTTCATCCTCCTCGGATCCTACCTGAAGGGCAGGTACATATGGTGCAGCTCCTGGATCGTCCACCACGGATCCTACCTGAAGGGTAGGTATAGATAGCCTCCACGACGCTCTCGCCCGTCAACCTCCTCCGTGTGTCGTCTCGTCGCGAAGTCCACCTCCGGATACTGACTCGTCGTGTGGTCCACCTCCGGGTACCATCCAGTCCTCGAACACTCTGCCTCCGTCATCACTGTCCGTCGTCTACAACCAACACAACAAGGTGCGGGCATAGCCCGTGCATGGGTGAGTATAACGATACTCAGTAGGGACCCCGAGACCCTCAAGGTCTCACTAAAACCAACATGGATAACCACAAAGAAGATCTTAACAGATAGCCT
This sequence comes from Viscum album, assembly GCA_963277665.1. Classification (NCBI taxonomy): domain Eukaryota; kingdom Viridiplantae; phylum Streptophyta; class Magnoliopsida; order Santalales; family Viscaceae; genus Viscum; species Viscum album. Next base: position 1,467,999,364 of record OY728134.1, on the reverse strand, counting down.
CTACTTAGGTATAGGCCCATGCATATACCTAAGTTATCAAGTAACCCATCTCAATCATGAGGGAAACACCAAGATCAAGGAATAAACGGAAAACCACCACCCAGGTATATGCCCATACATATACCTAAGTTATCAAGTGACCAATCTCAATCAAGAGGTAAACACAACGGTCATAGACTCAGCTCAAACCAGGATTTTCACTATCGAAACCGTAACTGCTGAAGAGCCCCGTCTGTAGAGTGTACAGAGGTCCTGTCATGACTCCGAGGTACTGCTCACTGACCTAATACTGCTGAGGTACTCCTCCTGTCGAGTACCGCGGGTCAGCCAACCAAACACAGTAGTGCTTCCCGCCAGGGTATGTCACCCAAACACAGTAGTGCACACCCCTAGTAGCCTGCTGAGGTACTCTCCGGATGAGTACCGCGGGTCTGCACTGTCACATAGGTAGTGCTCCGTCTTCCATGGGTCTTCACCCAAACAAATTAGTGCTCCGTCCACTGGGCTAGTCGACTCACTCCATGTCGAGTCGGTCAAGCAGTCGTTAGGTCTCAGTCGGCTACACGGTCTCCGTACTCCACACGCTCGTCTCTGGGAGGGTCTGCTCCATGAGATACATGTCGATACTCCAAGTATCTCAAAGTCCCATGAAGAATAATCTCAAAGGACCGACTCGTCATAGGGGTCTCAACGCAAAAGACAGCGCGTCAATCGGACGTCCGGTCTGTGAGTTATTAGCCTTTTCGTCCCAGGGGCCCGGTTGGTTTCGTGAGCGAACCAACCCGGCCGTATCTCAACTGTACCCCGAACTCTCATAGGGTATACTCATAGGGACCGTTTCTCAACATGATCCCCAACGCCGTTGATGGTTCGTCAAACGAACCTCTGGTCTGAAAGATAACAGCTTTTCCGTTCCAAGGGCCCGAGTTTTGGTTGTTGTTGGATAGTGGCCGGGTTGGATTGTACCGGCCCGGTTCGTTTCGTGAGCGAACCAACCCGACCACACTCCGACGGCATCCAAACCTCGAGCGGATTAAGACAAAAGATCCATCTCACTTAGAGGAATCCATCAAAGTCGATGTCACGTCAATCGGACGTCCGGAGCTCAAGATATAAGCGTTTTCGCTCCGAGGGCCCGATTGGTTTCGTATCCGAACCAACCCGGCCGAACCCAAAGTGTTCCGAAAACATTGAGTGCGATATACCTAAATGACCGTCTCGATCCAAGGATCGCATCTCCACTGATGGTGTGTCGATTGGAGGTCTACAGCTCATGATATGGGCAAAAGACCGTGAGGGGTCCGAAAACGGGGGTTTCGGGCCCGAACCTACCCGGCCCGAGACCCCCTGGGTTGGACCGAACCTGGTTGACCCGACCTGGGTGCGGGTCTGGCCCTGCCGGCGCGGTCCGGCCTGGCTGGGTGCAGCCCGACCCGGTCTGCCCAAGCCGGCCCGACTCGGCCAGGGCTTCGGCCGAACGGCCGAACCGTGCGGGATGCGCTACCCCTCGCGTGAAGAGCCGTGACCCAGCGGTTGGGGCCGCCCGTGCCAGCGGACGCGGCACCCGGCCACGTCCAGCCACTCCCCTCCGGTCCCGCGCGGTCACGAGACCGCGCTCCGCCACCGCGGCTTCAGCCGCGGCGGATTCTTCCGGCGGCGCTCCGGGCGCCGCCGCCACCGACCGCCGGTGCCGCCGCATCGGAGTGGCGCACCGGAAGGGGATTCCGTGGACCACCAGACGCGCTCCGGTGGTCCGATTCGCCTATGGTCTTCGCCAGTGGTCACCCCGAGATCCGACCTTCGCTGAAAAGATCCCACAACGCCCGTGCGTCTTTGTTTGTCATCGCCCGTCAATCCACACGTCAATTAACAAAACGCGCCGTCTTCGTGGTTTTCCGGCGCGACGCGATGGCGCCGCGCCCCTTCGTCGTGGCCCAACTCCGTCTGCAGATGTCTTCGGGTTTCTACGACGCGGCGCGACGACGTCGCGTCCTTGTTCGTTTTCACGGCGTGGCGTGACGGCGTCGCGTATTCCTTGCCGCATGATCCCGCATGGTGTGACGACACCACGCCATTCCCATTTCAATCCACAAAAGAAACCCACATGGATAAGGAGGAGGGTCGGCCGTGTTTGTGAGGTCCGGCCCCCTCTCGTTAATTGATAGAAAATGGTCATATTTCATGAAGAACGTCAAGGTAATAATCACGAACAAATTAAATAATAATCCTCAACATCAATCCGCATGAACGAACGATCCGCGGATCAACCTGGAATTGGTTGGTCCGCGCTCGTCGTTCTTTTCTCAAAAGTTAAGAGAACACCAAAATAAATTCCCCTACCTTGATAATTGATGTCGCACATCGGGCATCGCGGAAAATGGCATCCCGAGGAAAGAATTTGTAGGCGACGTTGGAGTGCGTTTGATGCGGCGTCTCCTCACTTGTCGCAGAGAAGAGAAAAGATGGCACGTCAATCGTTCTTCGCGGAACCAGCGTTCTTCGTCAAAGAAGATGCCGTTCTTCGTCGAGAAGGAAGTCCTCTTCTTCTTCACAAGAATTCTCTCCCAATCTTCCTTAGCACAACGAAAGCCCTCCCAAAATAAAAAAAATCTACCCTCGTTATTTTATTAACACAAGCCATTTCAAATTTCAAAACTCAAAACACTTAATTAATAAATTGAGTAGGTTCAATTAATTAATTTGTGTATGTTGGCAAGAGTTAGGAGTGGGAGAGATAAGGTCCTCTTAAATGTTGGGAGAGTTAAATAGGGGTTTCTTTGAGAGTTACAAATTAATGAGGGGGGAAAAGGTTATGAGAGTTATGGGAAGTTGTAAGGTTGGGGCTCATGCGGGCCCCACCTCACTATTATCCTCACATGGGTAGTTAGGTGCACCACCCCAACTCCCCCATGTAGGATATAGCCACTTAGATACAAAAATAAAATTGTTCCACAATTTTATTCACTTCATATATAACCCACAAATTTGAACTTCTCCTCCCGAGCAAACGCAACTGCGGTAAAGATCCCCTTAAGCAATTACTGGCGTTGCGAGTTCATCGGTGCCCTCAGATTTTAATTCCGAGCACTAGTTCAAAAGTTAGAAAAACCCGATCGTTGGTTCAATGAACGTACCTGAGCTAAATTTCGGAAAATGATTCCGGGTACACCGGGCCTCAGAATCAGGCGCCGTCAGAAACTGTGTTCTTGTAAAATTCAAAGAAAATTAAGAAAAAATTTTCCTTGAAATTTCCGGGTCTTTACATTACTCCCACCTCTGGGATTTACATCCCCGTAAAGCTTCAACACAAACTAGGGTCACAAAAGCGGTATTGAGTACGCATCTGAGCCTTCCGCTCCCATGTGCTTACCTGGAGATTCCATACTGCCAAATAAAGTGCACCCGAGGAATCGACCGTCCTTGTAGGATCCGCTCATGCCGATCCTCGATCCCTACTAGAACCTCCATGGAAGTAACCCCATCGCCATCGTCCTGTTCCTCATGGTCGGTGATATGCGAAGGGTCGAGCACATATCTCCTCAGTTGAGATACCTGGAAAACGTCTTGCACCTGGTGAAACTGAGGTGGATGGGTCAAGCGGTAAACCACCTCTCCTACCCAGCTGAGGACCTAGATAGGTCCGTTGAACCTCAGAGATAACTTTCCGCCTTGGCCACATCCCCGTAAACCTCATCGAGGTGAGACCCGTATAAGGACGTGATCATTATCCTCAAACTCTAGAGGTCTCCAATTCCTATTAGAACTGAAACTCAAATGAATGCTGCCACGAGGGTATGGTTGACCGACTCAAGAGTGATCGGTCGCACCCTCCTGTGAAAGAGTTTATCCTGTGCTACCTGGGGTTTCCTTTTCACCGACCCAGGAAAACCCATCCCGACATTTGCCTAAAACCGCCAATTTGAGTATGAAAAGTTATTGCCCATTCCATACTCAAAATAACATCGTAAGGCCTCGACGCTTCTACCAAGAGATTCCAAACGAAACTCTTGCCTCGAGGGTCTGACCACACCGTCGGAGTAAGTGTGATTATCGAGTCTCCTCCCAAGGTATCTTCAGACGTGAGGGTCAAGTCCACGGCTTTCGGAAACTCTAGGTCTGGAACAAGGTTTGCGAAAGCAAGGAATGGTTCATATCGACGTCTATTACTACAGCAGCTAGTAGTGGACACTGAATTTTCCTTGAATAATTTTTAGAGCCATTGGGTCACACTCCTTGACCGCATGCAGCCACACTCTTCCTCCGCTCTCCAGCTCCCTGAGCCTGGCGGGGATAACTAAGGTGGGTGGTTGTATCATTTTAAGATGTACACCACCTCATGCTGCTCTCCTAGCTCTGCCTCCACATCTGCTGCTCCACAGACTCATCTCTCCTTAAAGCTTCCTCTTCTTTAAACATTTAACACGCTCAAGTCTCTAAGACTGGAGCCGGTTTCCTGTTTCTTACTGCACTGTGCAGTCTTCATCCGCTCCTGGATGATCTGTACCTTCTTTGCATATGATCTGAAGGAGATGCTAAAATTTCTCCTTTGCCGAAAAGAGAAACTCGGTCTCATCCCCTGGATGAACCACACCCATTGCCTAATACAGTCAATCCTGACATGAATGATGCATTCACGCCATGGATGACATCGTAAGGCCTCGACGTAACTACAAAGAGATCCAACTGTCACTCTCGCCTCAAAGGGTTGAGTCACACTGTTGGCATCAGTGTGAGGTCACTGGGTCTCCTCTAGTAGAAATCTCAAAAGTGAGGGTCAAGTCAACAGTTTTAACTGGGACCACTTAGTATCTACCAAACAAAAGGACAGGAAAACAAACAAAGATAAGTGTCATTTTATTATTGCAGCTCATAGTACAAAGGCACGAATACAACAACAACATGGAACTAGAAGTACAAGGGACGTATCCACTAGTTCCGCTCCTGTCTACCTGCTCCCAGAGCTCTACTGCCTTGTCCACTACTCGGTTGTTGCTCAAGCACCTGCCACTGCTTCTGCCTTAGTGGCTCCTCCAAAGCCTGTGGATTAACTGTACGAGGAGTCGGACAGTCACGTGCTAGGTGACCCTTTCCACCGCATGAGTAACACTGTCTGTTTCTGGCACGCCTAGCTCTGTCCCCACCCCGGGTGCCCTGCACCACCGATCCTAAAACACGAGATCGCCCAACTGCTGTTCTGGTCCTCCTGGACCTCTGCATCATCTGTCTACTACCCACAGATGACTCGGCTACTAATCGAATAACACGCGGCACAGGCAGCAACTTCTGAACACGCTCGGGGTGTAGAGCTACTGGCACAAACTCCACCCTGAATAAGGTCTCGAAGTCTTCCCATGCAAAGGTCATCCCATCGCAAAACTGGAACAAGTGGCTCCACCACCTGCCTGTTGTTTCCTGATGAAGGCTGGCAGCAAAGATCACCATGAAGTCTGCAGGTGTCTCCACTAGCCTGAAGACTCTCACCACAACCTCCATCCAAGCCTCAGCCGCCTGCGGGTCCGTCTCTCCCAGGAACCTGGGTGGCCTCTGGCACTAGAACTCGTGCAGCGCACTCAAGTGGCGTGCATCGCCTACTACTAGGGCTGGTGGCATCGGTGGCCCAACATATGGTAATACCGCTGGTGCCTCCGCTGGTTCCTCAACTGCAAGAGGGCCCTGTACCGAAGCCTCGTCACTTGACAGGCTGTCAGTACGCACATCCCTCTGGGCTCTAGCTGGTCATCCGAGAAAAGGCATCTGGAAAGAAACAACGTGACACGGTCAAATGATTATACCTGGTGAGCTGACCTGGTTTGAGATGATATTTAAATAAAACTTCTGGAAACACACATGCAATCAGTGTTTTCGTGCACAAAGTCGGAATTCAGTTGTCAGGGTTCTGGTTTATGGATACGTCGGCTGCCCGCACCAACACTGGACTCCCTGAACTGAAGACCACACTCGGTACCCTTAACACTATTTCTTCACAGAAAGAAAATATCAGAGTTATAAGTTCTGCGGTAGAACCTCCCTCTGATACCAATTTGTCATGACCCGTCCTCGGGGCCCGTGCCGTGACTACCCCAAGCCCGCCTTCCATAGGCCAGGGGTTGGCGACTAGCACCAAAGGCGTAAATCCCGATAACTAGGAAGGCATTACCTTTATAAAAGTAAAACAAACACCACAGAGTACAATCGGAAGTAAAACACTAAGTACAAAGAGAAGTGATGAAAGGTAAATGGGCCAGAATACAAACCCAAATGAAAGTACAAATACAAATGCACAAAGTACAACAGAAAAAGACAACAACTGGAAGAACAGAAGCGGCTCTGGGGTCGTCCTCCTCGGATCCTACCTGAAGGGTAGGTACAGATGGTGCAGCTCCTGGATCGTCCACCACGGATCCTACCTGAAGGGTAGGTACAGATAGCCTCCACGACGCTCTCGCCCATCAACCTTCTCCGTGTTTCATCTCGTCACGAATTCCACCTCTGGATACTGACTCGTCATGTGGTCCACCTCCGGGTACCGTCCAAACCTCGAACACTCGGCCTCCGTCAGCACTGTCCGTCGTCTGCAACCAACACAACAAGGTGCGGGCATAGCCCGTGCAGGGGTGAGTATAACGATAATCAGTAGGGACCCCGAGACCCTCAAGGTCTCACTAAAACCAAGATGGATAACCACAAAGAAGATCTCAACAGGTAACCTCTACTTAGGTATAGGCCCATGCATATACATAAGTTATCAAGTAACCCATCTCTATCATGAGGGAAACACCAAGATCATGAAACCAACGGAAAACCACCACTCAGGTATATTCCCATACATATACCTAAGTTATCAAGTGACCCATATCAATCAAGAGGTAAACACAAAGGTCATAGACTGAGCTCAAACCAGGATTTTCACTATCGAAACCGTAACTGCTGAAGAGCCCCGTCTCTAGAGTGTACATAGGTCCTGTCACGACTCCAAGGTACTGCTCACTAACCTAAGACTGCTGAGGTACTCCTCCTGTCGAGAACCGTGGGTCAACCACCCAAACACAGTAGTGCTTCCTGCCAGGGTATGTCACCCAAACACAGTAGTGCACACCCCCAAGTAGCCTGCTGAGGTACTCTCCGTACGAGTACCGCGGGTCTGCACTGTCACACAGGTAGTGCTCCGTCCGCCATGGGTCTACACCTAAACAAAGTAGTGCTCCGTCCACTGGGCTAGTTGACTCACTCCAAGTCGATTCGGTCAAGCAGTCGTCAGGTCTCAGTCGGCTACACGGTCTCCGTACTCCGCACGCTCGACTCTGGGAGGGTTCGCTCCACGAGCTACAGGTCGATACTCCAAGTATCTCAAAGTCCCACAAAGAAGTATCTCAAAGGACCGCCTCGCCATAGGGGTCTCAGCGCAACAGACGGCGCGTCAATCGGACGTCCGGTCTGTGGGTTATTAGCCTTTTCGTCCTAGGGGCCCAGTTGGTTTCGTGAGCGAACCAACCCGGCCGTATCTCAACTGTACCCCGAACTCTCATAGGGTATACTCATAGGGACCGTTTCTCAACGTGATCACCAACTCCGCTGACGGTTCGTCAAACGCACGTCTGGTCTGAAAGATAACAGCTTTTCCGTTCCAAGGGCCCGAGTTTTGGTTGCTGTTGGATAGTGGTCGAGTTGGATTGTACCGGCCCAGTTGGTTTCGTGGGTGAACCAACCAGACCGCACTCCGACGGCATCCAAACCTCAAGCGGAGTAAGCCAAAATATCTGTCTCACTTAGAGGAATCCATCAAAGTCAACGACACGTCAATCGGACGTCCGGAGCTCAAGATATAAGCGTTTTCGCTCCGAGGGCCCGGTTGGTTTCGTATCTGAACCAACCCGGCCAAACACAAAGTGTTTCGAAACTTTGAGTGCAATATACCTAAACGACCGTATCGATCCAAGGATCGCATCGCCGCTGACGGTGCGTCGATCGGAGGTCTACAACTCAAGATATGGGCGAAAGACCGTGAGGGGTCCGAAAATAGGGGTTTCGGGCCCGGACCGACCCGGCCCGAGACCCCCTGGGTTGGCCCGAACCGGGTTGACCTGACCCGGGTGCGGGTCCGGACCAGCCGGCGCGGTCCGGCCCGGCTGGGCGCGGCCCGGCCCGGTCTGCCCAAGCCGGCCCGGCTCGGCCAGGGGTTCGGCCGAACGGCCGAACCGTGTGGGGAACGCTGCCCCCGCGTGAAGAGCCGCGGCCCCGCGGTTGGAGCCGCCTGTGCCAGCGGATGCGGCAGCCGGCCGCGTCCAGCCGCTCCCCTCCGGTCCCGCGCGGTCGCGGGATCGCGCTCCGCCATCGCGGCTCCAGCCGCGGTGGATTCTTCCGGCGGCGCTCCGGGCACCGCCGCCCCCGACCGCCGGCGCCGCCGCATCGGCGGGGCGCACCGGTAGGGGCTTCCGCGGACCACCGAACGCGCTCCGGTGGTCCGATTCGCCTGCGGTCTTCGCCAGTGGTCACCCCGGGATCCGACATTCGCTGCAAAGATCCCACAACGCCCGTGATGCTTCGTTTGTCGTCACCCGTCAATCCGCACGTCAATTAACAAAACGCACCGTCTTCGTGGTTTTCCGACGCGACGCGATAGCGCCACGCCCCTTCGCTGTGGCCCAACTCCGTCCGCGGATGTCTTTGGGTTTCTCCGACGCGGTGCGACGGATTCGCGTCCTTGTTCGTTTTCATGGCGCGGTGCGATGGCGCCGTGCATTCCTTGCCGCACGTTTCCGCATGGTGCGACGGCACCACGCCATTCCCGTTTCAATCCACAAAAGAAATCCACATGGATAAGGAGGAGGGTCGGCCGTGTTTGTGCGGCCCGACCCCCTCTCGTTAATTGATAGAAAATGGTCATATTTCACGAAGAACTTCAAGGTAATAATCAAGAACAAATTAAATAATAATCCTCAACATCAATCCGCATGAATGAACGATCCGCAGATCAACCTGGAATTGGTTGGTCCACATTCGTCGTTCTTTTCTCAAAAGATAAGAGAACACCAAAATAAATTCCCCTACCTTGATAATTGATGCCGCATGTCTGGCGTCGCGGAAAAAGGCGTCGCGAGGAAAGAATTCGTAGGCGATGTCGGAGTGCGTCTGATGCGGCGTCTCCTCACTTGTCGCAGAGAAGAGAAAATATGGCATGTCGATCGTTCTTCGCGGAACCGGAGTTCTTCGTCGAATAAGATGTCGTTATTTATCGAGAAGGAAGTCCTCTTCTTATTCACAAGAATTCTCTCCCAATCTTCCTTAGCACAACGAAAGCCCTCCCAAAATAAAAAAAAGCAACCCTCATTATTTTATTAACTCAAGCCATTTCAAATTTCAAAACTCAAAACACTTAATTAATAAATTGAGTAGGTTCAATTAATTAATTTGTGTATGTTGGAAAGAGTTAAGAGAGGGAGAGAGAAGGTCCTCTTAAATGTTGGGAGAGTTAAAGAGGGGTTTCTTTGAGAGTTACAAATTAATGAGGGGGGAAAAGGTTATGAGAGTTATGGGAAGTTCTAAGGTTGGGGCTCATGTGGGCCCCAACTCACTATTATCCTCACATGGGTAGTTAGGTGCCCCACCCCAACTCCCCCATGTAGGATATAGCCACTTAGATACAAAAATAAAATTGTTCCACAATTTTATTCACTTCATATATAACCCACAAATTTTAACTTCTCCTCCCGAGCAAACGCAACTGCGGTAAAGGTCCCCTTAAGAAATTACCGGTGTTGCGATTTCATCAGTTCCCTCAGATTTCAATTCCGAACACCGATTCACAAGTTAGAAAAACCCGCTCGTTGGTTCACTGAACGTACCCGAGCTAAATTTCGGAAAATGATTCCGGGCACACCGGGCCTCGGAATCAGGCGCCGTCAGAAACTGCGTTATTGTAAAATTCCAAAGAAAATTAAGAAAAAATTTTCCTTGAAATTTCCGGGTCTTTACAATTACATGGAAATTCGGATATTGTTTTTCAAGGAATTCAGAAATCAGAATTCTATAGAATTCATTGTCTGATTTATTAGGAATTCGGAGTATGAATTATGAGGAATTAAGAGTCTGAATCTTGAGGAATTCAGAGTTGAAATTATGAGGAATTCAGAGTCAGAATTCTGCATAATTCGGAGTCTGAATTTCAGAGAATTCAAAGTCTGAATTTAAGATAATTTTGAGACTGAATTTCAGAGAATTCTGAGTCTGAATTTCAGAGAATTCACAGTCTAAATTTCAGAGAATTCAGAGTATGAATTTCATAGAATTCAGAGTCTGAATTTCATAGAATTGGGAGTTTAAATTTCAAATAATTCATAGTATGAATTTTAGATAATTATGAGTATGATTTTCATTAATTTGGAGTATAAATTTCAGATAATTCATAGTCAAAATATCAGAGAATTAGGAGTCTGAATTTCAGAGTATTCGGAGTATGAATTTTAGAGAATTCAGAACCGGAATTCAGAAACTAAAAACAAGATACTATATATCTAATTATTTATATAATTATGAGGTTTTAGATATGAAATTTGATTTTACACTTATATATAAAATTAGTTATATTTAGATACACTATAACATTGATTATGAAAAAAAGTCGAGGAGAAAATTTCCTTGAGGAGGGAAAATTTTCCTTATTAATATAAATCTTATGTGAAATAAAATTTGCATTGAAATGGAGTGTTTGTGATTTTCAAAACATAAATGAATGGAAAACTCATAAGGAAATCTTATTGACTCAACAATATCTTTCTTTTTTGAAAGCACAAACACCCTTACTAAAAAGAATAAAAGGGCTTAGAAATTTTATTGACTTGATAATAAAAACTTATCTCCCTTTACTTATAGATTAAGTTGAATATGACTAACTCCCCCTTAGGCATTAGAATCATTAAGGTTCATATTATGGATTTCCAAAATTAGTTTTTCCATAATCATTTATTCTAAAAACATCATTGATAAAAAAATATCCTCTAGATGAACTCCCCCTTACTTAGGAAAACTTGTTCTTACTTAGAATTATTTTTATCATTCCTTTCTCCCCCTTTGTGATTTTTCAAACGGAATAAATAGAATTGAAAAGAAAATATGGTACCAGAAATATTAGTACTAAACAACCAAATATATGGAGAACAATAAAAATTTCATTAAGATTTAATGTATTTGTACAATGAGGAAACTACCACAAAATATAGGAATGGAAAGAAATTATCCTTCAGCATCAGCTTCTTCACAATGAATTTTAGTTTCTTGAGCTCCTTGTGATCTTATTCTACATGCTTATATAACTCATCCTCAACTTCACGTTTCTTCTCTAAGTCTTGAATATTTTCTTCATGAACCTTAAGGATGTCTGTTGGAGCATTCAAAACTTATTCTTGTATATAAATCTTCTCTCCAATCTCAATTCTGAGATCCCTTTCCCTTTTCTATTTCATTGCCCCAAAATTAAGCTTGCCATTCAGATCCTTAACATCATGCTTCCGAGTGGTCTATTCTAGGCATAACTTTTCCACAAAACTATTTGTAATATCCATGATCTTCCAATATTTAGTATCAAATTCATCTTTGAAGTTATCATGGAATACATCAAAGATTCTCATTTCTTCGATCATTTTCTTTGACCATATTGTTATCTTCTTGCAAGATCTTTTATGATCCTCATAACCAATGAAAAAGGTCTTGAAATCTGCCATGAGTTTGACTCATTTGTCCATAGCCATGGAAACTGAATATGATTTCTGATTTATAGTATGATAAACCATCTGGAATATTGAGTCTATGCTTGGGAATAAAGGAATAGTACCAACCAACTTTTTCAAAGACTGAACAACAAAATCATGCCCAAGGGAAGATGATTCTAAATCCAAGTGTTTGATTGGTGAGGATTCTTTTCCAATATCCTCAAATTTTCTCATTGATGAAGCACTAAAATCCTTCTTCTTTAAAACAAATTTACTAGTTGTATTTAGTACCACCTTCTTTACCTTTTCATCTCTCAAAATGATGTATTGTTCTTTTGGAGATTCATGATCACTGTTAGATAACTGAACAATTTAATATTCCTCAACTACTTCATTCTCTACATCAGCTACTAGATCTTCTAGATCAATGAAATCATGATTACAACTTTCATCATTTTATGGATTATTCACTTATTCTTCACCCTTCTCATCTTTTCCTGGTCTAGAAATTTTTGAGGATCTGACTTGAGATGTCCAGATCGAAAATTTACAGAGTGGATTCCCTTATCATGATAATCTTAAACTTTCTATATTATATCATTAGTTTCATTACCTTATTATTCTTCCTCTTCCTCTTCTTCTATTTCCTCTTCCTCTTCCTGGGCATTTTATTCTTCTTGATGCACTTCCGGAACCACCACCTTCTTTCCCGGGGTATCTAGTAATGGTTTTTTTTAAAATGATCCTGGTAATGGAATTTTTTCAGATTCTTTCTCAATAACATTGAGAATTATTTTAAAGTCTCAGCTTCTGATAACTTCATACTTTTCTTCTTCTATTTTTGTTGTTATTCAGGAACATCATCAACCATTAATTTTAAGGATTTTTCCTCAGCAGGGTCCAAGAAAAACATAGGCTCCCCTTCTTTACGGGTTTTCTTGTCTTCTCTCCACTTAGCCACTAACTCATCTGGATAATTCTTTTTCTTCTTTGTCATTGGAGGTGCTGACTAAGTTTTCTTATCCACTGGTGTGTTTCCTTTCTCTTCTGGTTCCTTGTCCTTCCTCTACCTTCCACCTTTCTTAGATGATTCAACCACTTTCGACTTCTTTGATAGAGCTTTTACTTATGCTTCTGAAAAATCATTGAAAACTCTGGATTAACTATTAAGTCCAATTTTCATTCTCCTTAAGGTATCATCGCTCGGCAACATCACTTTGTAATTTCTTGGTTTGGAACTGCATGGGATTTTGAAATACTTATGGAAAAGAACAATGATCTTTGAAATGCGTTCTAGATACATAAAAACGTGAGACTTCATATTTCCATTCTTGATATTCTCAATCATCACCAAGATATATTTTACCATGTTTATCTTCTTGAGGTTGACCAAGAAATCCAATATATATCACCCTTCTTTAGGGTATCCTTATCCCCTTTTCATGTAATTATAAAACCTTGAACCCAAAATTAAAGAATCTGAAAATTTGTATTGATATAAATGATCTTGGGAGTCTTCAATTCTTTTAATCCAAGACACTATATTGCCTTTCAGTTATCAAAAGATCCTGATACATTAGTTAATTTGTGAGTACAAAACTCTACTTCCCCTTCATAAGGAAAACCAATCAGACTCACACCCTTACTGTATGAAAGAGATTAGGTCTTTCTATAATACATTAAAGGATATTTTTCTTTCCCTCCTTCATTAAAAATCTAACTATTTCATAGAACTCTACTATCAACTCCGGATACACAAGATCAAGTGCCTTTGGTTTTGATAAACATATACTCTCCCAACCATTCAGCTTGACATTCTTATAAATGATAGAGTCGTATTTAGATAATAATTTTGGATCAACTGATCTCTCTTGGTATATCTTTCATTCACAAATTTCTATAACAATCGACATTTCTTTCTGAGGAGAGGCTTCATCGGACATTCAAAACTAAGGAAAATTTGAAAATTTGGAACAACCTTAAAATAGAGGCAGAGATTCAACAAAAAAGATCTTGAAAAACCAATGTTGGACAACCATCAGGGGTCCATTATATAGGCAATTGAGATGACAATTCAATATCCATGGTTTATCCAATCGTTGAAATGTTTCTGATCATATCTTACGGTTGATATGATAGCCGAAAAATAATTTGGTAGATTCCGATCTTTTGAGGTTTTTAATAAATTCCTTCTGATTTAATGAAAGGTGAATCCGAAAAATTTAAAACAAAATGAAAATACCAATAAGAAAAAGATTATTATGAATGTTTAGGAAAGGAAACATACCATTCATATTTCTAGGAAGATTACTCATAATGAGGGAAATTCTTCTTGAAGAACTTTAGATATGAAAAAAATGATTACTAGAATTTTAGACTACAGAAAAATTTAGAATACAATAAAATTTAAACTACGAAAAATGTTAGACTATGAAAAAATTTAAACTACAAAAAATTTAGACTATGATACATTTTAGACTTCCAAAAATTTTAGACTACGAAAAATTTTAGAGTACAATAAAATTTTAGACTACGAAAAATTTTAACTAACAAGAAAATGTACTCCCTCTATGAAAAAACGTTTCTTACTATAAGGAAATAGGTTTTAACAAGAATTTTATATGGATGATTACCTTATAGTTATCATTACTAACTTCAATTTAATTTATTCAAATCTATTGGATGGTAATGATTTTGTGAATACATCAGCATGTTGATCTTGTGTTCCGATAAATGAAAGAAAGATATCTCCTTTTGGTGTGTGATCCCTAAAAAAGTGATACCGAATATCTATTTTTTTACACAGGGGTTATGTGAAGGGTTTTTACATAGGGAAATGGAACTAGTATTATCACACAAAATTTGTGTTTTGGTAAAACTCTTGCCATAATATGTGAGTGTGTGTTGCATCCACAACACATGAGCACAACAACTTTACACTTCTACATATTCAGTTTCAGATGTGAAATGTGCTACTGGGTGTTTCTATTTACATGACCAAGAAACTAATGAATCTCCTATGAAATGACAAGTTCTGGATATACTTTTCTTATCCATTATACATCCACCAAAGTCTGCATCCAAAAATCATTTTAATAGAAAACCATTTCCAGAGTTATAAAAGAGTCTTAAATACATTGTTCCCTTTATGTAGGGAAATATTCATGTCACTACCATTAAATGAGATTACTTAGGATTGGATTGATATCTTGCACATAAATATACTGAAAATATTAGGTCTGGTTGACTAGCTATTAAGTAAATAGAATTCCTATCATACCTCTAAAAGATGTTTGATCCACTGGTTTCTTAGCTTCATCGAGATCAGGAAAATTTTGTTACCAATGGGTGTAATTATACTCTTAGGGTTTTTATAACCATACATTTTAATAATATATTTAATATACTTATATTGAGATATATTTGTTCCTTCTGGTTTTTGAGAAATTTTAAAACCTAGGAAAAATGCTAACTCACCCATCATACTCATTTCAAACTCTGATTTCATTAGATTCATAAAATAATCAATAAAACATTTCTGAGATGAACCAAATATAATGCCATCAATATAAATTTGAACAATCAAAACATTTTTCTTATCATTATTTACAAAAAGTTTTGGATATTCATTTCACTTAACATAATTATTTTGAAGAAAAAATCTTGTATGTCTATCATACCAGGTTCTAGGAACTTGTTTAATTCCATATAAAGATTTGGTAAGTTTGAAAACATGTTCAGGTAGTTTTTTGTCTTCAAAACCCAGAGTATGTTCAACAAAAACTACCTCTTGATCATAAACATTAAGGAATGAATATTTAACATCTATTCGAAAAAGTTTAAAATTAAAGACTATTGTGAAGTCCTGTAAAATATGAATAGATTCAAGTCTAGCTACTAGATAATATGTTTCCTCCTAGTCTATTACTTCTTGTTGATTATAGTCTTTAGAAACTAATCTAGCTTTATTTCATTCAATGACTCCATTTTCATCACACTTATTTCCGATTTCCCAATTTACTCCAATAACAGAAGTTTTCCAAGGTCTTTCAACTAAGGTCCAGACATTATTCCATTCGAATTCATTTATCTCATCTTTCATGACATTAATAAAATCATCATCAACTAAAGAATCATCAAGGATTTTGGGTTCTTATTGGGAATGGAATAGTAGATGTTCTAATTCATACCTGAAGTAACTTCTAGTCCTTACAAGTGGATTTACATAACCAATGATACTATCACCGGGATGATTCTTTAGAAACAATTGATTTGGGTTTTGTAAAACATATTCATCAACATAGGTTAGAAAATCAACTAGGGTAAATGCTTCAGAAATATTTCCTGGAACATTTTCATAATCAGAAGGATCTTTTATTGAGGGTTGATAATTAGTTTTTGAAAACACATATGAGGATATAGGTTGGGGTTGTTTAAAAATAAAAGGATCGGTTTCATTAAATTTTACATATACTATTTCTTCAATAATACAAGTATTCTTATTAAAAACTCTATAAGTCTTAGAAGTTGTGGAGTAGCCTAAGAATATTTTTTTCATCAGATTTGGGTGTGAATTTAATAATATTATCCTTAGTATTCAAGATGAACACTTTGTATCCAAATAATTTGAAGTAGGAATGTCTAGGTTTTCTACCATTCCATTAATCATAAGGTGTTTCGTTAAAAAAGGCCTAATGAAAAATTGATTTATAGTATAACAAGAACGACATACAACTTCAGCCCAAAAATGTTTAGCTATTTAATATTCACTAAACATGGTTCCAGTTATATCTTGAAGAATTCTATTTCTTCTTTAAACAAAACCATTCTATTGATGAGTTCATGGGGCTAATAAGTTATGATTAATATCTTTTCTACTACAAAAAGTTTCAAAATCCGATTTTTGAAATTCTCCTCCATTATCACTATGAATAGTTATCAATGTAAGGTTTTTCTCATTTTTAACATGGGCTCTAAAACTTTTCATATAGGAAAAATATTCAGATGTCATTTCTATAAAATAGACCCATGAAACACTAGTTTAATCATAAAATATGACAAATACATAACATTTTTCCCCAATGCATCCAGTTTGTGTTGGAAAAAAATGATCCATATGCACTAACTGTAATGCATCTAGAGTTGAGACTTCACCGATTGATTTAAAACTTGATTTATATTGTTTTACATATTTAAAAGGATCAAAAACTTTTGAAGAATCAAATATAAGCTCCAAAATAAACTTAACAGGTCTTTTCTTCTAGAGTTTTCATAGGTTCCAAAAGTTAAAGTGTCCTTCTATGCCATAACCAATAATGATCATCCATTGCACTAAGGTAAGGTAGATCATGGATCCTAATATATTCAAATTTTTGTTTGTATACATTCTCTTGCCTATGGGCAGAAAGAATAAACTCTTGCAATTGTTTACTAAGCACTTTTCATTCCTAAAATTCACTAGTTATCCTTCATCACATAATAGACTTATGCTAAAGAGGTTTTCATTAAAACCCTTAACAAATAAAAAACTTGAAATCAAAGTTATTCCAAGAATAACAATGTTATATATACCAATAATTTCTCCCTGAGCATTATATCTAAACGTTAATTTTCCTTCTTTTCGTCTTGATAATCTTTTCAAAGAAGTTTTTGTTACCAGTCATATGTCGGGAACATCCACTATCCATGTACAATGTATTGTGGTTGGTACAATTTTTATTTTCTTGAAAATAAGAGTGTTAGACTTTCAGAATCCAAACATTCTTGGATCTGGAAATTTCAGAAAACAAGATTTTTGGTATCCACATTTTCTTAGAAAAACAATATTTATGAAAAAATATAGAATATGTTTTATTTAAAGAACAATTTTTTACCCAATGTCCACCACATTTAAATTTAGTTCATAATAGATCACTTTGGGGAATAAAATAGTTATTACTAAAAACCAGTTTAGAACTAGAATAACTAAAACCGGAACTATTCCTTAGAGTTTGAATTTGAGAATACTTCTTCTAAAAAATTTCCTTTCCTAGGGTAAAGATTTAAAAGCACTTCATCATGGAATGAATTTCTGACTTTAGTTTAATAACCATGTTTTTATCCTAAAAAACATTAGTTTTAGAACTATAGTTAGTCTCTAAAATATATTTCTTAAAAATTATGTTATCAAGATCCTTAGAAAGTTTATACTTCTCAGAATTAACTTCCTCAAGGTTTTTTGAAATAATTTCAAAATAAAAGATTTTCTTATCAATATCTTTAGAAATATATGATATTTCTTTAGTAAGAATAGAAATTCAAGAATTTTCCTTATAAGTGTTTTTCTTGAGTTTTGAATTTTCATTCTCAACAAGTTTAGAAAACCTAGAAACTTCTTAATAAGTAGGTATAGTATTATCTTCATCAGAAGAAGATTATTCATTCAAATATTTAATGTATTTATCATCACTATAATTAGAATTCAAAGTTACGTTGTTGATAAATTTAGAATTGTGTACGTTACTCATTAGAAAATGATTTTCAATAGGTAGTTTGGCTTGTAAACTAATATTTTTATGACCAAAACATTCATACTCGAAGGATTCATCATAAGAGTCACAACCACTGGCACTCCAGGTGTCATTGGATTTTAGACAATTCTTATCCATAGCCTTGTAATACTTTTTTATATTCATATCAGAATGATTTTATTTTCTATCCTTTCTTGTAAGCATAGAAAAATCTGGCTTTATATTACCTACTCTTCTACATTTATAACAAGTGACTTCTGAATCATTCTTGTCTTTTATTTCTTTCTTATTAAATCTATATTGAATGTCTTTCTTCCCATCTATCTTGTTCATCCTTCGAACATGGTTATCTAGTTCATTATCTGAATTCTCACATTCACTAGATTTAGATAAAACTCTGACTTTCTTAGACTTGAATCTTATAACCCTTTCAGTAGCCTTTTCTTTATTTTTAGTTAAGTCTACACTTTCATTTCCATTCGTCTTCTAATTCATATCAGTATCTCTTTTCTTTCTTTTCTCATGTTAAATAAGAGTTCCAAAAAGCTCATCAAGAGTAATCTGAGATACCTTCCTATTCTCATCAATGGTTTTTCTCTTAGATTCCCATTCATTAAGCATGATATCTATAATCTTTTCCACAAAAAAATCATCATCTAAATATTTTCACCCATAGATTGTAAACTATTAACAATAGTCAAACAACTTTTCTTCCACATTTCATACTTGTTCTCCATAAAGAAATTGAAATCCATGATATTTTTATTTAAGAATAGCTCTACTAGTTTCTATAAACTTGGATGTACCAAAATGAGTAACATCCAATTTCTTCAAGATGCAATTTGTAGCTTCACAAGAATAAATTTGACTATATATATTCCTGGTCATGGAACATAACAAATTATTGTGTACCTTGTAATTCATTTGATATTAATGATTCTCTTGGTTGGTGATTGAACTAATTTCTTTGTCTGAGATCTTGTAGTATCCAGCAAGCATAACAAAGTTTTCCACTCCAGTATTAATAACAAAATTCTTTATATGATCTCTCCAACATTCTTAATCATTCCTTAAAAAAATAGGTGGTCGAGTAGGATTTATATTTTCAATCGAACCGACATTCATTCCTTCCATCAAAAAGAAAATATATTTCCACATAAACATTCTTAATAATACTATTTTGTAACCAAGGAAAAAACCTTAGAAATGAAAATATTGAGAACAATGAAAAATGTGCAAGAAAACTTTTATTTGAATATAATAATTTCATAGGAATCCTTTAATCCCAATTCTTGGATCGAAAAAATGAATGTATAAGCTCAATATACAAGAGGGGGTGAATTGTATACTTTAAAAATTTCATTGGAAGCTTTAATCTTGGTATAAATTTTGTTTATAACCATAAGGAAAACTATGTTTAACAAAATTAAACAAGGTAGATTCACAAGCCCTCTTAGTTCTACAAACTTTATAGGTTCTGTAAATATATTTCTAGAAGTGAAACATTAGAAAAGTTTATAGGAATAATAATCTTCCTTAAATCATATAGAATCATACTAATTAGAGTATACAAAAGTACAAGGAAGTATAAGGCAGTTATACTTTCCTTATTAATCAAAATGCAGTGGAAATTAGACTTGAAAAAATTCTAGTAACAAGTATTAAATATTTTGACCCAAAGAGTAGGGTATCCAAAAACCTTGGATAAATGTCCATTGATTTATAATTTTACAAAAGTCTGGATTACACACACCAGGGTAATACCTTGATAAAAAAATTGGAATTTTTCATGATATCCTTTCAAGACCTCAAACTTCAAGGTAGTCAGCACCTCTGTCTTCCTAAACAATGAAGTCCTCAAGCATTAAGGTAGTCGGAACCTCTGTCTTCCTATCCCTAGAATCCCTCAATTGTACTCAGCAACAATCATAGTTGTACGAAGTAATCTGAAAAAGATGTTTTGTAAACACAAAGCATGAGAGTATATCTCTCTAGAAATCAATTTAATAGTATGTGGTCTCTAGAGTGATCAATCAGTCATCGTTAGTTAATGTTTTTGAGCATATTCAAATGAGTTCCAATTTATAGGCAATTCTCCAATGGTCAGATCCCTCCTCCAATGGTCATATTTTTCATGAATCTTTCATGGACCTATATATGAGTCACTCAAACAATGGTTTGTTAGAAACAAAATGTATGACATCGTTTAATAACTTTAACAAGGGTAAGAATGAATATGGTTACTTAACCAAATCACGTTTTCAGAGTCTAAGGAAAAATAAATGTTCAAAGTCTAAATAAATGGACAATCAGAGTCTATATTATATGAATATTCAGATTTTTTTCAAGGAATTTGGAATCATAATTCTATAGACTTCAGAGTCTGAATTCTTAGGAAATTGGAGTCTAAATTCTGAATAATTCAGAGTATGAATTTTGAGGAAATTGGAATCAGAATTATGAGTAATTCAAGTTCTAAATCCATAGGAATTTGTATTCTGAATTTCAGAGAATTTGGAGTTTGGATTTCAGAGAATTTAGAGTCTGAATTTTATAGAATTCATAGTCTAAATTTCATAGAATTTGGAGTCTGAATTTCAATGAATTTGGAGTCTGAATTTCAGAGAATTACGAGTCTAAATTTTTGAGAACTCAGAGTATGAATTTCAGAGAATTTGGAATCTGAATTTCATAGAATTTTGAGTTTGAATTTTAGATAATTTGGAGTTTGAATTTCATAGAATTCAGAGTCTGGATTTTAGAGAATTCATAGTATGAAGTTCAAAGAATTCAGAGTCTAAATTTCTGAGAATTGGGAACCTAAATTCAGAAACTGAAGACATAATACTCTATATCTAAATATTTATATAATTCTGAGGTTTTAGATATGAAATAGGATTTTACACTTAGAAATAAAATGAGTCAGATTTAGATACACTATAACATGAATAATTAAAATAAAGGAGAGGAGAAAATTTCAATGAGGAAGGAAAATTTTGATTATTAAGATAAATATTATGTGAAATAAAATTTTCCTTGAGATATAGTGTTTCTGATATTCAAAACATAAAGGAATGGAAAAGTCATAAGGAAACCTTATTAACTCAACAACAGTGATACCTCAGATACACACCATGGATACAACTTGATATATTCAAAAATGTGGCACCATTGATATAATCTATTGGACCCATTAATGATTAGACTGTGATAACCTTGGATGAGGTCTTTTAACTTGATTAGAATCATGTATAGTTAAATTCCATGCATGATTCAACATGGATTTCCATCAAACCCCAATATCCATGACGCAGATTATTACTGATTTGGCATTGACTCCTCAGGTCTAGAATATCTGGGTTACTAATATTGATCCTCTTCATATCATCATCATCATGGATTCCTTAGTTATTACTTTGGATCCCATTTGTCATTATTATAATAGGATTCCATGTATATTACCTTGTATCCTATTTTATAATTATCACTATAATAGGTATCCTAGGTTAACAACTTGGATCCTTTATTATTATTATTATTATTATCATTTTAATTATTATATAATTCCATAGTCAAACCTTGTATCCTCTTACATTAATAATTATAAAGTGGAAAATAATTAATTATTGGATTACATGTTCCGGCACTAGCAATGGTTGAAGTAGGTATCGGATTATCTAAATTAATGTACATTCTATACCATTATATATGCACCTGAACACTTTTTCAGTTTGAATTCATATACTGGATGATATAGACATCATTGGTGGTGGCTTACAGAGATTTATTTCATACCATATTTGATTCCCCAGTAGTACCTAGGTGGATTATATGTAAGGATGTACTTATAAGGGAAATAATCCTTCTTTTTACACCTTATAATGATTGATTTATTAGGATCGATCTTGGTAGCAGATGACTGGGAAAGTGATCAGGATGCTTGATAGTTTTTTGATTTTTTTGGTTATTTTAAATACAATGTATTTTCTACTTCTATGTATTCTTGTATTCTATTTTTATATATATATGAAAAATAATATCATCATTTTGTTTATGATTCAGTTT
Organism: Viscum album; assembly: GCA_963277665.1. Classification (NCBI taxonomy): domain Eukaryota; kingdom Viridiplantae; phylum Streptophyta; class Magnoliopsida; order Santalales; family Viscaceae; genus Viscum; species Viscum album. The sequence continues at coordinate 1,467,977,085 of OY728134.1, read as the reverse complement.
CAATCTTATGAGTTTATTATTATTGTTGGGTGTTTAATACTGTTTTCAAATACTTATTCATTTGGTATCTTACTTCATCTGGTTATTTGATGTTCTATATCCTCTATGATTCACTCTATCATAAGGTCATGGTCTCCAAACAGACACACCCTAGGACCTTACTTCTTGTTCGAATACTCTAGTGTTTGGGAAAGAGAGCAGGAGGACATGTGGCCACTGGATTAGGGAAAATTTTAGTGTAACCCAGGTGGTGATATTATAAAGTTGTATCAGATGTATATTTTTTTCCATACTATTTTTAGACAATATTCATGAGATTTGGAATTATTTGGATGTTGGTTATAACCTATTCTTGGAAGTTTTAACCCATGTTCTAGGAAAATAACGAGTTTCCCCAATTTAGAATTCATGTTCTCTGTTTTTCTTATTATAGTTTATATCCTTTCACCAGTGGGTGATGCACATGGGTTTTGATATTTTTTATTCATTTTTGATATTTACCTAGGCCATAGGGGATGAGGGAAGGTATAATTGTTACATGTATCATTATAGGCACCTATGATTAACATGCCTATCATATTACATACCATATACTAGAATTTCACTATTTGTATTACTTATGTTGAATTTTATTTTTGAGTGAGACATGTTGTATATATATATATATTCATTTTCTATTAAAATGTTTCATTAGGTAGGGGGATTGGTTATTTATTGTGTCATTATCAATCAAAATACTATTTTCTTATATTGGTTAATGATGGAATCTTAAATGTCTATTTTATACCCAGGTCATCTATGTACCTAGTGTTATATGACCATATTTTGGGTATTATTGAGTGATTTATGGATTCAATTCATGATGTTAATGCACACTATTGGATTTGAATGGGTAATTTACAAAGTCAATCAATCATATATTACATGTTTCATTCTGAGACAAAGTGTAGATTGGTATGAATGGAAATTAAATTTTTGTCAATTTTAATGATAATGTATATGGGACCTCATTTACTATAAATGTTGATATATTAAAATGAACCTTTTATATTTATAAATCAAATTAAAACACAAAAACTAAATATATACTTATATAATGAAATTGTGTCTAGTAAATGAAGAGGAAAAGTGTGATTGAACCTTCACCAACCAGAACCCCCTGTTTGTCAAACTAGAAATCTTACGAATCCACTATCCTTCTAAGTGGGTAGTTTGGATAGTATATTTGGAATTTGACCCTTATAATTGTGTTATTCTTCCATCAGTGCATCAAATTTTCTTCAATTCTTATTATGAGGCAGGTGCTTGGAGTTTGTAGAGATATTCCAGTTAGACATCATCATGTCAAGCATTGGGAGGGTGGCGAAGACTATGCTCTAGATATGGTGGGCCCGGAGCCTCCAGACATACCTTCAGGAGTTCGAGTTGAAGAACCAAAAATTATAACTGAATATTTCACTATGTTCAGCTTCGAGAGTGTTTTTTATGTCTTATATAGTCCATTAATTTTTCTCCATATCCTACACCTACTATGAATGATCATACTCTTGAGTTCCAGCAGAAACATCCTCCCCACATTAATGGGGGATGGCAGTACACCAGCTAGTGAGTGTTGGATGAAGTAAACTAATCCTATCTTTGAGAACCCGTAGATTCCTCCTATGAAGGGTTCAATTTTACTACAAATATGATGCTTGATTTCACCAAATTGTAGTGGGATGTGATTACATAGGCTTGTGGTAAAAAAATAATAGTCTAGGGTGACTTTTAGAATGCATTCACTGATTACTTTTTTCCTCATAGTCTGAGAATAAACAAAGCCATATATCTCATTCACCTAGAGGAGGGTTCTAGGTATTTCATGGACTATTCTTTTCATTATTTTGAGTCTGAGTTCTTTTTATAGCTTCATTATGGTGATGAGCTATCATGAGTGCTACATATCGAGGATGGGATTAAATATTCCATCTGAAAAAAAGTTAATGTTTGCCACCTACATATATTTTATGAGATGGTTAATCATGTTCTTTTTGCTAATATTAATTTTAGATAATATTATAGTACCTCTCATTGAATATCAGTTCCAAGGTAGGGAATTTGTTGTTTTAGTGTCTAAAAGGGAAGCCTCAAGGATTCTCATCATAGTAGTGGAATATATAGTATCATCAATGGTAGCTCCATTTCATACCATCAGTGTAGAGGGTAGGGTAATAGGATGCCTGAGTGTGATAAAAACCCAATGGAGTGTTGTACTTGTGGTTCTATGGGTCATCTTCAGAGAAATTATCAGAAATTTTGATTTACTTCGAATGGAAGATGATCCTCACATACTCCACCTTCAAGGGAAGGATATTTTATGCCACTTCAATTGGGTAGTTGTAGTTCCAATGGAAAGATAGGTTGGGGAGGAGGTTATGGACATGGAATCCAGACATATAATCATCATCACTAGCCGACTAAACCTATATTGGGTAGTCCAACAATAACATAGGGTTGCGGATAAGGCTAACTACAATCTTTACAACCAATACCTGATGTTCAGAGTATAATAACATCTAAAGTATGAGGTTCTATTCTAGTAGAATCCAAAATTTTATCTTATTTATTTGATATAGGTGCTTCACACTCCATTATTTCATTATACCATGTGGAAAGTCATGATTTAAAGACATAGTAATTTTTGGTGTGATGACCTTAGACACACTATTAGGAGTGCGATCAGAGGGAATACGCAGATGAAGGGACTTCCCCCTTTATGTAGGAAGTTATCCCTTCCTATGAGACTTCATCATCCACGAAATGATGGGATTCCATATAACTCCCTGGATGGATAGGTTGGTTTCATATCATTCCTATGTTCACTATTATCACTATATTGTTTCTCTAACATCAACATAGGGGAATAGCTATATCCTCAAATGTGAGAGAATTGACAATGATAGTAGTGTATGAACATATAATCATGGGCTATGTGGTATGACTATAATAATTGCTACTCTCTTCAGGGAGGAGCAGGAAATACATCTTGATAACTTTTATACTATAATATATCATTATAAGGATGTATTTCCTAATAATTTTTCTAGATTAACTCCTAAGGGAGATGTAGAGTTTATAAATGATCTTGTTCTAGGAGAAACATCATTTTCTATTCCTCCATATGGGATATAACCTACCGATATCTAGGGGCACAAGAGACAATTAGATGATCTAGAGTCTAAAGGCTTTATCAAACCAAGTACTTCTTCAAGCTGTTCACCCATGATTATCTCTACGAAGGTGGATAAGACCCAATGGATATGCGTGGATAACCAACAGTTGAACCATATAAAGATTAATAAAAGGTATCCACTTCTTCAGATAGATTATATGTCTGACCATCTTTGAGGAGCTATGGTATTCTCAAAGATTGACATGATATCTGGTTATCCTCAGCTCTGAGCTAGGGCTTTATACATTCCTCATTAAGATTTTCATAGCTAATATAGTCTATATGTGTATCTCATTATGTTTTTTGGTCTTACAATGGTGCCATTCATTTTCATGGCCTTGATGAATAAGGGTTTCAACCCTTATGTGTATTCTTTTTTCAGGGTATTTGTGGACGAAATCATAGTGTATTCTGATACTTGTAGAAACCATGTTAAACACATTAAGATCATTTTGAATACATTGAGATTGAATCATATTTATACCGATCATGTGAATTCCCACTTCATGATAAAAAAATATAACATATTCGATCATATTATCCTAGAATCATGAGTATAATTTGACATTGAGAATGTGAGTTTTATGATTTCATGAGATATTTGGAAGAAACTTTTTGAAATAAAGAGTTTCTCGGGGATAGAAAGATATTACATATGTTTTATATAGGACTTCTCAAACATCACACTACCTCTTACTACTATTAAAAAGGGAGTCAAGTTCATGTGGTCAAAATAATGCCCCAAAGCCTTTTAAGAGATGAAATGGAGGCTTACCTCGACACCTATTCTCAAACTTCCAAAGCCTTTAAAAGTATATATACTAGTATATGATGAATAATGCATCGGGATATGTGAACTATTGATGTAGGAAGATCATGTCATTGTGTATGGATATCTATAGTAGAGGCCTTGTGAGGGAAACTACCAATCGAAAAATCTCGAGATAGAAGATGATTACCCTGTCTTACGTTAGTAGAGACACAATCAGATTAGTGAGTGATTTTTTATTTATATTGGTAACAAGAGACGAAAATATATAAATTTATAGTGTGGCTTGAATGTCAGAAAATGAAGAGGGTTTAATATATTAAGTCCATCAATTTTGAGCTTTCTTATACACCTAAATTGGGAAATGCAGTAGCAGATGCACTATGTTGAAAAACACAAGAACATGATATACAGGAATCCACTGATGAATAGATATTAATGTTATTCTTTTATTATCTATATCTAGATTTTCCTAACAACCAGATGTAGTATTTTATTTTATCCTTGATAGTTACCTCTTGCCGCCTTGATATGGTAATGAGAGGGAAGTTCTCAGATCTAGAAGGATTAGTTCTCCAGGTTAGTATTTCTAGTGAGTAATTTCATTTGTATTGGAGTATATATGGAGACAAAAACCTACATATCGTTGGGTGTATCTCTGTTCCAATAGATATGAGAGAGGAATTGATGTGAGATTTTCATGATTCTTAGTAGTAATTTCATCCCGGAATCCCTAAGATGTGTTGGGGTATGTGATGCTTTTATTGGAGGCCAGGGATGAAATGTTATATAATAATCATTATCACTAGGTGTTGCACTTATTAGTAGGTGATGAAGGAGAGCCGATGATATTCTTGCTTTTTACAACCACTTTCTATCCCATAATCTTATATAGGTCACTTAGAGGTAGTGACATAGTTTGGGAAGTCGTGGATCGAATGATGAATGTATTCTACTTCCATCCAATCTGGTATACATTCTCAATTTTTCAGATTTGAGTAAATTATGTCTATTAGATCATATATATACATGGGGTCCCTATTACTATAATTAAAAATAGGGATGATCATTGCGTATTGAGGTTCTAGAAGGGGTTACCGAGACCTATGGATACACATGTGCTTCTTAGAATAAATTTTCACCCCCAGACCGATGGCTAATCAGAATAGATGATACGTGTTTAGCAGTACTTAATCCAATCATTTTTCCGTGATTTAGTCAGGTTATGAGAGAAACATTTCCTTCTCATCAATTTCACCTATAATAATATCTTTTATGTGGTGATTCAACTATCTCCTTATTATGAATTGTATGGTTGGTCATTTCATTCAAACCAGTGCGGGTTAGAGGTAGGAGAGACAACACAAATAATTTCTCATCTTATGATGGATACTTTGTTGAATTTTATGATGACTTGTAATTTTATACCTACTGCTCAGTCTAGATAGAGATAATTTTCCAGTCACTATTGATGACCTCTGGAGTTAGAGTTTGGGGATATTTTATACTTTTTGGTATCACCAAAACATGCAAATAGATTGATACAGAATAAAGGGAAACAATTTCCACATTATGTAGGATTGTTTGAGAGTCTGGATAGATTTTGGTGATTTCCTCTTCATTGATATTACATTAGAGGTATCATAACATTTACAATGTCTTTAATGTTTCTTATCTTTTCTAGTATCATCTCTACCTATCTAACACTTCTAACCTTGTGGGGTTGAATTATATAGAGGAGTATCCTATATGTATTGGTTACTGGAGCATAAAGGCTCTCTGAGGCTAGTTTTTCCCTTTAGTGTTTATGAGTAATATGGAAGAAAATCCATGTTAAGATTTTGACATGGGTGTGGGAAGCTGGAATACATTCCTAGTGGTTATATTTGTTCTTAGACAGCGTTTCTCTACCCATGGAAGTGTAATTCAGGGGTGATTTGACACCAAACATAAATTATTATTAAAAATCCACTTTATGGAGTAGTGGGAAACTATTATTCGCAAAATGAAAAAAAATACATTATAAAGGAGCTCACACTGTTATTAAACACTAGACTAAGGTTATTTGAACCAGCCACTCTATATAATTCCAAATTCAATGTGCTAACCTTTTTGTTTGGATCCTCCCTGAGATGTTCTTTGAGATGAGAGATCATCCTTTCCATTATCTGAATGAATTCTTCCAGATATATTTTGTATTGACTGAAACCTCGAGTAATTATTTGATCTTTCCTGTCGATTGACGCTTCCTACTCCTAGGTGGTGTCACCATTCAACCTTCATTTATAAATTCTTGGAATTTACTCAGTTGAGGAGTTTGACCACATGTATTTATCAATAATTTCTTCCTTGAAGTGAAATGTGAGTTTGAGACACTCTGATACCCCTTTTTCTATTACATTTGGTTCTCTTCTTGGATCATAGTTATCCCTTTCTTACAGTACATTACATTAGATGCATCCACCTTTCTTGGTCGATCTGGTTTCCATTGGTTTTGGCAGGTATGAATAGTCCTTACATCCCTTTGGGATTTTCCCATATACCAAAATGATTTTTAATTAAGTCACTCTTTCCTTTAAGCCCGTTCTTCCTTATAGGGATGTCATAAACATTCCCTTGGAAATGATCCCAGCTGTCCACTGAGATTTGGATATAGATATCAGCACCTGAATCATCCTCCTCATGCGAAATTACATGATATTGATCCACCAGACTATCAAAAAGGTTACTTAGCTCAACCCTCGGGCATTCAGTGGGGGGATTCAGCCCAAGAAGCTTGCTCAGATCACTGGGGAACTGCATGTTCTCCCCTATAGATGCAGCCTTTAGATATGATGGGGGTTGAAGAATGTTTGGGTCCATGGGACCCAACACACTCCCTTCCAACTGACTCCCTATAAAAAGATGTGTCACTACATCAGCAAACCGGGGCACCTCCTGTATTCCAGGGGGCTCGACCACCGTCCCCTCCTCAGGAATCCCTTTAAAAGGGGGAGGCACCACAGTATATTGTAGAGACTTATAATGCATTGAATTATCAAGAAGTTTGGACCCCTCATGGTTTCCATCCCCTATTTTCGCTCATTCATGATCACCTTGAGTGAGTTTCTTTATCTCAATTGTAGTCCGGGTATCAGCTGTCTTCTCAGAACCAGTGTAGGCATGATGTTCCTCATTAGCTCCCAACTCCTTCAACTATATGACTAGGTTCTGTTTTAGTCGATCAAACACATCAGCCAACTTTGGATTTTCATTCAACCTCCTTCCCTTATGCTGTATGGAAGCCGAAGGATCAGTGATCCCCTGATACTCCCAAATACAACTCTGGTCCACAACATACTCACCTTTCTCTGAGATGGTTCCGACAGGGGACTTTCATACTTCAATGGTGCCACCTTCCATAATAATGGGTGGACCAGACCAGAGTCGACTGGAGAGCCTTCACCAGCACCTGTAAACATTTTATACTATGTGAGAATAACCTGAGAAAATGGGAAACCAGTAGTCATAGCATACCTTCTGAAGCTAGCTGAGCTCTCCTTCAATTTCGATGAAAATGGACTGTAGAGGGACTTTCAATAAATCAATATAGACCTAGATACTAGGCTCAACTGGGTGACAGAAGGCCTTGGTCTGGGAATCAGAGCAAAGGTAGTGAAAAACCAGATTTTCTATCAACCGTAGGATCGCCAGGTTCTTAAACGACAATGGAAGACCAGGGAAGGATATACAGAGAGTTGAGGTTGGAGGATCACACCTTACGTAAAAAGCGAAGGTCGAACGGAGTAGAGAGAACCTAATCCCCTTCATAGAATTTGGAGCGATGGACTATGAAAACATGAGGTCATATTTATTAGAGAATCAAAGCATTAAATATCTCTCATATAAAAGACCTAATATTACATGATCCTTCAATTACCAAAAAAAAAGAGAAGACAAATCAATCAAATGCATCGACCAATAGAATATCCCTCTCAGATCAGCCTACCAACGTGAGATCCAGTAGTACTGAAGCTTTTGTGAACTTCAAAGGGGAAATATGAACCAAAGGAACTCCATTAACAAAGGATTGGACCTTAGGGATTATATTGATCGGAGGGATAGGAGGAAGGGAGGATGGATCTGTGAAAGGGGAGAAAGAGGTTAAATGAGGGAGAATCGAACGAGATAGAGAAGTAGGATCTCCCCTCCTCGGCCAAAAGTAGTTTGAGGATGGGAGGTGGGGGCTCGGCCATGCCCTATGCCATAGCTAAGAGGCGATAGTGAGAGCGCGACCTGTCCCCATTGGTAATGATGTCCCAGGGGTGAGTTACTTTATGTTGGGAATAACTATAAGAACCCAATTTTTATATCAGGAATGAATCGTTTATGTCTTGAGATAACACTTTTTTGGAAATAATAATTATTATTAATGTGATTATTGTAGTTTTGGGGGTGTTTCGTGTTCATTCAGTGCCTGAAGGGACATTTAGTAAGAATGGAAATTGGGCCTCATGATTAGTAGAAATAGTGTGACCCAGTTTGTATGATGTTCACATCCAAGAGGGGGAGGGATAGTGTGTACAAGTAGGCTTCATGGTTTGAGGAAACCATGTACCCTAATGTGCATTCTTGTGAGGGGATTTTTATAGGTCCATGAAGAGTGAAGTAATTTCCCTAACCTTGTACCTAGGGCCACATGCCCGCGAGGGTATCTCAGCAAAATGTAGTAGATCCAAATTTCACATTTAGTGAATGGTTTATCAAACCATGTGGGTTCCATATTAAGGTATTTTAGAGTGCACGGTTTGTGCATTCCATGGATAACTATGTGGAAAAACCATGGGACCCATGAATTTTTTGGAAAATTAACATAATTCCTTCAATGATCTATATGTTGAATCCCTTAATTTGGCTTCTCATTCAAGAAGACAACCAACTACTTCCTCCTATTTGTAACTATTTTTATCCTCCAAGCTATGTTAAATAAAAAATCATCCATATTATGTTTGATTTAATCACAATTTGTCTCATTGTGTTTTTTATTTAATGGCTTTAATCATCTTTCTTGATTTTGTGTTTGTATTTCATTCAATGATGCTATTTGGATAGTGGCTCATATGACACATTTTTAAGGCATCGTTCTGTTATTCAGTTTTCTTCCAATCTAGGTAAAACTAAAGGATAATACAAGATAAAGATAGTTTTATATGATTGAGGTAGGTGTTTAATGACTCATCCATCTAGTATCACCTCTTTATAAACTATCGTCATTGTGCACACTCCAATTTCAATGGGTGTTGCCAATTAAATTCACATGAATTCATAACAATCATCATGATCATAATCTAGTTCCACCGTAAAAAAACGATCATTATGTTTTTAGTGTTCGAGACCTCAACACCTTCCACCCCACTTGGGTTGATTTTTTAATTATTCATTGGTATCCAATATGGGTTTATTAATGACATTGTTTGGGAGTGTGTCTTGGATTTTATAATATTTATAAATCATAAACTATATGAATTTTGAATTTATAATGGATGGAATATGTGGTTTTAACTTTACCCTTCTATGGTAAGTGTTTCAATTAATTAATGAACATTTAAAATTTAAATGAAAAGAATATTATATTTATATATTACTTGGCCTAGTAAAATTTTATTGAATGGTAATTTGTTGAATTTCCTTAGAAAACATTTTAAAGATAATGAAAGTTAAATGAATGAACCTAATTAATGATTATGTAGTGAAAGTACTAAATGGTTTCATGTCCTTGTTGTTCCTTGGAAAAATAATGAATGGTAATGGAATGAAAATTATAATTGATTAAGAGTCATGAGTATTACATGGCCTAATTTATATAATAAATCATGTAAAAGGTTCCTATTTTATATGGATCTTTTTATCATTATAGGAATGGTTAGACTTGAGTCATCCTTGGATTTCGAATGGAATGTCTTGTGCACTCAATGGACTCCATTTGATTCAATGAACTGGTTCCCAAGGGAGACATCCACCTTTGAACATGGTCATTGTCTATAAATGGATTTCCAGCAAGATTATTTTTGGATCCCTTATCCATATATGGAGACTAGAATTCCTCTGATACACTCTATAGATCCTTTTTAATGTCTCTGAACAAGTGGAACTAGGGATATTCCGCATTGGGCCTAGTCATGCTTAGCATGTGATTACCTTGGATGAGATCCTTGGACTCGATTAGAATCATTCACTGTGGATTGCCATGTTCGATGCCCCTTGTATAACACAAAGACCCCTATAGGCATGCTATGATTATAGCTGAGTTGGATCAACCTTTGAGGGAAAGGATCCGTGGTTATTACCTTGGAACCTTTCTATTATTGTTATTATAGGATGCATTTGTTATCACCTTCGAACCACTTTTATTATTATAATTATTATAGGATACCCTGGATAATACATTTGGATCATCAATTATTATTATTATTATTATTTAATTCTTTGTTCATACCTTGGATCTTCTTACCTCATTTATTATAAACTTGAACATAAATAAATAAAGGATTAGATGTTCAGACACTGGATGATGATAAAGAAGGTATTGAGGTATTTATGTTAATGTACATTCATTACATTTACATATATACATTCACACTATTCCAATTTATATTCTTAGATCAGATGATATAGATGTTGTTCGTGCTTTCCTACTAATATATATCTCACACCCTATCTGAGATTCTGATTATTCATGGTGAGATTATATGTATGCATGCATTCATAAGGGGAAGAATCCATATTTGGAAACCAGATCTTGATTTCATGCTAGGGATAGATCTTGGTAGCAGATGACTGGGAATGTTCCTGGGATTCTAGATAATTTGTGTCCTCTATTTTATTTTTTTTGTATATAATGTATTGCTTTTTCCATGTATACATGTTTTCCAATTTAATTGATATATCCCAAACATTACCATTATTTGGGATGTAATGCAGCTTCAAACTTATTAGTTTATTATAACTATGTTAAGTCAACTATTGTTTATATTTCTTAACAATTTGGAATCTTCCTTCTTCTATTTATCTTTTACTCTATATCCATTGAGTTCTAGGCTAACATGATGTCATTGTCTCCCCACTGACACACCCTAGGGCCTCAATGTTAGTTTGTAGACTCTGGAATATTGGAAGGGATTCTTGAGTCCATGAGGCCACAGGCTTGTAGAGCCTTTGAGTGGAACTCAGGTGAGGAAGTCACATCCATAACTTCAAATACCACCAATGTTCCCCTATATAGGAGCCTTGTTATCATTTATTCCCAAAAGAATTTTTACATCCCATTCTCTCTTATTAAGAGCATATTTTATTATCCCTTTTATGACGTGGGGTTTTTAAAAAACCATATTTACAAATGTAAATACCTTGATTTATGAGATAATTTTTAAATTTTAAGGATGTAATTTATTAATGGCAGGGATAATGTAACACCATAAAATTTAAAATAATGACATTTTTTATGATAACGCTTGTGACTTGAAACACCAAGAATAGAAGAAAATATTATAGCCCAAGACTGTATGTTTTATTTTTTTTAAAATGAAGTCATTATCTTAAATATAGTTCATTACATGAAACACTTAGTTTATCATAAATTATAGGAAAAAATCAATTTCATTAGAATCTTGTGTTAAATTAAAGATAGAGTTTTACCAAACAATAATATTCTACTAATAATATTATTTTAATATATCACTTAGAAATTGTTATGGAGATGTTAATATGACTAAATAACTTATGATGATGTATATTTTACACATATTTAATTGGTATATATTGTTTAAATATAAAATAATAATCGTTAAAACGATAACAATTCTTTTTTCTAAAAATCTATATTTTTTAAGAAGACGGTTTAATCACGCTTTTGTGCGCATAATATAAAATTTGTATTTACTAATTTTGAGAATATTATTTTAAAAAATAAAATCTTTTTTTAAGTTATAACAACAAAATTAACATATAGTTAATTGTTTTTAATTTTCTTAAACTGTTTAATTTTTTTTTATGAATAGTGAAAAATACTAAATTTTAATTAAACATTGAGTTTCCATTTAAATAAATTATAATGGTAAACTATATTTTTAAATGGTTTAAAGGAAATATATAGATCAATTATATATTAGGTTATCCAAATTAGGACATAGGAATCATTTTTATATTTAAATTAGATATAAAATCATCGCAATCTTTTGAACATTTTCTCTTTAAAAACATGTTTTCTCATCACGTTAGTGGGATTAATTTTAATTTCAATATTAGCACATTTGGGAATTTCATATTTAAAAATGTATTACATTCATGAGATAATCATAATTTTTAATGAATAATATATTTATTTTAATTATTTTACAAAAATTAACAGCAAAAATAGTAGAAATTGATTATCATGATTAATGAATAAATAGATTTACTGAGGGTTAAATTAAGATGTTATGGGTTAGAAATTACATACCAAATTGTTGATAACCAATTTTACTACCATTTTTTGGTATTATATATTCTTGTATTGATAATTGACAATTTGGGAGGCATTTTACATTATCATGATGTAGGTATGGTTGAATCATTTCAAAACATTACAAGTGTGCCACTAACCTCAATTATAAAAGGTCACACACTATCCAATCCACTTCCAAAAATAAATATATTTTGGTTATTCTATTATTATACCAAATAACATCACAAAATATATCCCATATAACTATAATTATTATTTTGGGATGAAATCCATTCTTTAATGTCTTTAGTTAAAACATATAGAAGATACCCAAAGAAGTGGTTACATTCTTCAACGGGCATTTTTTATATTATTTCTTTATCCACCTCCTATAATTTTTATTAAAACATGTTGATATAGTAACATAACTATTATCCTTATATATAGGTGTTTTTATAATAATTTCATAACCCCAATCCATCTCCACTTCCATCAAATGGGTTACGAAATCAATGATTGTGTGTATGGAATACTACTGCCTCGTGAACCGATGTAATTTGTTCATCTATTATGACTTTTAACAGTTGGATAAGATGATGGATCAAAAGTATATATATATTATATTTATTACCTAATTAAACCTCTAGAGTTATTATATAATATATACCTTTTTATCTTCCATTCTGTATGGGATACGATAACCTCGCTCGTGTGTACGACGAACTACCACATTGTGAAGCGATGTGATTTGTCTTTCACTAATGCTTTACATGGAAGGTGATAAGGATAAAGATAATAATTATGTGTGAAATAAATGGTATAATAATTTTATTAGTGATATATTTAACATTCCTAAAAGATATTATATTTCATTTTTTTCATTTATTTTCCCCCATGTAAAAATGATATCATTGTTCATGTTTGGGGGACTACCACCTTCATGAAGATATGTGACTCTGTTTTCATCCCCACACAAAATAGATTATATATGTAAATATATTTAAAGAAATATTATTATAAATTTATATTTTATTATGTTAATTATATAATGAAAAAATAATTCATACCTATTTTCCATAAAGATCACTGGAAAATGGTAACGTTACTCATGCGTACGTACGACCGACCGTCTCAATAGTCCTAACACGCTTCATTGTTCATAACCATATTTGATTATTGGGAATAAAATAATAATTGAAGTATAAATATGATAATTATTTCATGATTATTATTATGTAAATTATGGAACAATAAATATTCAAAATAACTAGAATGTTCATTACATAGAAAAAATTGTGATAACAAGGCGATTAACACATGAAACAATGAAAATAATGAAATATTGTTAATGAAAGGGTGATACATTGTTATAAAAGTATTATATATGATTTTATAAATATTAATATTGTCCTTGAATAAGTTAAACACATGTTTAAAACTACTGTAATTGAGGTTAAATCATGTTTACCCATATGTAAGTGGGTGGAGATGGTTAATCGTCTCACTTTTACATCAGAGATCCATACACCTAATTCACCACTCATTTACTTTTTGTGGTGTAAATAACTCCATTTTTTATGTTATATCATGTATTAATTTATATTAATTATATTTAATGTTTTATTTTATTTTATTTCTTTCTTGTGCCTTATGATTCAAAAGTTTTCAAAGTGGTAAAGGATTATTTGACAATCACATCATTATTCGGGATTGAATATGACAACATCTCCCATTGGTGAATTATTTTCTTTTTCCATATTAGATTAATTATATATTCTTATAATAAATTTATTCATTAAATTAATGAAATTATATTACAATTTTTTACTCTTTGGTACATATAATTATTATGAATTTGTTTTATGGAAATATGACATTATTTCACATTTCGATCAGTTATCCTTTTTTATAAAACCCGTGTTTTATAAAAATGTTTTTAAAATTTTTAAACCATTTATAAAATTTTTATTAAATAAATGTTTAATTATTTCTACAAAATAATTTCAAGATAATCTTCATGTCAATTTCAAAATAATTTGCAATTTTAATTTATCAAAAAAGTTAAAGGAATCAATTCTCTAACGTGTACGAAATTTACGTATTTTTCTACCATCATGAAAGCATAATTTTTAAAAGCATATTTTACATGTTGTTGAAGGAAATATTCAATGAAAAGTATTTTCTACATGTTATGTAAAATTTTAGTTTTAATAATTGATTTTAATAATGAAAATGGTATTTTTTGTATGAATGTTTTTAAAGATAATTTTACTCATAAAGGAAATAATAACTTTAATGTATTTATGATGAATTAGGGATATATTGTACTGATATTAACCTTATGGTTTATTCAGATGGTTTCTGATCATTTTAACTAGGGATATACTATATTAATACCATCCACTTTACTCTAAATGTTTTATGACTATGGTAATTCATTGGGGGAAAATATTTAAAATTCATATTCTAATTTTAATAAAAAAAATATGTGCATTTTGTTTCACCCCTTTCATATGAGGAATAAATTGGAGGTACTAAACGCTGGGTGGGAAAATTATGCATTGTCTATCGATGCATTAGTGGATTTCATGATATAAAGTAGATATGGTTTTTTCTAAGGCCTTTCCTATTTATATAGATGTATTGGAATGATACATAGATGGAATTATATGTCTTGGAATGAAGAATTTCATATTTGATATGTCTTGAAATGAGGTATAAACATTATGATATTTCATATAATGATTCCTTGAAGGTATTAAGTTTATTTTGATAGGGCCTTGATGATATTATCTTTCTTGGAATGAGGCCTTTATGGTATGCTTTATATGTACATCAATATGAATTATATCACTATGAATTATGTTATTAATATTACCTTTTATTATTTAATTAGAATGAATATACATGGTCATGTTTGAAAATCATGTGATTATTTTTATGGAATTATTTGGTCATATTTTATTCCTAGCATATAATTCTAAATTTATTTATTAAATGACATGTGCTTCCATTATTTACTATTCCATATTTATTATGATTTATGTATTAATAGATTCTATTGTACCCTTACCCTTATGAAGCTGTTGATATCTCCCCTTTTTTAAGTTTTATTTTTACCATGATACAAGGAAGTATTTTTTTTGTTTGGCATAAAGGGATATATATGGGGAAAATGTCATTCTAAATAAAAATTTGATGTGTATTTTTTGTTTTAAAATTTAATATGAATTTAAAGTATGTATTTAACATACCATGACTATTAAATTATTTAATTCTTTAAGATATGATTCAATATATCATATTCCAATTTAATAATGTGGAAACCTACCCTGGGCTACTAGTAATGAGGTCAATTCAACTCATGTATATCTATTCACATCCCAAAAATTTGGATAATGTGACTAATTAATCAATATCCTCTCATGGGTAAATCTTGTAGAATGAGGCTTAGTTAGTGGAGTCATTGTCAATCCACTGATGTGGAGTTAGAGTCCAAGCATGCTTATCCTAATTACCTACCTTTTACATATGATTTATACTAGCCTACACTTTTCATGTATATATATGTATTAATATCTATTACATAACCAAACGATACATCCTAGATTCATTTAGGTCTAGTGCCTATGAAAACAGGGAAACTTAAACAAATGGTTCAAAAGTGAACTACATCTTCTCCCACTAAGATCTTCATAACTATCACCCTTCTTAGACATTTCATAAATAAAAAATTTCTTTATAACCACGTAAAGGAATCATAACAATGTGTGGTATCATATGCATAGTAAGGGTGAAAATGAGATATTAATGATCACTTCAGAATAACAAGAGAATAATGGTATGATATTATGATAATAAAATTTAAAATCCATATTCTACATAGAATAGATCATAAAATTGATTAATGGAATAAATCTTGTAACTTTATAAGAGATGAATAATAAAGGAATACAATTTCAAAATACATGAGAAAATAATATAGGGATAAGACATAAATTTTTGCAACACATAAGCTTATAACACTGTGTAGATGTAAAAATAGACACAAAATCAATAAATAAATTAAAGATATGAAATTAGGCCCTCACATAAATTTAAGGAAATAAAATAATGTCCATGAGTAACATTTTAGACATGAAATACATTTTGAAAAATAACAATTCTAACATGTAATTAGGTTCACTTATAACATTATGATCATGTTGTTAGGTTTATTCATAACATTGTGAACATTTAGTTAGGTTCATGCATAAATTATTTAATCATGATTTATCCACATTTACCTAATGAATTTTAGGGAGATATATATCCAACCAGTCAAAAAAAAACCACAAATTTGTTTTCATAAGATCATAAAGAAATGATAATATCAAAACCCTTGAAAATATAATGGGTTTCATAAAACATTTCATCATAACATAAACCATGAAAAAGGAGAAATTCTCATAAAAATATTTTCATCATGAACATGAACCATCCATAGAAGGAATAAATATGGTATCATGGGATCATGTCCTCAACAAATAATATGTAACATCAAAGGATTCCTTGTTAGATTGAAAATGAATTTAAAAAATTACTTTAAATATTTTTTTTGAAAAATAAATAGTTTATTGGAAATAAATTACTTAAAATATAAAAATTTCATAAATATTAAAAAATAATTTTCTTAGAAAATATCCATATAAACAATTAATTTAATATTTAAATCATAGATCAGTAATGGTGGAAGAATATTTTGTTTATGTCATACAAGTTAAAACAAATATTCCTTTCCATTTTTCAGAAAAAATATAAGTGGGACTTGTTTGGAAAATTATAGGAGGATTCATTACACTTCATTTATCAAAAAATAAAACATGGGTAAAAATTAGTTCATGAAATAATATTAGGATACTTAATACATTTCGTAAAAAATAGAAAACATGAATGTAGAAGAAATAGGCTTTTCGAACGAAGAGAGAAATGAAGTTGGTTATCCATGAAAACATTTAATTTGGAATATTAAGTTCATAAAAAGATGAAAAGGAAAGTAAAATATGTCTTATAATGAAATATACATATGAGAAGATAATTTATTAGTTTCTTAAGAAATAATTCAAAATATTTCATCTTTAAAATGTTAATCATAAATAGTACAGATAAACAATGACATTGTAATATAAAACCATTAACACATTGGTATCTTTGAAATTAAAAGATCCATAAAATAAATAAAATTATATGGATATGTATATCTCATTTTTATCATTAAAAGGATAATAAAATTAATTCATGTTTAGTATGTAGACTACAAAAAATAAACATGTGGTGTATAAGGCATATGACTCATAGAAATTAAACTTAGATGAAGATCCCTTATTGTTTTGTAACTTTTGAATTGTAATAACCATGAAATTAAATCATTGAAAGAAAAATTTAACATAATAAAAATAATTAATTTTATTAAATACAATTTAAAAGGGGTTTTGTATAAACCTCATAAAATAATATAGTTGTAAAAAACAACATATGTCATAAATAAGTAAAATTTAGATAGAAATACCTTACCATAAGGCTCAAATTCATTCACACATGTTTAAACCTCCTCTATAAGAAATATAATTTTATTTTAAATACATTACAGAAACATAAAAATATTTATAATTTGATATATAATTTATTTATAACCTTTCATTACATTTCAATTAATAATTATTTGTTAAAATCAATTTTCAGGTAATAACTGTAGTATATTTCTTGTATGTTTTGGGTTGGTATTTTTTTTTTCATTTTCATTAATCATGGTTGAATCTTATATATAATTAAAAATATAATATAAATTTTTTAATATCTTCATTGAATATTTATTTAGTTTCATCTTATAATGTTATACATAGAAAATTTATTACACCATTCTTAGAGATGGTAGGTCGTATGTACAGATGAATTATGTTTTCATTTCCTCATAGGATGATTAAAACGAAAGGTAAATATTATATTACCTTTATAAATTATGTTTTCTGTCAAATATATCACAAATATTCATTATATATATCCTTATTACCATCCATGTAAACCATTAGTGAAATATGAGTCACAACTCTAAGTGAGGCGATTGTTCATCGTATATAGGAGTGACGTTATTATATCCTACAAGGAATCGAAATTAAAAGGGTATATGAGATATAATAATTAAATTAGTATAAATAAGTTAAAATTATAATATATATTTATTTAACATATCCTTATTAATATCCATGTATGATAGAAAAAAACAATCATATCAGTTCTCGAGGTGGTTGTTTTCCATACACACAGGCGACATTATTTTTTTCAAATAGATATGGAAGTAAAAAAATATAAATTAGATGTTATTGTTACTAAGGTATATTTATATCATAAATATAATATATATACTTTTAATCCATAATTATTTTAATCTGTGTGGACTAGTGTTGGATAATAAATTACATCGGTTCATGAGGCGGTAGTCCACCGCCCACATAACCGATAGATTTGTTTCCCATTTCATTGAATTTGAGATGAATATAGGTAATAAAATTAAAAATATAACATTTCAGTATAGATGTGATAGTGGTGTTATTATATTATTATATTTTAATTACATTTGTAGGAGGTTGAAAATAAATAATTTAAAATAATGGTTAAGAATGTTTCCCCTTCTTTGAGGAACATCATTAGGTTTATAACTAATAAATTTATATGAGGGGTTCATAATGAACATAATGCCTCCAGGATATTAATAGGGATGTAAGGAAGATAATTCTATTATTATTTTCCAATCCAAAGGGTTTTTAAGGATTAATTTGATAGGATAGTGGGTGGAATTTTATAATTGGGGGATAAGAAACACAATGAGTTTTTTAAAATGATTAATTACACCCATGTTTTTATCAAAACAATTCCTCAATAATCATTCTTTATCAAACCATAGTGGTTATATGGTCAAAATATGGAAATAAATTAGAAATCATACACGTTTTAGGTAATTTTAACCCTTTTTATCTTATTTTAATCCCCAATAATATCTTTTCAAATAAATTACATGTATGTCAAAAAATATATAATATATTGGGTATCAGCATTATCCCCACTATAATAAATTTAATCACCACAATTAAAACTTTTTTAGTAGGTTGGACACATTAAAATTCCCATGTGGAAGTCCATCATCATAAAAAAGTTTCAATATGGATTCCTCTTATATAGAGGGAAAATATATTATGAATATCATATTGAATAAACAATAATGAGTTTTAAAAATAATAGATTGTTGGTGGAATGTGATGATATAGAAATAGATGGAAAATTATGAAATTATGGTGAGTAATAGATACTATTGATCATAATAAATTGAATGATAAATAAAATGTTGAAACTATAAATCCAAAAACCTATAATGATAGGAAAAAAATTAGTTCATCAAAAATAATTTTTCTGGAAAAACATTTTTGATTCAAGAATTTTTTACTAGAGTTTAGGAATTAATTTCCTGAAAACACAATGAAAAATACTTGACTAGTATAATTTCATACTTTAACCAATTTCAATAATATTGCAATTTTTCATCTAAATGACGAGTACTGAAGACGATTTTTTAGTCCTGGAGAACTAAAATTAACATTTAATAGATAATAAGATCTATAAACTATTGAAAATTCATTTCTCATGTCTCTAGATACTTTCTAAAATAATATTAGTTTTCCCATGCTATCTAATAAAGAAAATTTTCCTTAATCCATTCAAAAAATATTCAACCTTATTATTATTCAAAAATATGTTTGTATAAGAAAAATTATTTTGGATGTCAATAAAATTTCAAAAATAAACATAACATTAGTTTCCCCAAATAATATAATGTAGTTTTCACTTTCACATAACAAGTATTTTAAAAACATCATCACTATAAAACTTTAATGAAAACATGCATGCCTCCAAAAAAATAAAAACTCATTTTATATATTATATTCTATAAATCTAAAAAAGCAATAAACTTCATCGAATATAACATACACCATTAATTCACTCACCAATTCCAACAATACAACTTCTATCCGATAAACATTTATTTAAAATTATTTTCCCAACATAGAGAAGACTTTGAGGGTTATATTTACTTAATCATGTGTTTTTTGTAAAAGATATCATTTATATTAAATAAATTTTATCTACCATCAATATCATTCAACATACTCTTCTAAATCCTTAATTCAAAACATATATAGAACAATCCTTATATATTTCATAGTTAATATAATATAATCCTTTAATTATAGTATATAATCACTTTAGTAATTCATATCCATTCTTAAAAATTAACTGTGTTTCATCATCTTATTCCTTAATAAAACTTTCCAATAATATTAAATAAGAATCCAATATTAATATTTATCAGCATAAATTTAATATTACTTATTACATTTAACATAAACAATACTATTAAAACAACACATATCTTTCGTATGTTATCTTTAGTCTCTTCATTATCTACAATATTAACATTACTCATAAAACATTGCATAATATCTTCACAAATTATCCCTAGGTATTTCATTTACATAATGCCCATACCTTAAACATTTAGATAATTCATCGATTAATAATGCCTTAGGAAGGCCAATATTCCCATCCATTTCATTAACTAAGCTTTTAATTTTCCCTTGGTATTTTTGTACTCCATGCCCTTATTATCTACACATAAAATATATTATTATTTATTTTAGACACTCACTTGATTGCGTCTTCTAGTTTTCATGAAATATAGAAAACTTAATTTTATTACCGCAAGGGTATCCACTGCCTGATTTCTTAGTGAACTATATCTTTCTCTTCATTTGTTTTCAAAACATTGGGTTATGTTGTAAGTTATTAATAATATATCATGATTCATGGTTAAGAATAATCCCAATTTTCAATAATCCTGTTATCATCCCATTTAGTCTCTCATTTATATATTCAATATCACATAGAATGTTTTCCTAGTTCTTTATGGTTCCTCTAAACGATGTAAAGAAAAAACATAGTGTGAAAAAACAGTAATAGTATTAAACACAAAATCATTAAAAATAATTTATAGGATGTTTAAATCATGAAAAACCATTTACAATGTATTATACATTATATTTATCCTTGTTCATTCATGTTCATCATTGATTCAAATCCTTCATGATGGTTCACAAGGAAAATTTTAAATAACCAAACCATATCCCCTATGAGGAATAAAAAATATGCACAATGGGGATCATTATTGTGTACCAGGTAACACTCGAGTCAAGATCGATATGCATTATTGCAGAGTTACTAACCATTGATACATCTATTCTAGAACCATGTCCATTTAAACTTAAAAATAGGTATTTATTTCTCATTAAACCAAATAATATCTTCCTTAAAAGATCATCAGGGAGTTATCAAGTAATTAGGAATATCATAGGGTTCTAACCAACATTATCTCATCCTAGTTTCCAATTTTTTACTAAATTATATGTCAAATACTAATTATAATATACCATAATTTCTATACATATATATTACATCTTAATAGATAAATATTTGTTATATAAAATAATGTTCTTTTCCTAAAATGATTAGGTGTGGAAATGTAAACAAATAGTTTATAAGTAAACTATATTTTCTCCAGCTTAGTTCTTCATAAATAGAACCATTATTGGAATTACATTACATTACATCTTTGTTCAAAACCTAGGGAATGAATCATAATAAAAGGATATCTTAGGTCCTTAATAAGTTTAAATAATGGGGATTTAAATGATCACCTAGGAATAAAATCTATATAAATGTACAAGAACATGAGATTAACATTGGAAAACTATACCCTATATAACATAGATAAAAAACATGAGTCATGGAAGAAATGTTGGAAGTTCATAGAACATGAATAATAATGGAAGTAAAGTAAATTATTGATGAGAGAATAACATTGGAATAATTTATTAATTTTTTTTATATATAAGCACATAATATTGTAAACAAGTAAAAATTGAAAACATTTCACTCATTTTCTAAATAATAAGAAATATGGGCCTTGAATAATCCTATGAAAATGAATATAGGTCCCTTCATAAATGTCTATTAAAGAAATATAGGTCCATATATTACACTATGAACATGTAATCATGTTCACATATAACATTATGAACAAGTAATCAGGTTCACACATAACATTATGAACATGTATTTAGGATCAAGCGTAAAATATTTACTCATGATATATCCATATTTACCCAATGCATTGGACGGAAATATAGTTATCACCCTTCACATAATCCATTAAAATTTATGTCCTAATATCATAAAACATTAATCCTATCAGAAACTAAGAATATAAATGGGTTTGATAAAATATTTCACCATATCATACCCTATGAGAATGAAACAAGTTTCATAAATATATATTATATCATAACATGAACCATCCAAAGAAATAATGAAGAGGATATAATTACAAAATATCCCTAGAAAATATTATCTAACATCAAAATATTATATTTTATATGGAAAATGATTTTGAAATATTCGTTTGAACATTTCTTCTAGAAGATAACCATTTCACATAAAACCCCAATTAAAAATATTAATGTTTTCCAAATATTAAATAAAAAAAATTCATTTAAAATATCCATGGAAGCGTGTAAGGTAACCTTCAAATCATTGATTGTTGATGATGGTGGGAAATATCATTCTTACCGTATATGTTAAAATAAATATTCTTTTAACATTTTTTATAAAATATAAATAATAATTGCTTAGAAAAAAATGATGAATAATTTTAAAACTTTTTTTAAATGAAAAAATTGAAAAAATAATTTATCGACAATAATATAAGGATAGTAAAAAAACTAAAAACATTTTTTGAGAAACATCTTCATTGAAAAAAATTTTTTTGACTAAAGAGAGAAATAAAATTGGTTTTCCATAAAAATATTAGTTTTGAATCATGATTAAATTAATATGGGAATATAAAAAAAAATATATTATAATGAAATAAATATATTAGTATAAAATTTATATGTTTATTGAGTGATAGATCAAAAAATCTCATCATTGATAACTTAATCATTGACAGTCCAAATAAACAATAAAATTGTAACAAAAAACCTTTTCCGCATTGGTATCTTTTGGACGAACAATCCCTTGAAAGAAATAAAGTTTTATGGATATTTATATCCCATAATAATCATGAAAATGATCATAAAATGGATACATGTTCAGTATATACACTGAAAAAGGATACAAATTGTATATAAGGCATGTGTCCCCCAAAAATAAAAGTTGGACGAACATCCATTACCCCATGGTAACTATTGAACCATAATCATCATGAAAGAAAAAATAAATTAAATATAAATATTATTATAATAATTAATTTTCATGATATAAATATTCAAATTTCATTTTATACACCTCATAACAGATTATAGGTGCATAACAAATCAAATTTCCCAAAGAAAAAAACAACTGATACAATAATCCGTCACCTTATGTCGTAGCATCCTTCGTATTGGTTAAAAACTTTATTAAATTAGATATAATTTTATAATAAATATATTAAACAAAAATATTAAAATTTTTCATACCATATATTATTTATTTATATCCTTTTATTACCAGTTCATAAAAAATTCCTTGTTATATTTACGTTTTATGTAATAACTTCTTTGATTCTCATGTATGTTTTGGTTTGGTATTTTTTTCTTTTACATTGATTATAGTTATATTTGATCGATAATTTTATCAGTGATATAAATTTCATATAGATTTACTGATTAATTATTTATAGTAATCCTTTAATTTTAGAGATAGAAAATGGATTACACTGTTCAAAGAGATGGTATGTCATACAAACCCATAAGCCTTGTTTCCATTTTCTCGATGTGTAAAAATAAACATAAATAATATATTAACTTTATAGTTACATTTTTTACTTCATATATTTAATATATATTCTTTAATTTTAGTATTATTTCATTCTATGTACTGTGTTAGGGAAAAAGAAGTCACATCGCATCGTGATGCGGTAGTCAACAATACACACAAGTGACGATATTTTATCACCAAAGAAATTGGATTTAGAAAAGGAATATGTGATATTATAGTTCCAAAAGTATAATTATGTTTCAAATATAATATATATTAATGTTTTTTTCTACATTAAAATCCATGTAATATTTAAATGAAAAACACATCACATTGGATCATAATCCAGTAGTTCTTTGTAAGCATGAACACCATTATTTTTTTTCTAAATAGTTTTCTTGGTAAAATGATAGATTTTATATTATAATGAAATTAGAATATTTTGTTCATAAATATAATATATATTCTTAAATCCATAATTGCCATAATCTGTGAGAATCGGTGATGGAAAACAAATTACATCACTTCGGAAGGCGGTAGTCCGCTGTAGACACGATGTACATTTTTTTCCCATTTGATGGAAGAGAAGAAAGGTATAGGTTACCCCATTAACATAATAATATATCATTATATATTAGATACTTATTATTATTATATTCTTTTAATTATATAATATTTTTAAGAGGTGGATGAAATTATAAAACTAAGTACACGGTTTTGAATATTATCTCTTCTCTCGGGAACCTTTTCAGAATTATAACTAAATAATTAATAAGAGTTGTTATTAATAAAAATAAGGAATCTAGGATGTATTGATGGAATTAAGGGACATATAATGGAATATATTGTCTAAATAAAATGGTTTTTATGGATGAGTCCAAGTGTAGAGGGGTCACCATTTATAAGTGGGGAAAATGGTACACATGAAATATTTGAAAAGAATGAATCACACCAACTTTTTTCTCAATCAAAATGACTAAAATATTTGTCACCATAGAGACTAAGAGAATATACTATCTCAAAATGGAAATAAAATATGATTTGGATAGTTTTTATGTGATTTTAGTAACTATCATTTTAGATTAAACCCCAATAAACACATTGTAACTCCAACGACAGTAATTAATTTTTACAATTTTTACTATTAAATATTGTAGAAAATTATGTTTATTGAATTAGGTAATATTAAATATTATGATTCATTATATGTAAAATATTTATTTAAATTAAAATCCTGAAATTTTATTAAATTAATCTAAAATTAAACATGTAGACACGACCAATTAGTGGGTTTCGAAGAGAAAATTCGGAAAAGTTTAAAAACATTATCATCAAATTCCATATGAAATTAAATCTAATGACATTAATTGGATTAATTATAATATAAATGTTTCTATTTTACTTTTTAATCCATTTTGATTCAAATTTAACCTTCTTAATTCATGAATCCTATAAGGTATTTTTCAATAAAAACTACTATTTTCACTATTTATAAAACAATTAATATTTTTAGAAAATTCCAAAAACACCAATCCTAAAATAATTTTTTCATATTGATTTAAAAAAATTATTTTTTCAAATAGGTTTTATAAATGTGTTAAAAAATTAATATATAAAATGAGTGTACAAAATATGATAAATCTGTTTATTTTAAAATAAAATTGTTTATTGTAAAATTGGATTTAATTTTAAATAATTTTTAGAATAAATATAAAATAAATGATAAAAAATTATTATAAATATTATATAGTTTTTTTTGAAATGTATCCCCAAAAATTGAATTATTTAATTTATTATGGTAAAATGTGTTTGTGCGCATAATGTTTTTTTCAGAAAAAAATATTTCCCTTATTTCAAATGTTTTTTATTTTCCTTTGTAATTAATTGGTCCCAATACTATTCATTTTATATAATTTTTTAATCCATATATTTTCATAATTTATGTAATACTATTCACACACACCATTCCAATGGCTAGAAGATAAATATTATAAAAATATTCTTATAGTATATCATTTTATAAACTAAGAGTTTTGTGAAGTGAAAGATATTTACAAAATTAAATTTCTTAGAAAAACTCATAAAATTTATGGATTTTAATGGGTCACATGTTCTTTAATCAGTAAAAAATAATTAACTCATGGGAAATATAAATAAATTTATATTAATTCACCAATCATTGTTCGAATACCCAATTTCAGGTTTCAACATTCCTTTTCAGTTTCAAAAACAAATCATAGGTTTTTATCAAATAAATTACATTAAAATAATCTTTCATTGAAATCCAATTTTCCTAGGAATCAACATAAAATAATTTCACCAAATCATTTCTCATTTCAGGGCATCATTTTTCTCAAAATCCACCAAGAAAATTTTATTTATTTTTAAATTGAGTGGTTTTAAATAATTCAACAACCTTTAAAATAAATCATCAAATATTCGCAAATAAATGTTTTAAAATCAATTAAATACTCAATTAAAATCAATCAAGGAGTTTGGGATTCAATTGTATGGTAATTATTATTGAACCACCAACCATTTATCATGGGATCAAATCAATACTCGTAGAAAGAAAATCCAATAAATAATTAAAGAGATGGAGGTGATGAAATTAACTATAGAATCCTGATCGATTAAATATGGGTTTATACCTATTAAAATAATTTTTATTGATTACTCTCTAAGAATAAGAGAAGATAATATTAGGAGAAACTACATGATAGGTGATTCCCTTATCTTAATGAGTCTAAACACAATAAATGGGTATTTGAGCATCTAATAGAATAGGTTTGGAGTTATAAATTTCACCTCTTAATATCCTCTAATAATAAAGAAATGGTATTAGGGTTGAATATGGGGTTCAATTGTCTTAAAATATGATTTCATAATTTTAAAAATAATTTTCAATTGATTAAATAATACAAATATAGATTGCAGGATCGGTCCACATAGTTACTACTAACCATGTATCAACCATAGTCCCTAACTGGGTATCTCTATAGGGTGCATCTTATTAATTCCTAGTTATTTTACCAATTACCAATCCATTTAAACCCCCACTATCTGAGGGGGTGTGGATTGGAGGGTGTGGTCTTAGGGTTTGGAAAAATCATGTGTCCCCTTCACGTGGCTCATCATAGGGTGCACAGGTTTATAGGAAAAATATTATTATTTTCCGAAACCATGAACGGACCATGTACAATACTCAAAGAATAAAAAATTATTCACACTTTATATGATATAACCCAAGATAATCCCCAGACATAAGGAGGTCAAAAAAATTGGAAATATGTCTAATAACCCGGGTTTTTATAATACTTTTTTTTCAATCAAATTATTTTATTTACATTTATTGCACTTCATTCTAAATGATGTTAATATTTTGTTATAATCTATACTAATAATAACATGTGCTACATGCAATGCCAACTTTTCTTATGTCACACACAACATTGAGATTCTATGGAACATCATTTTATTATTACAATTATCCAAAAAGTAGTTATAAAATAGCCATTAAACATAGTTATATGAATTGTGATAATAAATATCTAATTATTATTTATAATGGTTTTATATAAATAATTCATATTGACGATAAAATATGTAATTTTTTAGTAAAGTCTTTATATATTTTTAAATATTATTTTCTGAAATGAACCTATTTTTATGTCCTTCAATGAACAATAATAAAATAAATTTTAGACTCTTTTGGAAATTATATCTGATAAAATAAATTTTTTTTAATTTATATTGTCAAAAATATCTTCGGGTATGTTTCAGAGATTTTTCTAAAAAACATCCGTCTGGATTAATATTGAAAAAAAAAACTTAATTTTAATTTAAAACTATTTTTTCTACTAAATAAATTTTATTGTTAAATTTTTTACTAATTTGATTTTATATTATAATTAGATCACATTAAAATAAATTTATCAATTTACATCATTGCAACCAAATTCACATTTTTTTTCCAAATCATTTTTTAAATTTTATTAAAACCACTTTTAGGGCTAGAGTGGGAACCCGTACATCATCATATCATACATAATTCAATGGGAAAATTAAAAATTCAAAATCAAAATAAATTCCAAATCCACGTTACTGGAAGATCACGTCAACAAAAGCATTGAAAATCCCTTGAGCAGCCCAAGGATCCCTTCATCGAGGTGAGTCTCGTCATGTCCACACCTCGTCTTCATCGTTACATCACCATCGCCATCGACTCATCACTGACGTCGACATAACAGATGACCACCACCGAAAGCACGAAAATCTCCTTAGGTCATCTTCATCACCATCGTCGGCCGTCAAACAGTCACGACACCATTGTGAAAACACCGACAACAGCCATCAGAACCAGGAAAAAATAAAATAAAAAACTAGATTCACAAAATCGCTTCACTGATAACTTGAAACATGGAATAAAAAAATGTTGAAAAAAACAACTCCATTTTTGTTGTTGTTCCCACCACAGAAAGTTTCCATCCGTAAATAATACCATATACAATGAGAAAAAGAACCAAAAACATCCTCTAAGTAGAAATATGAATCGGAACGCCAAGGGAATTCCACCATCCACCTAACCACACATCCCAAATTTGTTTTGTTACCACTGCCCCAAATCTGACCGGGAGAGGAGTGAAGTAACTGGAGGAAAAAGCAAGGATTTGATCAGTAGAGGGATCTGAAGAACAAGGTAATGTTGGAAGAATCTCATCAAATGAAGCGAGAGAAAGAAACCCTAAATGGAACCTACCAAAAACACCATCAAAAGAGAGAAGACAACAACCCCGAAGCAGAAGAAGAAATACATACACACACAGAGCCTATGTGAGAATGCAAAGTCGAACTCTGGGAAAAGAGGTCGATGAGAGATCGAATCTGGGAGAAAATGTAGCTGAAGCCATCACCGAAGTTTTAAAGCAAACACTGCAAGGATAAGAGGATGATGAAACCGAAGGACCGCTAAGCTGGATGAAATAAGGGCCGCTGAATGCAGGGCCGGTGAAAGAAGGGGTGGAGGGGAAACCCTAGATAATGAGGGGGAATCTTCGAGAGAGGAGAGAGCCCAGGAAAAAACAGTTCCATCATACCATATTCACATTGAAATTGGATAGAAAAATTTATAATTTATAATAATATTAATAATGTTTTTAACCCAAAATATTATGAAAAATTATTAAAATTAATTACAGCGATTACAGTAAAAGCAAGATTACATAATAGTAAAACTTCAATCATAAGAGACGAATTGCCCCATAAACATGTCCGAAATTCATTTTATAGAAACATTTAAAAAAATTCCCATCTTTTACCTAATTTTAACAATTTTTTCAAGCACATGATGTATTAGATACCTCTCAATAGTGTTTACAATTTTATATTTACAACAATGAAACTCCTCCATCTCAATAAAAATACAAACACCCTTCCCACTTATCCACACCTCTCAAGACCTTTGGATCATACAAAATCTAATCCAATATCCTATTAATGTTTCTCACTTATTTTGTGAATTATCCATTTTTTCATAAATCCAATTATGTTATCCCTTTAGTTCAAACTGAGAGGATTTACCCAAAGAAGAGCTCACATCCTTCAACAATCTCTCTAGATCTATTCCATCTCCACCACCTAAAATATTATTATTCCTTGATTATAATATAAAATAATTATCTTAAATACACTGAGATGTTTTTATTATATGGTTTAGACCTATACTTATATATACTTCCATCTAACATATGAGAAACTTATGGTTTGTGTATATGGCGGACTACAGCCACGCAATACAACATTGTTCATTTTTCCATTAACACCTATCATGGTTGGGAATTATAATATAAAATATGATTTTAAATTATGAATATATATATATATATATATATATATGATAAATATGATATATTTATTCTTACATAATTATTATAAAACATACTATCATTATTTTTATTTTTTGTAAATATGATAACTTCTTTTGTGGGCAGGTGGGCTACTCCTTCCTCAAAGTGATGTGATTCGTTCACACTTGATGTGGAATGTATTAAGGATTCTTTAAGCGAACATGTATGATATATATGACATAATATTGTTTTTGTAATGATATTATACACACACAAATATATATATATATATATATATATATTATTTACATTTTTTCCATAAAAACAATAATAAAATGGAAACAATGTTCATGCATATGTACAATATACCGTTTCAATAAACAACGTACTTTATTTCTATTTTTAAAATTTATAAACTATTATAAATATTTATATAATGAATATATATGTATTTTTATCATGTTTTTCATTCTAGATATAAGTAAATAATGATCCAAGTGATAGGGTCATGAATATTAAGGAAAAACTTGTACGAAAAACAAAGTGGATATCACCCGAAGCATAACATTAACATGAAATAGTAAATAAATGTTTAATATTAATTCATCATAAAATAAATTTTTGTATTTTATATAATTATATTATATTTTATTATATTTACAATGAACTTTTATTTATTATTAAATAATTTTGTATGATTATAATGAGAGTCAAGACATAATTCAAGGATTTTCTCATCTGACTTTTATTTTTGGGATAATTATGCCTTTTTCACAACAAGTTTATTTTTGTGAATTATATATGTCCCATTAATATATTATATAACACTTATAATTAAATTTATGGGTAATTACATATCCATTTTATGATCTCTATTTTACATGGTCTTACGGTTCAAAATCTTCCAACTCAGTAAGGTAGTTTCGTCCCAATTTGCCTTCTTAGAGGTACAAGTGTTTTATGAATCTATATTATTTTAATAGTTGTATGTACACTAATTTTAATTTTTTTTATCATGAATGTATTTATTTTCATGATATTGTACACTATTTTGTGTTTCATTTACTAACCTAGGTATTATGATTCAATGTTACCATGTGGTAAGAATTTATTATAATAGTCTCATCATTTATCAAGTTTTTTATGCTTCCGTTGATGAAATATTATGATCCAACTCTCATGAAAGCACTTAAAGTTTATTCTCATATTTTTATTCATGATTTAATCATTTATTAGTACCACTAATAAAATATTTGTTGTTTAATATTATTTCAAAAATGATTTTATGAAAATACAATCTAATTTCTCTTTTAGGCCATAAATATGTTTATTTAAAAAAAATGTTTTCAAAAATGTTTTCCATAAATGGTTATAAAAAAATATTTAAAGACCATTTTAAAGTAAGAAGTATTTTGAAAATGTTTTATGATTTCCAAATCTTCATTTATAATTTTTTAAATCTATTTTCAAAAAATGTTTTTTTTGAAAAACAATTATGTCTTAATATGTATTGTTCAATGGAAAAGGTATATTTTACTCTAGAAATGTTTTTAAAACGATCCTTGAAAATTATTTTCCATCTAAGATGAAATCCATTGGTGCTTTTCAATAATTTTAGGGGAAAATTATCCAATGGTTCCATTGATATTATTTCTATGAATGGTTTATGTTTTGATGACATGATAATTGTAAAACTCATTTCTCATTCATAGGATATATGTTCATGAAACACATACCTCTTTCATGGGTTATATTCATATGAAACCTAATTCTTTTCCTGGGATATTAATTGATGAAATTGTTATGATTATATCTCTTTTTCAATAGGTTATGTTCTGATTACATGTTTATGATACCCATTTCAATTCACTGGTTATGATTGGAATTTTTTTGATCTTGAATAACATGTATATATGAATTAATTATTAGATGGGTGGGACCTATATCTCCTTCCAAGTAATTGGGTAATGATTTAAATATAATGATATAGACAACATTGGAATGGGGTAGAAATTTAATTTCTAAAGGACTTTTCCCATTATGTTGGTCTTTTTAGTGAAACTTGATTATGAAGATGGTCATGAGAGTGAAACATTACTACCATGATTGTATAGGTATTGAATCCATACTACTAATATGGCCTTTTTAGTTATTACTTTAATAATATATAAATCATTTTATATTCTTATGTGGCTACCACAATTCCATGTATTGATTCCTTTGATATGATTCCATGGATTATTATTTTCACTACCTTATGATTCAGGTATTTTAAAATGCCAATTTTCTTGCCATTATTCATGTTTATGATCTCTTTTAAGAACAATATGATCTTATAGAGAAATTATCATGTTATCATACATTTATTCTCATGTTTATACCTATATATCTTCTTTTTTACCCAAACTGATCATCTGACCTTGCCAATTTTTATGTTTCCTATCGCCTGATTATGATGATCTATTTTAAGTATAATGTGTCTAAGAAAGGTGATAGTCATGAAGAACCTATTAGGAGATACTTTATCTCAGTTATTTACCAATTATTATGTTTCCATGTATCCAAAGGAACTAAAATAATTTGGACTTTGGGTATCTGTTGTGTAATGTATTTAGTACTCTACAAATGTAATGTAATGTTGATGTATAAAAATTGAAAGTTGTTATAGATTTTATTAGAGAAATGTTTTAGTTAAAAATTTTATACTATGATAAGAAAACCATATTGAGAACATTAAATACATTTATAAGGTTAACTCTAAGGATAAATAATAGTATAAGAAAAGGTCATATAATTTAGGTAAAGGAATGAGTGAGTGGTTTCCTAGAAATACATTCATTTCAGGATACTAAAAGATGATTTTACCTTGGAACAATTTCACATTGGGAAAGAAACCATGAAAACACTCTATAGAGTAAGAATCAATATGGAATGTGTGTGTGGAAATTGGACTTTCTGCACACCTGGTTTGGCACTCCCAAGGGATATTCATAGGAAATTCACAAACTCCTCACAAACCATAATTAAAGATTCAGAAATAATTTTTCTTTGAATAAACTAGGATAAATGTGATATATCATATATTAAATATGGTATCATAATTTAGACATCATATATGTGGTTTTTCATGACTAATATGTTTCTATATATAATTATTGTTTCTTAGTTAATGCCTTTTGGTTTTAGTCAATGCATGGAACCCGAAGGAACCGCGCCAATGCTGACTGTGAAAGACAATGCAAGGATTGTTCTCCTACTAATCTTAAAGATATCAGAGCTAAAATGAAAAATTTCATTTCTATTCAAACTCAACATTATCAAGATATAAATCCTGATGTACTTCCTAGTGAGAAAATGGTGGAACAACATTTTGTTGAGTCCTTCATGATGAAACATGATCCACTTGTTCCAGAATAATGAATCAATACCAGCAAAATGATATTATTTTTTTCTTAAATGATAGGAATGTGATAAATTTATTCTGACTTTTTATTAGCGAGAAAGAAAAGAAGGCCAGTGGTGAACTCTAATCATGATTACAATGTAGTAAGACAAAATTGAGTCCATGGATTGGGATGATTTCATGAACTTATTTTTCAATAAGTACATTCCCTAGATTCTCTATATAATTATGGATAACGAGTTCCTCGAGTAAAAGTAATGGGATTAT
Organism: Viscum album; assembly: GCA_963277665.1. Taxonomy (NCBI): domain Eukaryota; kingdom Viridiplantae; phylum Streptophyta; class Magnoliopsida; order Santalales; family Viscaceae; genus Viscum; species Viscum album. The sequence goes on along the minus strand of OY728134.1, from coordinate 1,467,943,245 downwards.
GAATATTTTGGTACCTATGAAGTTAATGTATCAAGACTTGTGGGTTTCTCTTCTGGTATTAACATCCTACTGGAATTTAGAGTTGATAAGTTCTTTAGTGGCATAAGTCCAAGCCACATAAATGAATTTTCAAGAAGAGACATTCGTATCTAAGAAGTGATTGTTCATTTTTCCATCAAGGATTAAATAATTGTTGGAGTTACATATCAATCTCATGATTTTGACAAAAAAGGATGATGGATTTGAAAATAAAAACATAATATGCAGGAAGATAAGAGGATGATCTTTCATTTATTATCTATGTGTAGAAAGAAGCAACGATTAAATTATTTAAATGGGACTAATAAATGTTTTATGTGTTTAATGAAAGGTCATCAGGAGTTTTATTGCTAATGTGTTTAAGTAAGTCATCTACGAATGTGAATGGATATAAAAATTCATATATTTCACCCCTTATATTATTTCTACATGTGTAAAGAGAATGAGAATTATGAAAACTAGTGCCCAAACCTGAGGGTTGTTGATGATGATCCACATCAAAAACCTATTAAAATGAGGGAATAGTGGGAATTCATATGAGATATCAATTTCTTAGGAGGGGTGAGATTACCACATGGTGAAACATACATATACTATCCAATATTGAACTGATAATACCTTGTTTTATTCTCTATCTACCCACTCATTAAAATCTAATGAATTTTCTAAGGGTATTATGATTCAACCCGAATGATTAGATGTTGAATTATGATTTCAAACCCTTATTGGTACGATGATTGCATATCAATTCTATGTTTCATCTTTGGTTGAATTTTGTTGAATTGTGATTCCTGAAAATCAATTCATTCTTCCTTTGATTCAATTTGAGGTCACCTTCGGCATGTATTTTCAATCTCTTCATAAATACCACATCAGTTTTCATGGATGAAAATTCACATTTGACATTTCGAACAATACTATGATCATCTATCAATGTGATGATAATAATGAAATTCTTAAGGATATTGCGTCTAGTTTATGGGTCATAATTCTCATTTATAAGGTGTGTTTATCTCAAATGATTGGGGAGAAAATTGACTTTGAGGATATTCCTATTGTTTTTGAATTTTTGGATATCTTTTAGGAAAAGTTTACAATCCATTAAAAAACATATATTTGAGTTCCTGATAGAGTTCATACCTAATTCCACAATAATTTTGAAGAATCTATATAGAATGGACCCAATTGAGTTGCAGGAATTGAATATGAAACTCAAATAAAATCACAATAATGGATTCATTTGGAAACGTTTGTCACCTTGGTGGCACTTATTTTGTTTTTTGAATAAAAATGATGGATCAAGGTGACTCTGCATTAATTTTTTGAAGTTGAAAAATATCATGATCAAGAAAAAGTACCATATTCTCCATATTTATGACTTATTTTTTCAATTGTGTGGAGGTCAATTCAATTCCAAGATTAAAATCCATTCTCGATATCATATATTGATGTTCATAGAGTATATTCCAAAGAGAGATATTCAAACAAGTTATAGACACTATGAGTATATAGTGATGATTTTTTGTCTTAAAATTACCCATTCATTCTTCAAAGATATTATTAATAATCTCTTTATAGATTACCTTGATCATTTTATGGTAGTCTTTATAAATGATATTCATATCTCATCAAAGAACAAGAAAAAGAATAAATGTAGAGACCCAATGTTTCCCATGTAATAATTTTAAGATATTTATAAATATATATCAAGAGTTAAGAACTGAGATAACGTGTTATTTTGTGGCCTCGTTTGTCCATAATTAATTTCATAAAATATTAAATATATATTATTTTTTGCACACCCATCATTATAATGAAAATATGATAAATCATAAATGGTAGATAATATCTGAAATGTGATACCAAAATTGATTCTGGAACATGGTGTTTATACTAGGTGTGATAGAAAATGATTCGGCATGGGACATTCAGACCACTCTCTCATTAACAGTTCATTAAGTGGGTATAATTAATTAATTTATTCATTTAACCTAAAATAAAATGGTAATAAATATATCCTTAGTCCATTTGGACCAGGTTTTTCTTATATACCTGGAATCACTGGTGAGCTATCCCCTCCTACATTTTATTGGTGATCCAAATTAAATGACAAGGAGACACTAGGATCAAGCAGATCATGACTTTGTGAACATAATGGATCCCCATAAATCACTGGAAAAAGCGTTATTAATCATCAATTGATCAGAAATTGAGGTAGGACTCATCAATAGTGGTTTCTTCTACTTTTGATTAAAATATTGAGCATGATCATTTCTATCCAGTTTATCTTAATTAATTTGAGGCCATTTCATGAGCTCAAGTATCAAAATAAATTATCCTTTCAGTTTATTTATTTTTATGTGATGTTTCTCACCCTGATTTCCTCGCTATTGAGTCTTTGTGCATGAAAATTTAGAAGATGGTGATTATCAACTTTGTTATTGGTTATTTTCTCCCACCATTCTCTGTATACTTCATTATTGGACCATTGGGTAACATTTCACATTTCCCTTGTAAATTTAGAACATGGGTGAACCCCTATAGTTTTTGCAATGAAACAAATGACTTGTAGACCAATGGTTTGGGGAAAACAGATATATGAGTGGGATGATGTTTAGTAAGTAGATCAAATCGACATTCTGGGTGTCTGTTTGTGATCAGAGGTGGTTCCATATTTGGTCAATAAACCCTATTTTCTTAGTTGGCATGTGGAGACGATGTGTGCTATGATGGGGTTAATTTCAAGAGGAGGCTGTGTGTGGGATCTCATGTCGGAGGTTGTTTGGTGTTGACGTGATGATGACCAGACTCAGATCTCCAATGAGGTGATCAGAAGTGGTCAATATGATGTGCAGTATTAATAATAATAATTAGTATTAATTGAGATGAGTTGATTAAACTAAAGTAGGATCTGTTATTAATATCATATTAAATAATAATGTTGGAGGAATACAATGCATGGTTAAATAAATTAAATGGTTTTATTTTAATGAATAAAAAACATTTAAATTAAATTGATTTAATTTAAAATGGTTTGTGTTATTATTAATATTATTCAAAATATTAATAAAAATGGGAATTTAGTAATATAATGTGGGTGGTTTAAAATTAATTGAGTAATTAATGGAATTAAAATGGGTGGAATTAATGATGATGGCATGGGAAATTGTATGAATAAAAAAAAATTAATGGAGTTAAAATGATAGAGATGGCTCATGGAGAAGAGGGTCCACATGGATTTTTTGCAGTAAGAGGTGCCCCCATCCTTTGAGAACATCATTAAAAAGTAAGTTGGATAAAAAAAATATAATAATATTACTATTATTTTTGGTGTAAAAACATTATTTATGTCGTAACTCCTTTTTACTTTATCTAATTAATGAACCATTAGAAATAGCATGGTCTTGGAATTGAGATGGTCATTTTAAGACCAATTTATGATACCTTTTTTGGAATAATATCTTCAGTCAATGAAACACCCAATAATAATATAATTACTATTTTTTTAGAATCTTGTATCTAACATATCTCCCTCATATGGTGTCAGAATTAAAACCTGATTGTGGCACTAAAACCCTAAAATTAATAAATACTATTAAATTAAAATTTTTGGTTTTTAATTTAACCAATGGTTATAACTAAGGGATACTCATCTTCTTGGGTTGAGTTGTGATATGGAGATCCACTACACTCTTGTCTGGATTTATTTGACTGAGCATGTATATTTATCCTTCTTCAATACCCACCCCTTGTGTCTGGTTACTCCCCTTCTAAAAGAGGAGAATATGTATGGGGTATTTCACATTCATTATATGTCTAGATTATCATGGTTGGTTGACTCTACACTCCTCCCATAGGTGGTGAAGGCTAAATGGGTAGTCCCTCTACTAAAATTTTTTAACCCCTTTTTCATGGACGAGCGTACTTTGACTCTTTTTTTATTAGGATATAATAGTTAAATGCCCCTTATGTACATTCTAATGTCTTTTTGTATTGTATCTCTTGCTACTCCACCATTATCTTTTGGGGCGTCCTAAGGGGCATGTTTATACTGACACTCGCATGGACTTTTCCCACATGATTAATGTCATATACAGAAGACGTGGAGGTTTATTGTGGCTTTAGTGAATCTTCAAGATAAAGGGTGATTGGATCTCATATGGTGTTTGTATCATAGTATCTAGGAGCGGGGATCTCTCATCTATTTTAATGTTATATTTTTTGTTAGTTTGGGACACATTTCTTAGAGGGTGTGTGTTTTTCCACTGTTCTTTTCAATTTACACTATCGTAGATTATATTGTTTAGAGGTCTATGCATGTTTGGTTTATCTCTATAAGTTTTCACCATCTATTACTTTCCCTATTCACATTTTCATTGATTTGGTTGTGTTAATGTGTAAATGTACATAGTAAAAATCCTCTTCGAGTTGGTTGTGCCTTCTATGCTTTTCTCCACCCCCTACCATGTGGAGGCAGGCTTCGGTTTTTTACGGCTCGAGCCTCAACATGGGTTGGGTCATTAAAAATTGGTATTAGAGTAAGATCATTCACTGGGTTGTTATTATGGAATTTCCCCTTAAGAAGAGTTTTTAGGTTTAGGGGAACAGTTCCAAAGTGTCTCAACTATGGCTGTCGGGCCAGGGAGTCTTGTGATGGTATGGGCGTGCGGCGTATCTATTCACTAGGACCCTAACTAGATTCTTGTAGACTAATCATGTTGAGACATTTTTGTTGGGATCAATGGTGTAGGAATAATATAATATTTATTTATTGACTATCTTTTTTTTTGGGGTCAGGTCCCTATTATTATATATATATATATATACATACATATATTCTCATCTGACCATGGTACTCCCTTTTTAATTTTAGTATTCTTCCATGATGATAGATATCCAGGATACCATATTTAGTTTGTGATGAAGTACCTATGAGCTATGAGGCCTCTATTTAGGGTCCATCCCATGACCCCTTCCTCCAGGTGGTCATGTTGTAGCACATACACCTTCTGACAAATAGATCCTTCCAACAGATTAGGCTGAGAATGTGAGTGAGCTAAGTGAACTCCGTGTGTTCTAGCATGAGAGACTGTTGAGGTTTTGCGGTGATCCATATCCTCATACAATGAATTATTGGCTAGATTTTGTGGTCTATATCATCAGACTTATTCAGATTCAAATAGATATTATGGTGGAAGTGGTAGTTGTCATTTTACATGGAGTAGTTGGGAATTGGTGGGGCCTTTTTATGAAAATGCATGATAAGTCGACACTCTCATGGGATGACTACCTGTGGCTACTCTAGGAGGAGTAAGGATCATATAGGTTACACTCATATCAGATCTATGATCTTCTCAGGCATCAAAAGGGTGGGATGATAGTGGATGAGTTCATTGTGAGGTTTACATACATTATTCTCTAGGCCCTTGACATGATATGAGATAGATACTTCTGAGCACAACAGTCTGAGAAGGGACATTGGAGAGAGACCTAAACCAAATATAGTAGTGGTGGTTGGTGCTCCTATTGGACTATGACTAAGATATAGTATATACTTCAGGTAAGGGAAATATTTTAAAAAATTCCCCTGAAATAAATTCTTAGGCATTCCTAGTGCAAGAGGCTCTGGATTGGTTATCTTCCATACAGATAACCCTGGTGGAGAAGGAGGGTACAACTTTTCTTCAGTTTGTGGGGTTGAATCGTTCGCTCCATGAGAATATGAGAGAGTATCCATAGTAAAAAAATATAATAAGAGGTCTTAAATGATATAATATCCAAAGGTAACATAGCTTATGGATATTATGAATGATGGAATCACATCAACATGTTCCAAGGGCGAATAGCTGTTATAGTCATGATACGGGAGGTGGTGATGCAACATTTCCGTACATCCCCCTAACTGTACATCCTGGTGTTTGGAAGAAGTAAAGATACCTTCATAGGTAGTTTTGGTGGTCCCATATGAGACGAATAATAGAAGACTTTGTCTTTGGATTCCTTACCTTAGAGTTGGTTAATGATGAGCACATGTAATGGATGTTTTGTTGCTGCCACTTGAGGTTCTAGAGTAGAAATTGGACAGAATATACATGGACATCATCATAGGGATTTCATGAATATTAAAGGGCCATGACGCCATTTGGGTGATTATTTATTGACTCACAAAGTCATCACACATCATTTCCATCAATAAATTGAGTTTGGTGGATATTTTGGTGTAGTTCTATATACAAGAGATCCTTCCCCCGCATGGGGTACCCTCAAAGATTATCTCAGATCATGACTGATAGTTTACATCATGATTGTGTAGAGGCTTGTAAGAGGATTTCTAGACCAAGATATGGATGATTACAACATTTCACCCCAAGACCAATGGGCATACCTAGTGCACTATCATGGTGTTAGAGGATATACTGAGGGATTGCGTGTTAGATTCTAGCCAGAGCTAGGAGAATCACCTTCCCTTTATAGATTTTGTGTACAAAAATTTCAACCACTCTACCATTGGCATGGAAACATTTTAGAACATATAAGGGAGACCCTACAACTCACCCTTGTGATGGATAAAGATTGGTGAGTCATCTCTTATGGGCCCAAATTTGGTGTAGATGATATCATAGAAACTATAAATCATTCATTTTCAGATGAGGATGGCCTAGAGAAGATAGAAATATGACGCAGATCACCATTGTTGGGGCATGGAGTTATAACAGAGAGACCGCATTTTCTTGGGATTCTCCCCATGATAAGGAATATGAAAATTTTTCTAGGGAGACAAGATATCCTAGAGGTTCAATAAGTCGTTCGAGATCGTGTAGAGGGTTGGCAAGATATCCCACTGCTTTACCCTTCCCCCACTACTGGAGATGGTGCATGACGTCTACCACATCTTGCGGTTGAGGTGATAGGTGAATGACCCTACAGACATCATCGACTGGGGAGAGCTATACATCCAGGATGGATCCACATTTTCAGACCACCTGGCAGTGATCGAGGACCGATATTCGTGGACCTTGATTTGAAATACCATCTCATTGGTTTGTGTGTTGTAGTAGAACAGATACAGGTAGGCGAGTTCCCAGGAGTTGGAGAGCAACTTGAAGGCTCAGTATCCCAGGTTTTTTAAATAATTATCTTTTTTGGGACAACAATTTTGAGGGACGGAATTTTGTAGAGACTCTAGTTCTACCTTATTATACTTTCTATAATTATAGATATATATCCAGAGTTAGGAGTTTATACGACATTTGATTTCGATGCCCGATGTGCCTAGAATTAATATTATAAAAATATTAAATATATTCTATATTGTTTGCATGAAGCTTCTTAAAGAAAATTTTATAAATCTTTAATAGTTGATCAGATAAAAAATCCAAGAACACGGTTGAGTCCAAAATGTGTTGTTTACCCTAGGCATGAGATAAAATGAGTCATCATTGGAGGTCTATAACCCATCCACATTGGTGGTTCATTAAGTGGGTTTAATTAATTAATTAATTCATTCATTCATTATTTCATTTATTAATTCATTTAACCTAAACTAAAATAGTTATAAATATATTTTGATTCCATTTTGGCCAGGTTTGGTCTCATAAACCTTGAATCGCCGGTGAGCTCTTCCATCCTCTTTTCTTTTGGCGAATCAAATATAATAATGAAGAGATTATAGGATAGATTGAATGAGGATTTAGAGAAATCAATTGATCCTAACAAATCATTCATGAATGCATTCTTCACAAGTGATGAATCTAAAACTAAAGAAGGACTCATTAATTTTGGATTATTCCCCTTTTGATTAAAATATTGAGCATTAACAATTATTTCTCTTTGATCTGCATTAATTTGAGCCTTTACATGATCCCATGTATCAAAATCAATTTTACATTCAATTTATTTATGGTTACGCCATGATTCTCCCCCTGATTTTACCTCTATGAATTTTTTTTACAAGAACACTTGGCTAGTGATTCTTATCACCTTGGTTATTGGTTATTTTCCCCATATAGTTTTTTGAGTTCTTCATCGTTGGAACACAAGGTCACAATTTGACTTTGTTGGGGAGAGTTTAAATGTGGTAAAACCCTTGAATTAATTATGTTGGAATGAAAACATGTAGAACCATATTTTGGAGATAGATTGATAAATAATAGGGATGATGTTTGGTGAAAGGATACCATTGGAACTGCGGGTCCATGTTTGTGATTGGAGGTAGTTTGTGATTAGGTCGATAACCCCCCATTTTTCTAGTTGGTGCCTTTTGATGATTTCCACTTTGATGGGGATAGTTTCAAATGGAGTACATGAATTAGATCTCTTCCTTGAGGTTATTTTTCTAGGACGTGCCAATTACCATGCTCAGATCTCCTATGAGGTGGTCGTATGTGTTCAATGCGACATTCCATAATAATAATTATAAATAATAATAACAATGGAAATGAGTTTATAAAAATTAATGTAGTATTTATTATTATTATTAAATTAAATAATAATAAAGAGGTATAAAATGTATGGTTAATTAAATTAAATGGGATAAATTAAATAAAGAAAACAATTTTTAATTAAATGTATTTAATTTAATGGGTGTTGTGTTATTATTAATATTATTCAGAATATTTTTAATAATGGGATGTTTATAAAAGAATGTGTGTGGTTTAAAAATAATTGATTAATTAATGGAATTAAATTGGTTGTATTTAATGATGATTACATGAGAAATTAAAGGAATTTTAAAGAAAATGAGATGAGTTAAAAAGATTGAGGGGGAACCAGGAGAAGAGGTGGTGCAATGAGTTTGTGTAGAAAAAGGCACCGCATCCTTTAATCATGTCCTAAAATGGATATAGGATTAAAAAAATAATTATAACAATATTATTATATTATTATTACATTTTATGTCAAAACATTTTTGGGTTGTATCTCATTCATATGATATTCAATTGATGAACTACCTACTACTGCATGATCCTGGAATTGAGATTGTCATTTTAAGATCAATGTTGGATACCTTTTTTTTGGAATGATTCCTTGGGTCATTGAAACAACCAATAATAATAATAATAATATTTTTAGATATCGTATCTGACGTATCTCTTTTTTATGGTGTCGAAATAAAGAACTGTCTGCGACGCTATGACCCTAAAATTAAGGTATAAGTTTTAAGACCAATTTTAGGTATCTAATTTAGACTCGTGGTTGTAACTATTGGATAATTATATTATTAGTATGATATAGGATATGGAGATCCCCTAAACTCTCATTTTTGTTTCACTAACAAAACATAGGTATATATATATATATATATTTCCTTCATCAGTACCCACTCCTTGGGTTTTCATACACTCCTCCCAGTATAGGTGGAGACGTGAAATGTATTTCATGGGATTTCACTATATATATCATCATGGATGGTTGAGTCTAATATCCAACAATATGTGGGGAATGATCAATTGGTAGTTCATCTACTCACTATGGATATCCCCTTGTGGTTAGACGATCTTACTTTTACTCTTATTGGGAAGTTTTATACACTTTCATTGTTAATTGTGTATCTACTATATACATCTTTTGTTGTATCATTTCTTACTACCCCAGAATCATTCAGGGAATCCAACTGGGTATATTTGTACTCACATAATCATGATATTTTCCTAAACATTTTGTGATGTATGCAGAAGAAGGATAGGTTTACCATGACTTCATATGATCGTTGGGATACAATGTGCTTGTAACGTGTATGGTGGTGTTAGCATGTGATCTAGGAGTGGGGATTTCTCAACTATTTTATATTTCAATTTTTTTTTTCAAAATGGGGAAATTTTCATGTTGGGAATCTATTTTTTTCATTTTATTTCTAGTTTACACTACCCTAAATTGTATTGTTTAGAGGTCTATGCATGTTTGGTTTATTTATAGTAGTGTTGCATCTTCTATTCCTTTCCCCATAAATGTTTTTGTTGTGTTGGATATGTTCTAGTGTATAAGTACATAGTTAAAGGAATCCTTGAGTTAGTTGTGACTTCAACCCTTGTCCCCACCCCTAGGCCTGCGGAGGTAGGCTTGGGGTAGTAATGGCCTATGCCTCTGATCGGGTAGGGTCATGAAAAATTTGTTTTAGAGAATGTTCATTCCTAGGGATTTTGTATTGGTGTTTCCCCTTAAGAGAATTTTTTGGGTTTATGGAAAAAGTTTGAAAGTGTATCAATTGTGGCTTTCAGTCTAGGGAGTCCAGTGATGGTATGAGTGGCTCATATATCCATTCACCAGTACCCTGACTAGCTACTTGTCAACTCGGCATGCTGAGTCATTTTTTGTAGGGATCAATGGAGTATGAATCATATAGGATTGAGTCTTTAAATATCCTTTTTGATTAAAATACCTATTTTTATTAATATATATATATATATATATATCATCCTACCATAGTACTCCATGATACCTTTCAGGATGCCTCCATGATGATTGCGAGCTAGGATACCAAATCTGGTTTGTGATGACAACCCAATGAGTGATGAGGCCTCAGTTAATGGTACATCCCATGAACCACTTCCTTTAGATTAATTTGGATACACCTTCACCTATTGATAATAAGATCATATCATAAGAATAGGATGAGGGAATTCATAGGCTAAGTGCACTGCATGAGTTCCAGCATTGGAGAACGCTGAGGTTCTATGGTGACCCATATCTTTAGGGAGTAAAGGATTGGCTAGATTTGGTGGTCCATATCATCAGGTTTATTCAGAACATGAAAAATCATGTGGTCAAATTGGAATCCATCCATTTACAAGGAGTACCTAGGCATTGTTGGATACGGATTATATAGATGCACGATGAGTTGAAACTATCGTGGGATGACTTCCAGTTACTATTTTATGAGTAGCATTACCCATATTTCTTAAGCTTAGTCAAGATAAAAGAGATTCCAGAACATCAAAAGGGAGGGATGGTGTTGGATGAGTACGCGACGAGGATTATATACCATACACTCTACTCACTTTATAAGATCCGAGAGGGATACTTTTTAACCTAGAAGTTTGAGATGGGACTCACAGAGAGACCTAAGCCAATGACAATGGTTTTGGTTGGAGATCATGCGGGACAATGACTTCTAGATTGTGTATACATTTGGGAAGGAAAAAATGTAGAGGATTTATTTAGAAGTAATCCCAGGATATCCTAGTGAATGTCTCTTTGGAGTAGTTAGCTTCCCTAAAACTGTCCAAAGTGGAGTTAGTGGGTACAACTTTTCTTCAGTTGGCGTTTTTGACTCATTCTATCCATAAGTGTATGAGAGAGTCTTAGTTGGGATAAATTTAAAGTGTGGAATTACATGATTAGATATATATAGGAAATACAATTGTTGGACATTCTAAAGGAGGGAATAAAATCATCATGTTTTAAGGGAGAACAGTGCTTCCAGTCATGACGTGGAAGGTGGTGATGTGAGATATGACAACCCTGATTTTTATTACAACTTAAACATGATTTATTACATAAAACTTCACTTGATACAACAGAGAAGATAGAGAGGTGTAGTGTCTTTGGGGATTAGAATCATTAAATAAAATCGTAAAACATGAATTACAACATCTTTATTGAAAACTTCCTTTACATGAACACTACATTCCCTCATACTTAGCATTGCCTGGGATAACCTGAGGACATTCATAATGAAAGGGTGACCTATAAAGACTAGTAAGGGAATACAAATGGAATAACATGAGGAGTACAATACATGTTAGACATTAGGCATATCAATAGAGCACAAGAGAAACATGAACATAAAGTCATGATAAAGAATGATAATCATAAAATGGAAATGTGGAAACAACACTTAACATGGAATTAGCATGAGCCAAGACTCATTGCACATGGAGAATGTGTAAATCCTCATTGCACATGAAGCACAAGTAAAACCCTCATTTCACTTGAATTAGCACGAGTCAACACTCATTACACATGATGTATCATAGTACTAAACTTTACCCAATGCATTGGAGCTCTATAAGGGCACACCTTTCTTAAACATTTCATTTCATGCATAAGTATGCCACATGGATCATAAAACATGGATTCATTAAACATAATAATTTATTCCACGATAAAGGAATGTGTAATTCTTACATGAAACTTTATAATCAATAAGTAAATGTGCATAAAGGTGAATACCCTTGATGGAGAAACGAGCATGGAATTCACTACACAATGGCATTGTCTTAGAAAATCGGTGCGATTTCGGCAGCGTAACGGCGTGACATAAGAATTCATAAAAAAAGATGATGAGAGAGAAAGGGGTTACTAATCATATTTACATGTAATGGACAGTAATGAGGTCATATGGATACATATCCCAACAATTGTAATTGAATTTAGATTAATGATACAAAAGTTTTTCTTGAATGTAAATGAGGAGAGAGAAGTTCCTTTCGGAATTTTGGCATTGTAACGAGTGTACATGGTAAGAATTTAATGAGAGAGAAAGAGGTATCCCATAATTAAAACATAAAGAGGAAGTATTAGGGAGGTGAGAAAACATACCCCAACATTCATAATTTAAATTAAAAGGGCAAAACAACCTAAAGAAAATTGGACAAAAATTAGAAAGGAAGAAAACCCTTACTTGGAAGTGTGCTTCCAAAGGATAGAGAGTGGCTTGTGAGAGGCTTCTTTGGAGCTTCGGGAAACTTTGGAGGATTCTAGAGAGATTAGGACAGAGGTTTGACGAAATCCAAAGGCTTTGAGTGAGGATGAAGTGGGAGCTTGTGTGGGTTTATATAGGAAAGGTGAGGGAATTCTTTATTATTTAGGTTTGGGACCCCTTATATTAAATTAATCAAAACCACAAACCATCCCATGGTTTTACCCATGGTTATTGGAAAAGGGAAGAGTAAAACAATATTTTATAAGTCCAAAGTCCTAACTTCTTAAAATAATGAGGTTGCTTATGTGGAGGTGAGTCACACTCCCATGGAAAATAATTTAAAAAGACAAGATGTTAAATAAGTATTGAGGGGTCCATTAATGTTTTGAAAAGTAGGTCAAACAAACCCAAAATCACATTATTTTAATGGCAAAACATATATTGGCCGCACATAAAGCTTATAGTATTTTATTACATCACTATTGGGTCATTATGATGTCATAAAACACATTATATATTTAAATTGTATTTAATTTTTACCAAAAAATTTGACTGTCTCAGAAAATTATGAAAAATTCACCGTTGGATAATTTAAAAAACCTGATTCCAGAAATAAAATTTATTTTATCTAAATAATTTTCTAAATATATTAATTTTTACTTTTAAAATAAAAACCGATATTTATAAAAAATTCACGGGTTTTGACAGAAATGGCTTTCAAACCTTAATAAAAATTATAATTGCATTCATAAAATTATAAGATAATTTATAATTAATAAAAATTAATTTAATAATAATATTAATTTTTTATTAAAATATTATTTAATTATAAAGTCCCTTAATTTAATAAAATAGAATTCTGAATTAAAGAATAACTAAAAACACTATTTTTAATTTTAAAACTATTTACAATGTATCAAAAAAGATAGGGAGGTGTATTCATTATTATATACAAAAATAATATACATGAAAATAGTACTAAAGATTTGTTACATAACCCCTTAAAACAACCGCATAAGACCTAAGGGTAAGGTGTGCGATGGTGACAGACTCTTGGGGTGGCTCAGATAACATCGCTCGAGTGGTAATCTATATTAACTTCCACTTTTCCCGTAGACGGTCCCGTTCGAGCTTGGCATGGTGAAGCTTATCTTGGGATTGGTCAAGAGAGAAGCCCAAGGTTGCCACCACTTTTACGTGCTCCAACAAATGGGCTTCGTATGGAGCAATTCTACTGGATGGGGCCATTGCTTCTTTTGTATGAGTAAATTGTATTTGTTAAAGCGCTATATTTATACTAATCATGTGATCTCTGTTCAACGACTATATTAGCAACGGTCAAAATTCTTAACATAAAACCAAAGAAGTTGACATTTTATATAAACATAAAGATACATTTAATTATATCAATAGGGATTTCCATTAATGAAAATTTGGGTCGTTAAAATATTCCCCGCTTAAGAAATTTCACCCTCGAAAGTTTCCTTTTCCCACACTAAAACAGATGTGGGTAACTCAGCTTCATCATTTCCTCTGATTCCCAAGTCTCTTCTTCAAACTTGTGGTTTCTCCACAACACCTTGATGAGGGGCATTGTCTTATTTCATAGAACTTTTTCTCTACAATCTAAGATCTTCACTGGTTGCTCCTCATAAGAAAGATCATCTTCCAATTGTACCACCTGATAAGAGAGTACATGTGAAGGGTTTGGTATGTACTTCCTTAAGAGGGATACATGGAAGACGTCATTCACTTTGGCCATGGTTGGTTTAAGTGCTAGTCTATAGGCCACAGCCCCAACACGATCAAGAATCTCAAAGGGGCCGATGTACCTTGGACTTAACTTCCATTTCTTTCCAAACCTCATGAACTTCTTCCACGGAGATATGCGTAGAAAAACCATGTCTCCAACTTTAACCCAAGGTATCGTCAACGATTATCGGCATAACTCTTCTGTCAACTCTGGGCTACCTTGATATGCTTCTGAATAGTTTTCACCTTCTCCACCATTTCCTCGACGATTTCTGGTCCAAGCATCTTACGTTCACCGACCTCATCCCAACATTCCATTGTTCTGCACCTTTTCCCATATAGGGCCTCATATGGTGCCATTTGTATGCTTGAGTGGAAACTGTTATTATATAAGAACTCAACTAGAGGAAGATGTTGATACCATCCTCGTTTAAATTCCATAAATCATCCTCTCCACATGTCTTCAAGTGTTTGGATAGTCCACTAGGATTAGCCATCAGTTTGAGGATGATAGGTCGTACTGAAGTTCAGTTCAGTATTCAGAGCATGTTGAAGACTCCTCCAAAACATAGAGGTGAATCTTGGATTTCGGTCAGAAACAATATATAGTGGTACTCCATGAAACCTTACCACTTCCCTGATATATATCCGTGCCATTTGATCCACAGAGAAATACTCCCGAATAGCAATGAAGTGTGCATTATTTTTAAGATGATCCAAAACAACCCAGATTGCATTTTTTTTCTTTGGATGTCCTTGGAAGTCCGGTGACAAAGTCTATGGTGATGTTCTCCCATTTCCATTTTGGTATGGGCAATGGTTTCATCATCCCCTTAGACTTCTTCCTCTCTGCCTTCACATGCTGACACCCCAGGCACTTTGATGTATATTCAGTGATCTCCTTCTTCATATTATCCCACCAAAGGTTTTCTCGGATATATCAATACATCTTTGTGCTCCTTGGGTGAATAGAAAAATTTGAACTATGTGAATCATCCAAAAGTTCCTTCTAAAGCTCCAGACTTGATGGAACACATAGTCTTTTCCCAAACCACACAATTCCTTCTTCATTAACATTAAACTCTGAGGATTTCCCTTTTTTAATAGCTTCCACTTTTTCTTGAATTCCCACACCATCCTTTTGAGCATCCTTTAACCTTTCTAAAAGAGATGGTTGAGCAATCATTTGTGAAAGTATTGATGATTTTCCATTCTTTATGATTCCCATGTCCAACTTCATCAAGTCTAAGAAGATTGGATCTTTATCAATTCTCATCATTGATAGAATCGATGGGTCCTTTCTACTTAGGGAATCTTCCACCTTGTTCGCTTTCCCAGGGTGGTAATGTATTGAAAAGTCAAAATCCGTGATGAGCTCTATCCTTCTTCTCAGGTTCATATTAGGATCTTTCTATGTGAATATATATTTAAGACTCTTGTGGTCAGTATATATATCTCACATTTATCCCCATAGAGATAATGCCACAAGATTTTCAAGGCAAAGATCACTGCTGACAACTCCAGATCATGCGTTGGATAGTATCGCTCATGGATTTTCAACTGCCTTGAGGCATAGGATATCACTTCATCATTCTGCATTAGCACACAACCTAATCCATTTTTCAAAGCATCACTGAATTCCACAAAAAGTTCCCCACTTGTGGGTAAAGTGAGCACGGGCACAATGATAAGCCTCCTTTTCAACTCCTTGAAGCTTTTTTCGCATTCAACACTCCAGGAAAACTTTACACCCTTTCGAGTTAGTTTGGTAAGAGGGTTGGACAATCATGATAAATTCCTCACAAATCGTTGATAATATCCAGCAAACCCCAATAATCTACGGATATCTGTTACCGATGTCTGCCTCGACTATCCCTCAATTGCATCTATTTTGGAGGGATCAACAGATATCCCATTGCTTGTGAGGATATGGACCAGGAATGAGACCTCCTTCAACCAGAACTCACACTTGCTGTACTTTTCATAGAGCTTCTCCTTGCGCAAAGTCTCTAGTATAGTTCTTTAATGCTCCTCATGATCCTCCTTGGTTTTAGAGTATATTAGAATATCATCTACAAAGTCTACCAAAAATATTTTGAGGTAATCTCTAAAGACACTATTCATTAAGTCCATGAAGATTTCTGGTGCATTAGTGAGTCTGAAAGGAATTACTATGAACTTATAGTGCCCGTATCATGTGCAAAAAGAAGTCTTGGGGATATCTTCCTTCTTCACCCTTACATGATAATATCCCAACCACAATTCCACCTTGAAGAAGTATTGTGCTCCACAAAGCTGATCAAACAAGTCATCAATTCGTGGGATATGATATTTGTTATTTATCATGATTTTGTTAAGTTCACGATAATCGATGCAAATCCACATTGACCCATCCTTCTTCTTGACGAAGAGGACTGGTGCACCCCATGGTGAAGCACTTGGGCGTATGAACCCTTTATCCAGATTCTCCTGTAGTTGTTTCTTCATCTCTTTAAGCTCTACAAAAACCATTCTATATGGAGTCTTGGATATTGGTAAAGCCCCAGGCATAAGTTTAATTGAGAATTCAACATCTCTTTTAGGAGGAAGACCAGACAGTTCCTTGGGAAACACTTCAGGGAATTCCCTCACAATAGGCATTTCTTCAAGGATTGTTTCTTCCTTGGACTCAATCATGTTGGAGTTGGTGGTCTAGAACCAACTACATTGTACTTTATTCATTAAATAAAAGCCTTATCACATCTTTATTGTTCTTCTGCGTGACATGTCATGTGATAATGTCCTAAGGACAGCTATTGCATTAAAGGGTCGTAGTAGATCCCTGCTATGATGAGAACCCGGAAGTGCCATAACACTGTTCTTGAATGTATGTTCTACGGCCAGATGATATTATTTGAGGGACACAAATAATACAGGTCATTAGGGGTGGGGACTCATAAAACTTTGAGGCACCTTCTCATGGTGTGCGCCCTTGATAATATCTAGAAGGATATTATGAGAACGAGACCAGCCAGTATGAAATCCATATTTCATAGTGTCATTGGATGTTCCTATCTGCGGGCGTGTGTATTGGTCCTTAGAATTTAAGATTATTATTAATGGGTATTACATATCGTGCACTTAGATGTATTGACGAAAACTGTGACGACACACTATTCGCAGTGAGGTAGTATACGTTGGGTGCGTCACGAGTAATACCGCATTAATAGATAATGCGAGAAAGGATTTGTCCCTTCCGTTCTATAACAGAATTAGATATCTCAAGCCCTTTGATGGAATTGATACAACCTAAATAAATTCATGGACATAGTAAGGTATGGGCGAGTTCAATTCTGGGAAGTCAAAGAAAGAATAATCAAGCACATGGGTTGATGGTACTAGCATGCAACCCGCTTGATTGGAGATATCGAGACAAAGGGTTTATATTACACGGTAAGTGTTCGTAGGAGGTGACACGTCATTTCGGCGTTAACTTCTTTCTCTATGGGTTACTTGGCGTGTTACTAGACGCTAACCTTGGACTTTAGGCAGGTTTAGCCTAATACCACTGAGAAAGAGGCCTAGAGGGTCACACACTAAGTGTGTCCATGTATCTCAGTTAAATATTAATTTAACAAGTTGAATAAAGGTTATTACCGATTGTGGTTTAATAATTATTCAAGGATGTATGATCACATTTATTTCGACACTAGTTATTGGAGAGAATATATTGTGGGTGAAATAATATATATTTATTAGCGAGTAATGTAGTTACATTTATTTAAGAAATAAATATCCATTACTCAAGGTCTAATAAATATGGTGGAGGAAAATAAATAAAACTGAAAAATAAAAGTACACGCCATGTATATTTATATATATACACCGTGTAGTTTATTTTTTGGGATTCGTGAGAAAAATATTGTTTATTTAATTAAATTATATTAAATGTAATACGTAGGACGCATGTCAAGTAATAATGATGGTCAACTATCATTATTAAGACATGGGGTATTACTAAGAATTAAATGGAATGACTAAATGCTTATGAAAAATTAATTTATTTTATTATTCTAGGTATTATAAATTCTAATTACATTATTCTCAAAAAGGTTAGCCATTTTTTGGTTGTGCACAACGGATTGGAAATACTCTCAATCCAAGAGAGAATTCCCTTTCCACCAAGAACACTTTCAAGTTACGAAAGCAAGATCCTCCACCAGATCAAGGCGATCGAAGATGGACATTGCAAGCAAAGGATATTCCGCGATAGTACCCAGAGTTACCTTCAGCGACATCTAGAGATACGTGGCACACGTGTGGATCACCGCTAGAGGAATCCTACACTTGTATTCTCTGACGCAACGACGGATCACAGGATCGTGACCGGAGACACCAACGAAGAAAGAATTCCAACGAGGTAATTCTTATGAATTAATTAAATTAATTATAACCAACATATGAATATCCTATCTCAAGGGTTCTGGGACTGTTCTTTTCTTTTTCATTCTTCGTTCTATTCTGAAGATCCGTCGTTTTATATCATGACGGATCTCCGATTGAACGTCGTTTAACACTAAAATTAAAGTTGGGAAAACCCTCCAACGCGCTTCCACTGTGCCCGGAACCTAAAAATCATCTAAGCCAGATAAACTTGCTCATAGGGCAGTAATATCAATGATTGAGATGATGGAGCTAAAGGAGATTCATCTTCCTCTTTACACTTTTAAATAATCGGGGGTCGATTCTCCATATGAAGAGTGATTTCCCTCTACCAATAATTTATGTTGGCTCTATATAAGGAAAGCCAATCCATGCTATGAATTGAATCAAATTACACCAGAGGGAGTATGATGAGGTTCGCCGGGAAATTCAATCCACAGATTAAAACAGGGGAGGACTTATATTAATGGGATGCAATGATTACCCCATTTTCCGTACTCACAGACATCTTCACTTTCATGATTTGTGGTGGTGCTGGGATTGTTCTACTAAACTTTCGAGATATAAAAGAATGCGTAGAACCTGAATAAAAAAGTATTTTCTCTATTCTTGAATGAATAAATAGCGTACCTGTCACCACTTCGTTGTCAGGGTTCAATTCGGAAGAAGTGATGCCAAAATCTCTTCCTTGCTTCCTTGGAGGTTGTTGGTTGCCTCTGAAAACCCTTGGATTAGGGCACTAATTTGAAAAATTCCCCAGTTCTTTGCATTTGTAGCATTGAACAATGCGTTGAGGTTCGAACGGAGCATTCCTCTCCTCTTTTTTAGCCGCTGGTCTTTCTTGCCGACAGTTAATAGATAGGTGGCCTTCCCTTCCACACCTGAAGCATTTCCTCATCCCCTTAATGAAATTTACAGGGTGCTTCTTTCCGCACTTTTGGCAAGTGGGGTCCTGGATCTTCGTAGCACCGTTGGATTTATCCATCAGACCACCAGCATTGAATTCCACATTAATCTTCTTATCCCCATGATACCCCAGTGATTCTCTGATCTCCATTTCGACCTTGAGGGAACATCAGACAATTTCCCCATAGCCGTCGAAGTCACGGATTGCTAATGCTTTCTGTAGGATAGGCTTCAACCCACCAAATAAGCGGTCAACATTGCATTCAGAGGTAACGAAAAATCCAGAAGCGTATCATGCAAGCCTTGAAAAGTTTTCCTCCTATGATACAACATATTATTTGTCTTTTTCCTTGAGGAAAAGGAAGTCCCTTTCCATCTTAAGCCAGAGGGTGCGTGGAAAATATTTATCGAAAAACATATTCCGGAAATCCTTCCATTCCAACGCCTCGATCTCCTCCTCCGGCTTCATATTTTTGATCAATGTCCACCATTGATCAGCTTCACCCTCCATACGATAAGCATCCAGGAGAACCTTCTCTTGTTCAGAAAATTGAAGGATGGAGAAGATATTTTCAATCGAGTTGATCCATTGTTCAGTAATCGTGGGATCGAATGATCCACTAAAAGTAGGAGGCCTTTGTATCATGAAGCTCTCGATAGCGACTTGTTCTTTCTTAGGGGGGGGGGGGTGAACATTCTTCTTGATCCATGTTTATATTAAAAACTTGAGTTAGTTGAGGGAGAATCGTGACAAAGTTCACGATTCCCACTCCCATTGGATTGGGCATCTCATTAATACAGTCATCACACTGATCATGACAATGGTTGTTAGCCCAAGTACTCTTATTACTGACCATTGGCTAGAATAAAAGGAATGTTAGGGGTAAGACCTAAAGGTTAATCCAAAGATAAAAGTTTATGACTTATAAATAAACTTTTATTTCCTTAACTCATGAGTCTATAGGCTTCAATCTAGGCTTTTCATGATCTACCTTCTAACATATATTCTTAGGGGAATTTTTTTTAATTCCCTTAATAAGGTTTTGTACTAAACTTGTGAATTTATAAAAACATATATCCCGGGAGTGTTGTAACCATGAGTGTAGTAAGGACCATTGTCGGGCACCAGTTTCCATTTGAGTCTAGCTCAAAGCGGTGTTTTCGGGTTTTACCCCTAGGATACATCTGTGCCATTGCCGCCTCTACCTGCTAATATCCAGACAGGGATGTATTTGCTTGATAACCCACTTACTCAATACTCACCAAAAATTAGGGATGTTTTTATTATACTTATTATTGTCTCTAAGGCTTTACTAGGGTTTTATAATCCTAATCCAAAAAATAACTAAACCTATCCTCGGATACCAACTATGACAACGCTGCTATTTATTACAACTTAAACATGATTTATTACATAAAACATCACTTGGTACAACAAAGAAGATCAAGAGGTTTACTGTATTTTGGTCTTAGGATCATTACATAAAAACTTGAAACATGAAATACAAAATCTTTATTGAAAACTTCCTTTACATGACCAATACATTCCCTCGTACTTAGTATTGCATGGGATAACCTGAGGACATGCATAAGAAAAGGGTGAGCTATAAAACCCAGTAAGGGAATACTCATGGAATAAAATGAGGATTACAATACATGTTAGACATTAGGAATATCAATATATCACAAGAGAAAAATTAACATAAAGTCATGATAAAGCATGATAATCATAACATGGAAATGTGGCAACAACACTTAACATGGAATTAGCATGAGCCAAGACTCATTGCACATGGAGCATGAGTAAATCCTCATTGCAAATGAATCACTAGTAAAACCCTTATTTCAATTGAATTATCATGAGTCAACAATCATTGCACATTACGTATCATGTTACTATACTTTACCCAATGCATTGGAGCGCTATAAGGGCTCATCCTTCTTAAACATTTCATTTCTTGCATAAGTGTGCCACATGGATCATAAAACATGGATTCATTAAACATAGTCATTTATTCCACGATAAAGGAATGTGTAATTAATACATGAAAATTTATAATCAACAAGTAAATGTTCATAAAGGTGAATACCCTTGATGGAGAAACGGGCATGATATTCACTAAACAATGGAATTGGCTTAGAAAATCAGTGCGATTTCAGCAGCGTAACGGTGTGACATAAGAATTCATAAAAATTGTTGATGAGAGAGAAAGGGGTTACTCATCTTATTTACATGTAATGGACAGTAATGAGGTAATATGGAACATGTCCCAACAATTGTAATGTAATTTAGATTCCTGATACAAAAGGTTTGCTTGAATGTAAATGAGGAGAGAGAAGTTCCTTTCGGAATTTCAGCATAGTAACAAATGTACATGAAAGGAATTTAATGAGAGAGAAAGGGTTCTCCCATAATTAAAACATAAATAGGGTAGTATGAGGGAGGTTAGAAACCATACCCCAACATTTATAATTTAAATTAAAAGGGAAAAACAACTTAATGAAAATTTGACAAAAATGAGAAAGGAAGAAAAACCCTTACTTGGAAGTGTGCTTCCCAAGGCTAGAGAGAGGCTTATGAGAGGATTCTTGGGATCTTGGGGAACCTTGGGAGGATTCTAAATAGATTAGGGCAAAGTTTGGATGAAATCCAAAGGCTTTTAGTGAGGAGGAAGTGGGAGCTTGTGTGGGTTTATATAGGAAAGGTGAGAGAATTCTTTATTATTTAGGTTTGGGACCCCTTATATTAAATTAATCCAAACCACAAACCATCCAATGGTTTTTGCCAAAGGGAATAAGAAAACAATATTTTATAAGTCCAAAGTCCAAACTTCGTAAAATAATGAGGTTGCTTATGTGGAGGTGAGTTACACTCCCATTGAAAATAATTTAAAAAGACAAGATGTTTAATAAGTCTTGAGGGGTCCATTAATGCTTTGAAAAGTAGGTAAAACAAACCCAAAATCACATTATTTTAATGGAAAAACATATATTGGCCGAACATAAAGCTTATAGTATTTTATTATATCACTATTGGGTCATTATGAGGTCATAAAACACATTATATATTTAAATGATATTTAATTTTTACCCAAAATTTTGATTGTCTTAGAAAATTATGAACAATTCACCGTTGGATAATTTCGATGTCCTGATTTCTGAAATAACATTTATTTTATCTAAGTAATTTTCCAAATATGTTAATTTTCACTATTAAAATAAAAACTGGTATTTATCGAAAATTCACAGGTTTTGACAGAAATGGATTTCAAACCTTAATAAAAATTATAATTGCATTCATAAAATTATAAGATAATTTATATTTAATAAAAATTAATTTAATAATAATAATAATAATTTAATAAAAAATTATTTAATTAAAAAATCCCTTAATTTAATAAAATATAATTCTTAATTATATAATAACTAAAAACACTATTTGTTCTTTAAAAACTATTTACAATGTATCAAAAAAGATAGGGAGGTATATTCATTATTATATACAAAAATAATATACATGAACATAGTACTAGATATTTGTTACATAACCCCTTAAAACAGCCACATAAGACCTAAGGGTAAGGTGGCCGATGGTGAGAGACTCTTGGGGTGGCTTGGATAACATCGCTCAAGTGGTAATATCTATCAACTTCCACTTTTCCCATAGACGGTCCTGTTCGAGCTTGACATGGTGAATCTCAGCTTGTGCTTGGTCAAGAGAAAATCCCAAGGATGCCACCTCTTTTCCGAGCTCCGACAAATGGGCTTCGTATGGAGCAATTCTACTGGATGAGGCCATCGCTTCTTTTGTCTGAGTAAATTGGATTTGTTAAAGCCCTATATTTATACTAATCATGTGATCACTATTCAACGACTATATTAGCAACGGAAAAAATTCTTAACATAAAACCAAAGAAGTTGAAATTTTTTATAAACATAAAGAGACATTTAATTAGATCATGAGTGATTTCGATTAATGAAACTTTGGCTCGTTACATGAGACTTCCACACTTATCCCATAGTTGTAGATCTTGGTGTGAGGAATATGTACATAGAAGTTCAAAGGTAGTTTTTGTGGTCTGGAATGATATGAAATGTAACTGATTTCATCTCAAGATGTCTTTCATAATATTAGGTGAAGGATGAGCACATGTTTTGGAAAATTTATTATAGATTATTGTGTCTCTAGAGTAGAAATAGGATAAAATACCAATAGACACAGTCAGAGAGATTCCATGCATAGTGAAGGTCCGTGACCCTATCTGGGAGATAGTTGACCGACTAACAAAGTAGGTGAACTTCCATCACATTAGGAAGTAGAGTTCATTATAGGTTTTGAGGCAGTTGTACCAACATGAGATCATTTCCCTTTATGGGGTACCCTCGACGATTGTCTCTAATCATAACATGCAGTTTTCATAATGATTGTGGAGTGGGATGTAGGTGGAATTTAGGACCCAAGATATAGATGAGTATGTCCTTTCACTATAAAAGAAATAGGAAGGCCATGTGGAATATTTTGGTGTTAGAGCATATGATGAGGGCTTATGTGTTGGAATTTTACAAGTGCTTGGAGGATCACCTGCTCTTGCTAGATATTGAATACAATAGCATATATTACTCCACAATCAGAAAGGATCCTTTTGAGGCCCTTTGTAGAAGACCCTTTAGGTCACCTTTATGATTGATTTAGATTTATGATTCGTCTCTTGTGGGCCCAAATTTAGTGTAGGTGATAATAGGGAAAGTTCATATCATCCCGGAGGGTATGTGCATGGCCCTGAGAAGACAAAATTTCTACATAGATCAACTTGGTCAATACGTCGATTTCAAATAGGCAGACCTTATTTTTCTATGAGTCTCCCCATTATGAGGAATTTTAAGGTTTGGATAGAGAGGTATGATATCATTGATGTTCATTGGATTATTCGAGATCATGGAGAGGGTTGGTAATATTTCTTACCACCTCACCCTCCCCCCACTACAAGAGATGGGGCATGCTGTCTTCCACATTTTTCAGTTGAGTGGATACATGCCTGACCCTATGCACATCATTGAATGGGGTGACAAATACATCGTGGATGGATCAACCTTTTCAGAATTACCAGTGGTGATTTGGGACTGAAAGGATTTAAAATTTCATGGACATACCAACCCATTGGTTCACATGATATAGTAGCACAGAAACATATTTGATAGTTCATGGGAGTGGGAGAGCCGGTTACAGTATCAGTATCATTATTTTTTCTCCTAGTTCCATTTTTGGGTATGAAAATATTAAAGGTTGGGATTATGTAGAGACTCGTTTTTTAACTTGTAATACATTGAAATATTTCTAAACATATTTAAAAGGCTTAGCACTAAGATGATGTGCGATTTTGAGGCCTAGTGTGCCCAGAATTAATTTTAACAAAATATTAAATATATTTTGTATTACGCAGTCAAGGATTCTTATAGACAATGGGAATACTCATAAATAGTTCATTGGATCAAACATTTATGACCACCATTGAGTCTGAAATGTAGTGTTTACCCTATGTGGGACATAAAATGAGTGAACGCTGGAAGTTTGGACCACTTTAATGTTAGCAGTGTGTTAAGTGGGTTAAATTAATTAATTTATTTTATTATTTATTCATTTATTAATTAATTCAATTTATGTAAACTAAAATCCTCATAAATATATTTTTATTCTCTTTTGTCTAGGGTTGGTCTCAAAATTGTGGAATTGCTGAGGAGCTTTCCCATCCTCCTTTTTGTTAGATAATCAAATCGAATGATGATGAAACTCTAGGATTGAGTGGATAAGGACATAGAGAATGATACAACTCCTATAAAATTGTTAGTGAATTAATTCTTCATCAATTATCTATCCAAAATTGAGGTAGGACTCATCAATTATGGTTTCCACCCCTTTTGATTAAAATATTGAAAATGTTCAATACTATCAATATGATATTAATTAATTTGAGCATTTACAGAATCCCATGTATCAAAATAAATAATGTTTTTAATTTATTTCTTAATATTACATGTTTCCCACCCAAAAAGACCCACTATGAATTTTTTGTCCAATAACACATGAATAATGATTGTTATCACTTTTTTATTTGTTCTTCCCCACATCACTCATTGAATTCTTCATTGTTGGACCACAGGGTTTAGATTCAACTTTTCCAAGGTTGGTCCAATCGTGGTTGAACCCCCAGATTCATTAAAGTTCTATTAAGGACATGCTGCCCACTAGTTTTTGTAAGGACTGATAAATGAGCGGGGTGGTGTTTTTTTAATTGACCAGATCAGCAACACAGGTGCGTGTTTGTGATCAAAGGTGGTCTGTGATTAGGTTGATAACCCATTATTTTCCTAGTTGGCATGCAGTGATGACATGCCCTTTGAAGGGGTCATTTTGAAGTCATTGTTTTGTGTGTGATATTATAGTGGAGGTTGTTTTTCATAGATGTGATAATTAATGGATTAAGATCTTCGATGTGTTAGTCGGATGTGGTCAACATGACATGAATTAATACATATTATTATGAATAACAATAATGGTGATGATTTTATAAAAATTAAAGGATTATTTTTTTATCTTAAATAGTAATAATATTGGTGGCATAAAATGTGTGGATAATTAAATTAAATGGTTTCACTCTAGTGAAGAAAACATTATTTAAATTAAATGTATTTAATTTAATGTATTTTTTTTATTAATATTTTTCATTATACAAATAATAAGGGGATATTAATAAAATACGGTGGGTGTTTTAAAATTAATTTACTGATTAATGTAATTAAATTTTATGGAATTAATGATGATGTAATGGGAAATTAAAGGAATTAAAAATGAAATTAAAGGAGTTAAAAAGGTCAAGGTTGAATGAGGAGAATAAGTGTCTCATTGAGTATTTGTAGTAAGAGAGGCCCCGTATCCTTTGAGTGTGTATATAAAAATAAAAGTGGATTAAAAAGATAATAATTATAATAATATATTATTATTAATATTATTATTATTGAGTTTAAAATATTGTTTTGGATGCAAATCATTCATATGATATTCGATTGATGATCTGTTTATGGTAGCATGGTCTATGAATTGTGATGGTTATTTTAAAACTATGGATGTATACCATTTTTGGACTCATGCCTTGGGTCAATGAAACACCAAATAATAATATAATTATTTATAGTTTAGGATATTGTATCCAATATATCATCCTATTAGGGTGTCAAAATGATGAACTGTCTCTGATGCTGTGACACTGAAATTAAGGAAGGAATTTCAAGACAGATTTATGGTATTTAATTCAGATTTTTTGTTAAAACTATTGGTTACTCTTATTTATGGGATGTGTAATGATATGGAGATCCCACAGTCTCTTATTCATGTTTATTTAACTATGAATATATATATATATATATATATGTATATATATATATCCTTCTTCAGTAACCACTCCTTGGGTTTGTTTACTCTTCTCCCTGTAGAGGCAAAGATGTGTGGGGTATGATACATGATTTCTCTGTCTAGATTCTCATGGTTGAATTATTCTACTCTATTTTATGTGTGGGGGAAGGCATGATGGGTATTTTATCTACTCATTGTGTTTATCCCCTTGTGAATGGATGATCCTACTTCCATTATTTTTGGGTTGAGCTGTACTATTTCACTAATCCTTTCGTATCAAGTATCATACTCTTCAATTTTATCTCTTACTCCTCCCCCTTCTTATTTAGGGTAATTCTAATAGGTATGTTTATACTCACCACTGAATGGGCTTCTCATGCACTTGTCATATCTTATATAGATGATTGGCAGGTTGACAATGACATCAGAGGAGCTAAAGGATGTAGGGTTCTTGGACTGCTTATGATGGTAGTATCTTTGGATCTAAGAGCAATGCTCTATCATCTATTTTACTCTTATAGTTTTTATTATATTGCTACACCTTTCTGCCTAGGCATGAATTTTTACCCTTTTCTTTTTAGTTTCGACTACCTTACATTGTAATATTTTGAAGTCCATGAATGTTTTCTTGATTTATATAATTTTGACATCTTTTATTCATTCCCCTCGGTACTTTTTAATTGAGTTGGTTGTGTAAGTGTGTATACGTAGTTAGGAAAATTCCTCCCCGAGTTAGTTGTTCCTTCAACACTTGTTGCCAACCCCTACCCTATGGAGGCATGTATGGGGTGGTGGTGGCTCAATCCAAATCTTGGTTCGGGTCGTGATAATGAAAAACACATGAGAATTGAAATGAAGACCCTATAGATATATTTATATTCTGTAAAATGTAATAACTACATGATTTGGATTCAAAAGGATTCATTTTCTATCATATAATTTCATGATATGGTATCGTAGTAGATCCATCAAAGACATAAGAAATTAAATGATGGACTAGACCCACCATTGGGACTAATATCCATAGTTTTCATGGTTTAGCTGGATATTATGAAATTTTTGTGGAGAATTTCTCATGACTGTCTAATCCTCTAACCAAGATAACTAAAAAGGGTTCCAAGTTCATTTGGATATATTAATATGATTAAAATTTCATGGAACTAAAGAGAAGGTTAACTATCACACCAATGATTACATTACCCTATTGTAGATAAGTATTTTTAATATATATTGATTCATACAATAAGGGATTAGGAAGTGTTTTTATAATTAATAACATGGTTATAGAATATGCGTCATTATAGTTGATTATTCATGAGAAAAATTACCCAACTCAAGAATGGTAGTTATAATTATTAATTTTTTCATTAAATATATGGAGAAATTGTCTTTATAGAGAAATATGTGATATATATAGCAATCATAAAATTTTGAAATGTATCTTCACATTGATGGAGATGAACATATTGTAGAAAATATTGTTAGAGTTGATAAAGGATTATGACTACTCAATATATTACCACCCTAGGTAAGTGAATAAGGTGTCTAATTATATGAATCTAAAGGGTCATGATAGATTATTAATAAAGGGGATCATAAAATATCCAATATATGATGATTTTAAAAGGATGGATACAGAAATCTGGAAGGAAGGGGAGAAAGATCATATTACTCAATTGTATGTTCAACCCTTTACCCAATTGAAGATTAAATAGATTCATAAGGAAGATGTAGATATGTAAAATAAGGATAAATTTTTTTCATAGTTTATCATTTCTCATAACAAAATGATAAATTTTAGGAATCGTGTATGTGTTCCATCCAAATAAGACTTAAAAAAGGTTCTATTATGAAATGCTAATAGTTATTTATTATTTATTCATCTTGTAATTATGAAGATGAATAGAGACTTGAAATAATAAATATAGTGGGATGGAATGAATAGGTATATCACATAGGTTGTATATTGGTTCTTTGTATTCTTTAATGTTAATACTAAATGAAAAAAGTCCAAGGGGCTTTTTCATATATTACCCATACCATAATGGAAATGGGAGAAAATAACTATGGATTTTTTCATTGGACTCCCCAAAACCTCTAAATGGTTTAATACTATATGGGTGGTAGTTGATCATCTTATTATGTCATCACACTTCATCGATATTAGAGAAAACTCAACTTAGGATGATCTTTCATAGTAAATAAATGAAGTGTTAATGTTTCGTGTAGTAACATATTCTATTGTATCTTATCAAGATATGTGGTTTAGTTAAAAATTTATCGTGAATTCATCAAAAATAACGTAATATAGAATTTAGTTTCAACACTTATTATCATCCTCAGATATATGGTATTTCTAAAAGAACAATTAATATCATTGATGATAAATTGATATTATATTCATTGAATTTTATAGGTGGTTTTGATCGACAACTTCCACTAGTTTAGTTTTATTACAAAAATATCATTCACCCAGGCCTTCATATGGTTCCTGATGAATCCCTCTATGTAAATAAATATAGGGATCTAATGTACTGGGATGAAGTTATAAAAATAAATATATTGGGACCTTATATAGATGAATAAATGGAAGAGAAGGTAAGTTCCATTCAGTATCATTTCATTGAATTTGAATGTATGTAGAAATTGTATGCTAATAAATAATGGCGTGATCTAGAATTTTTAGTTGGTTATAAGGGGTTCCAGAGAATTTATCCAAGGAAGATGGCTGTTGTTGAGCATATGTTTCTTTTTACAATTTCGTTAATTTTTTTTTTGTTTTGATGCTCAAAAATTCCCACATTTATGTTACTAATGAATTTTGATTCAACCAAATTTCAAGAAATTAATATTCAATAGATTATTTATTGTTGACATATATTCAAGTAATTTATCCACATGAAATGTTTTTATGATGTATTATGGATGTGATTAAATGTATTCTGGAAACACTGTTTATACCCTGTGTTTGTAACCATAATGTATGTAATGGAAACCCAACATTAAAACTGAACATATGGATTGTATACCCTATTTTGTCATGAAATTATGGTTAAGAAAAACATTTTTCGTGAAAAACCCTATGTTTGAGGAATCAAAAATATGATCCACCAACCCCAATTTTGTGGTCAATCATACATTGTCAAAACTATATTTGTATATTTTTCATCACATTAACGAACTCCATGTTTGACAATTCAATGATGGTGTTTTATGTCTAAGTCATTACTCGTGATATATGAAAAAGTATTTCTAGAAGTAAATATCAATACAGAGCTCTTTTATGACCGATTCAAAGGAAGATTAAGATTTATTAAAAATATCATATTCAACAAAGTAAATTGTTTCTATTCTTATGGGAATTTACAACAATTTTAATTATTTTGAATTCAAATAATCAGGGTATATTATGTGATACATCTAGAAATTTTTTTATCTGAATCTATTCATCCTATAGTAAAAATAGTGAGATGTACTACATTGGAAGATTTTGAATATATAGAAAAGTTGATATACATTAGACATTTTTTCTATGAAATACAAAAAGTGTGTTGTTTCATTTAGAGCTATAATTTGGAGACATACATGTTCGGATCTATCAACATACTATTGATATTATTTCCACTACTAAATTTTATTCCTAAATCTTATTCTTCAAGAATAATGAATCATTGGTCAGAGATGCACATTGGAGACATAAATGTGTAAAAATATATCGGTTGGTTTCTTTATCTCTGTCTGTATAAAGAATGTTTGACATTGAATATATATTTGATTATGTCCATAATTGAAGATCTGAATAAATTTGTTAATTTTTACTCTAACAATGAGGTTTAAACATGTATTCTCATGAAAATAAATCTATATTTATTTGGTGGAATTTACACTACTTAGAATGTGTTGTGTTTAAGTTTCATGTTCTTACACTAAGATGTGGATCTACAATTCTTTCTAAAAGAACCACGTGGCTCTATAAATCCTTATTAAAAACGTGTTAACTACCTAAACTCGGTTTTTATTTAGAAGTCTCTTGATAAGAGTACCTATTAGAGATAATCACAAATCTCATTGAGTTGAGTGTTGGAGGATTAGACTAGGGTAAAATTATTCCCTGAACCAATATACATCATTGTGTTCATTTATTTTATTTATTTCTGTTTCTTACTCAAATTTATGAGAGAAAGAAAGGTTCACTACATAACAAAAGAGCTGTTCTGAATCTTCCAAAATTTCTGAAGACCACAATTCACCAACCATATGTCTTTATCTTCATCATTATCATTCTAACATAAAAATTGTTATAAAAGTAAGTTATATATTATTATATTTATATTTTTTTAAATCCTTGAATATTTATGGCTCTATTGGATAATGAAAAATAATATCAAAATATGGAATTGTTCGGGAATTGTTTTTCATCTATCCAATATCAACAGGTTTTATTATAATGATCTACTAAATATATATTAACTCTACCATGTTATAGTTAGAGATTCAAATGAAAACATCTTAAAAGGATTAATTATAGAAAATTTATTTTGATAATTAGAGGTACTTACTTTAATGATTATAATTATTGATGATATAAAGCATGTATGATTAGGTATTTCAAAATCTTCAAATAAGTACTTATTTGAAGGTTGTTAAACTATGTAATTTTCATATGTATGGTTTGGAATAATTGAATGATGAATAATAAATGAATTATTATCTCAATTAAAAATCAATGAATGCTATTGTGTGTGGCCTAAGAATATATGAATTCGATTGAGTATCTCAATGTGTTAATATATATGTTATGTGGGAGACTATTTTAATTTTAAATGAAGGAACATAAAGTATCAGATAATTAAGGTACACTACTATGAAATTAATGTTTTATATATCCATAATGAATGAGGAAGAAACTATCTCTCAAATAAATGAATTAATGATATAGATGTTCAATAGTGTCACTAATTTGGGAGATCCAACTTCATAATCAGAAAAAGTTATAAATGTCCTTGTATTAATACCCTATATGTGGAATGGAATATCTGTATCTATACATCAATCTACACTTGTGAAAAAATTATATATAAATAAGTTTACTTAAAAAGTAAGGGTGTATGAAGCTGAGATGAATGATGAAGATGAAATTAATATAAATCATGAGGAAGCTTATCTCAAAACTACTATAGATTAATTATCTAGTTAAAATCATCTATATTTGTATAAATATTTATCAAATCTCACAATGAAATTTTAAAATCTATTTAGAAAGAAAAAGAAATTTATTGAAGAAAATAGATCATGTGAATGAAAGCGAAAATGCCATAAAAAGGATAAAATTATTCTACTAAAATCTCCAAGAAAATACAATTTTAAGAGAAATATAAAGAACGTTATGAAGGTTACCCAGAGTAATATGTATGGTTCAAACAATTAATTGTCTATAGATTTTGAGACTCAGCATTAAAAAAATGATAGGTCTTATGACCCATAACGATCCTGAGGTACAATCTTATTACTCTTAGAACTATAATTTGTATAATATGTTTTAAAATGAATTAAATAATTATTTCTTCATGCTACAAGACAAATATAAATTCTTAAAGAAATATCATTTAAAAATTATAAATTGTATGATATAGTTTTATTATGCGATGAAAATATTTTAAAATATATTATAGATTTAATGTATTATTATTCCAATTTTTTTTGTGATTTGCATGATAATAAAATTAATGAATTATTTTCTAAATTAAATGATTTAAAACATTTTTATACTATTATGATAAAAGGAGAAAAATATTTAAATCAAATTCTTTTGAAAAATAAAATTTAAAAAGGAAAAATAGGAATATGAAGCAATAGTGAAGTAAAAAAACTATATAAAAATTATTTTGTTCCCTGGATAAATAGAAAAAACTATTTATATTGTTAAATGATTTTATTATGGTATTAAAGGAAATTTGGTGAATTATTTTAGGTTTATAAAACCATAAATTTATAGTGGTAAAACTTTTTATTACTTAAAATATTTTTATAACATGAGTAATATAAATCCAATTCAAAATAAACAAATTTGGATACCTAAAAGTTTTATTGTTAATACTACTGAACCCAAAATTATATGTGCACCAAAATGTATATTAATTTGATGTTTCATATGAATATAACACAATACTACATTTTTAAATATTTTAGTGGTCGATCAATTGGTATATGAAATTATCTTCTAAATGAGTGAAAAAATATTATATAGTTTGTAATAAAAAAACCTCAGTACTAAAATAACTAATCCAGGAAGTATTTCAATTTTATATTTGTATACTTTTAGTACATTAACTTATCTATATATGGGTAGAAAAATATATATCAAATGTTATATAGACTCTTCTTTTCTCTTTAAATCAATATTTATTCTATATTTTTGTACTTTATTTACTAAACAAAATCGAATATCATTAAAAATTGTTTTTAATTTCTAAATATTTCATAAATTACAACATGAAAAAAATAAAAAAATAAATAAGACTATATATTTTTTTTCTTAAAGTATCATTTGTTTACGAAAAATGGAATTATTTTATTACATAATATATAATGATTATTTAGTATTTCTCTTCTAATTAAAAAGAAACATAATTTATAATGTGTAAGAACATATTGTTTCATCTTCTTCATAAAAATTAAAATTATGAAATTGTCTTCTTGAAAATATCATGTTAAAATGATTCTGAAAACCAATCACATAATGATGAAGTAGTAAAAACTTCATGTTTAGAAGAAATTATTTCTCACAAAAAGAATAAAATTATTCCTTTTATTTTTCCAAATGAATAGTATATTTAATAATTGGAATATTCATTTGGAAATTATTCTGAACGAAATATTAAAATTTATAGTCATGAAGAACTGGAAGTCTCTTCTTCCAAAAATATCTTATGAATGGATTTCGTTTAATGTCATCCATTTGAATGAATAAAAAGTAATGTTTCATATAGATATTGATATGTCTAAAATTTTTTATGAAGATCTATAGAAAAAATCTATATCCAAAATGGTTTTTGATTCATTACAAAAAGAATATAATAATATGATATATACTTCTATCTTGAAATAATACATTGAAGCTTTCAAGGAAAAATACTAACTAAGATGGAGTTACTCAAAAGAGAAGATATTAACAAACTATATCTTGATAAGATGAAGATATTTCATATTGAATAGTGTTTTCCTTCTTCGCATCAATGAATAAAATATTGTCAAAATAGTTTATAAGAATTTTTCGGTGTTTAAACTTCTCTAAGTGGAAAATTTTAAACATTTGACAGTTCTGATAATATTTCCACTTCTTTCTAAACCCATATATTTTATTTTCTATTTATTTAAAATAAATATTGTATATATTATTTTTAATATTTTTTTTATTGAAAAAATAAGTGTTGTTAGTTGGTTTGTAATTTCTTTTTCGTTATCTTTCATGATCATATACATAATATTTAATTATCATTTAAAAAAAAGTATTTCTAAAAATAATAATAATAATTTTTTAATTATGTGGGAAATATTTTTTTTTGAATGTTTTTATTCATTGAATATCATATATGCTAAGATTATGTTTTAGGTTAAAGAGAAAATCATTTTATTCACTAAAATATTCTATTTTATTTTTATCCTCGACTACATATCTCTATCTTTTCAAAGAATGAATTTAGGATGAGATTATTTAAAAAACACTTTATACCAATTTTTTTTATGTCACAAAAGGGGGTTCTTTTATAATTTTCAAATATTATATTTTTGATGTTACTGGGGAAATGTTTTATATCTTTAATGTTATCATCATTATAGAAAATATGGAAAACTTTGTCCTTAATAGTCTTGAAATATGGGATATGGGTAGATGCATACAATAGGGGAGATGTTTTTTTAAATAAAACTTATATAAATTTATAATAAATAATAAATATAAAAGGGGATGAAATTTATTTTGTTTTTTATATTTTCATGGGTTTTGTAAACATCAAAAAGTATGATATTATTGAGAATGTTCTTATTCAAAAATTTCTCTAGTTTCTTTTTGGTTTTGATACTAAAAAACCCCTAATATATAATATTATTAAATATTATTTTAAGTGAATTTCATGAAATTAATATTATTTATAGAATTTATTCTTTAATTATATTCAATTCAATGATCTATAGGAAATTTATGTTAATTTATTATGGAACTGATTAAACGTATTCTAGAAATAGTGTCTATACCCTACATTTGTAATTGTAATGTAAGGAATGAATACCCTATGATTGAAATAGAATGTATTGATTATATACCCTATACTATCAGGAATGTATGTTTTAGAAAACATATGTTTATGAAGAACACTATGTTATACGAAAAAAAAATATTGTACATCAACCATACTTGTTTGATCATCTATAAGTTTTCAAGCCTATGTTTGGAGTTCTATCATCTAATGAAGGAACCATACATTTTACTATTCAAATATAAAGTTTTAAGTCTATTATATTATCCATGACATATGAAATGACCTTGATGGATGTAAAGATATATTAATATCTATTTAATGATGTATTCAAAGTCTCGTTATGATAGTTTTTGAATCTCATATTTAATAGAATAAATCATTTCTATTCCAATAGGATGTTTGGACTCACTTGAAGGATTTATTATTCAAATATCCATGATTTACTATGCGATATTTCTGAAATTTTTTTGATCTAAGGTTGTTCTACCTATAATATAAATATCAAGACAGTTTTCATGGAAATACGATGAATATAATGAAATGGTGATATACATAAGAAAATCCATGCATAAAATACTATATGTGTGTCATTTCCATCAGAGCTATCCTTTAGAGACATACATGTTTTGATCTATCAACTCAGTTCTATTGTTTTTTAAGCTACTTTATTTTATTGTTACACCTTTTTTTAATAATGAAAATTAATTCATTAAAGATAAGCTTTTGAAATATACATTTCTAGTCATATGTCTCATGCTTTCTCTATCATCGTAAGATGAAATCATGTGTAACAATGATAATCTATTTACTGTTGTGATTTTTAATGATTTATATACATCTATTAGTTGTTACTGAAACTGTGAATTTTAAACATGTATTCTAAAAACAATCAACCTCTATTTTTTGGTGGAATTTTGAAAACTCATACACAATAGTTGTTATGTGTTAGCTAATTTCACTATGATATTGGATTATGGTTCCATATTAAAGACCCAGAATGCTCTGTTAAAGCCTAATTGTAATGGTTTCAACTTCCTGCACTTTGTTTTTGTTTAGAGGTATTTAGATAAAAGGACCAAACTGTGAAACCCACCATGCTCGAGGATTTGGGCATTGGTGGAGTGGACTAGGGTATCATAGGGTCGTGAACCACTATACATCATTGTGCTCATTTAATTCATTTAATTCCACTCCTCACTCTACTTTAGTAAATAATGAATGGTTTCCTACTTACCATGAGAGGTGTATTGAATCTTTCATAAGTTATGAAAACCACAAATCAAACCCAATTTTTTCATTGTCTTTGTCATTATCATTCCAACCTAATAGTTTTGATGTTTTGGAAGAAAGGGAATCTATACCAAAGGTATATTTATCTTTAATCTTATCAGGACAACAACCTATCACTCGGTACATTGTGCAAATATCTATCAATTCTAAAATATTTCCCTTGAATCTCTCTTGAATAAGTATATACCGAACACCTCATATATACAACACTCATTGTTCATAACGCTGGAGCAAGATCTTTCTTATGAGGAATAACCAGTTGAAATTATGGATCATATAGAGAATCTTCTATAAAACAAGACCACTCACCTAGTCAAATTTGTATGGAGACCATTAAAATTAATGGAATTTACATGGGAAATTTAGGATATGAGAAGGCATACGAATCTTCGTTTTTAGTATGAGAGTGATGAATTTTGAGCGAGGAATTCAGTTTAAGGAGATAGAACGTAACACCTAGAGTTTTTATAAACATCTTTCCAAATAAATTATTTTCCTTTAAATCCATGAATCATACACTACACCATGTTAATGTTTTTTATATGTTACACCTAGAAAAACATGTTCTACATGCAAAACTGACTTGGATTTCATTACACACTATAATGAGTTTCTATCGAACATTATTATTTTTATTGTAATTATCTAAACATTGGTTATATAGTAGCCATTAAATAAGGTAATATGAATAGTAATAAATACTTTTTAATATTATTTATACTTTCATTTATATAAATAACAAATATTTATAACAAGGTAAGAAATTTTTTTATAAGTCTTTATATGTTTGAAAATACTTTTTCTCAAATGATCTTATTTCTATGTCATATTGTGAACAATAATAAAACTAATTTTAGACACTTTTATAAATTTAATTTCCTAAAATAAAATTCATATTTTATTTCATAATTTCAAAATGAGGTTAGGGTTAATTTTAGATATGTTTATAAAAAATCATTTTGGATGAATTGTGAATAATATACAGAATTATAATTCTAAAAAACTTTTTAATCTAAATAATTTATACAATTAAATTATTTTTTTATTCTGTTTTAAAGTTTAATTAGATCAATTTTATTTCAATTAATCCAATTTATATTATTTAAGCCAATTTCGCATTTAAATTGTTTATAAAGACATTTATGACTTTAAAGAAGTTTCACTTATATACCTATTGTCGTGACACATCTATGGGATTCATTTTAAATTGATTTTTGTCCCTTATGTTATTATAATTTTGAGAATAGATTAACTATATGGAATTATTATAATTTATTATTTCTAAAAAGGTCAATATAGTTTTTTAAAAAAACATTGCTGAAAGTAAATAAAATTAATTATAGCAATTAAGGTAAAAGCAAGATTACATAATGGTTAAACGTTAATGTTGACAAGATAAATGACCTAGACACATTTCCAAAAGCCATTTTGTGTACATATTTTAACCAAATCCCCTATATTATATAATTTTTACAATTATTTGAGGTAGATAATTTGAGGGAGATCTCTTAATAGTTTTTACCTTCGTAAATTTACAATAATTCCACTCCTCATCCACTATAAATAGGCACTCACCCATCCAACCTTTTAAAATCTCTCAAATAAATTTATTCTAAAAAATATATGATAATATTCTCCAAAAATCCATAAATTTATCCTATAATCCTCCCTTTTTTAATAAATACGATCATGTAATCTCGTTGTTGAAAACCATGAGGACTTACCCAAAGAAGATGTAACATCATTCCACAAACTCTTTTGGTTCATTTCCATTCTCCACCACCTAAACTATTTTTATTAAATATTATATAACAAAAATAATATTATAAATTTAATGATATTTTATTCTTATTATGGTTTTACCTGCACATACACTCACTTCCAACTAATGGGTAAATAACTTATCATTCATGTGTACGACATATAATCACCTCGCGAAATGATGTTGTTCGGTTTTCATTTACCTCCTCTCATGGGTGGAAATTATGATATAAAATATATTTTTATATGATATATATTATATTTATGATTATTTTATAATTATTTAATTTTTATATAAAACATACCTTCATGATTTCCATTTTGTGTAAATACAATACCTTCGCTTATGGATATGTGGATTACCACATCCTCAAAAAGACGCGATTCATTCATACATTACATGGAATTTATTAAAGATGGTATTAGTGAACTTTTATGAAATATATTACCTAATAATTATATTTTAATGATATTATAGTATATATATATATATATATATATTTTACCTTTTTTCTTTCAAAATGATAATAAAAGGTAAACTGCTTCCATCCGTATGTACGGTCTATTGTCTCCATTAACGGTGTATTTAATTTATATTTATATATTTTATATATTATTATAAATATTCATATAAGGAAAATATATTTAATTTATATCATATTTCACTTTTTCCAAATAAGTAAATCATGATTAAAGAAGAGGGAAAAAAATAATAATTTAAAATATGAATGAATAACAATGAAGATAATACCTGAATCATAACATTAACATAGAATTGTTAATAAATGGGTAATATAAATTCATAAAAAAAATAATTTATGGTATTATAAATAAGAATATTGTTATTTATTATATTTATACTAATCCAATATTTATTATAAAAGAATTTTGTTTGCATACAATGAAAGTTAAGATATAAGGTAAGGGTTTTCTTGTCTCACTTTTATCTCTATAAGACTTATTCCTTATTCGCTACACATGTATTTTTTTTTGTGTATATACTTACCATGAATATAATTAATGAATATTTACCTTATATTTATGGTCATTTACATATCCATTTGATGATCACTCTTTCTAGGGGTCTAACAGTTCAAAATTTAGCAAATTAGTAAGGTAGTTTTCTCTCTATCTACCTTCATAGATGCACATGTTTTGTTATGAACCTATGTACAATTATGAGGTGTATGTACTGCCATTTTACATGTTATAATATGAATCACCTTATTTTTTGATAATTAAAGCTTCATGTAATTTTATTTTCTTACATGGGGAGTATGATTAAAAGGTACTAAGTGGTAAGAGTTTACTGCAATAATCATGTCATTTATTGGGATAGTTATGATTTCATTCGTGAAATCTTATGAACCAAATATCAAGAAAACTCATGAAATTTATTCCCCTATGTTTTTTCAGGATTGATTAATATATTATTACCATTTTCCTACTCTTTGGTACATAAGATAATTAAGAATTTTAATTAAGATAATATGATATCATTTCACTTTTCTGTCATTAATCTGTGTATTTCAAAAACCATGTTTTCAAAAAAGATCTTCAAAAAATGTTTTAAAAATGATATTTAATTCTAATTTTCATTGAAAAGTATTTCAAATTTTTTATGGTTTTCAATGCCTCCACTATAATTATTAAAAGCAGGTTTTAAATATAAATGTCTTCAAAAATGTTTTATAATTTAAAAAGGGGTTTTCAGATAAGAAATTATATTTTCCTTAATAAATAATTTTAAAAGGATATTTACAAATTATTTCCCATATAGGATTGAATATTTTGGTGTTAATGATTCCTTTTTGTATAAAACTATCCCATGGTTCCATTTATATTATTTATCTTAATGGATTATGTTTTTATGGAATGATGTTTATGAAGATCTTTCCTCATTAATAGGTTATATGCTCATGATACCTACTTAATATCATGGGTTATTATTTGATGAAATTGTGTTGAAACATTTATCATTTTCTATATGATATGATATGATACCTATTTCATTTCATGGGTTATGATATGATGGTTCATGATCTTGTGGTGAACATATGTATGATTTCATTATGAGATAGGTGGTACTTATATCTCCCTCTAATGAATTGGGTATAGATTTATATATGATGATATAGAAATTTTTGTAATGGTGTGTTAAAATGGTTTAGTAAATATATTTTTCCACTAATATGGTATTGGGAGTGTTTCCCTCAGATTTCGGGGATGATCTCCTTTGATGGGAGTTTCAAACATTCCGATTGGTTTCTAACGGGTTTGTTCGTAGAACCGAAAACATATAATGATTCCACATCCATTCGGCCCTACTTTACAAAGGTAGGTGCTCATTAGTTTGTGGACTGATGAGGCTTAGGAATTTGCATTGGTCGAGAGGATGAGAGGTTGGACTCATCACACCTTTTTGAGGGGAATTATTGTCTACTCCGGGGCTCTCTTTATAGATTTAAGTTATGTTCGTGAATCCTTATAACATTACATAGTATAAAATGAGTTTTCCTTTAGATTTGAAAATCAATGATCGATATGTAGAAAATTTAGAGAATCTTTTATATGTATTCGAGGTTCTTCATCGATAGAGAATCATCTGTATTTATTAGAGATTCTTGGTCAATGGTAACCTTCGACACATTTATATAGAAGTCTCTTGGTCATTATGATGACCATGCTGGTTTTAAAGCCACTCTGTGGGGCACTTGAAGTTTATTGTCATTCAGAAGGACATAAATTATTTCAATGTTGGGATCGAACCTGCAGACGGGCTACCTACGCATCCTTTGTTTAGAAAAGGAATCATAACCCACGTAGTTCGTGTAAGGGAGTATGATGTTTATTATTGATGGCTCAAAGAAGGATTTCATAATTACTTTTACACTCTAAGCTCACGTGAGTCATGCTCGATGTGAGAAACAATAGGTATTGGTAAAAAATTAGACAATTGTGTCATAAAAGATGCAATTATAAGAAATAATGTGGGGCTTATGTATGTATGACTGCCCAGATAAATGAAAGGTTAGGATTTACTTGAGGGATGAAATCCAGAAGCAGGTTTCATAAAGGCATATGTGTTTTATGGAGATTTTGAATACTCTAACTTTGGGCTTACTCCTGAAAAGGAGGCCCAAATTAGGAGAGGACTTATGATTTGGGTTTTATTCCTGAAAAGGAATCCCACATCAAAGGTAAATTAGGACTGGATAAGAGAATTATGACTGGGGCTTACTCCGGAAAAGGAGCCCCAGGTTA
Source organism: Viscum album (assembly GCA_963277665.1). Classification (NCBI taxonomy): domain Eukaryota; kingdom Viridiplantae; phylum Streptophyta; class Magnoliopsida; order Santalales; family Viscaceae; genus Viscum; species Viscum album. The sequence goes on along the minus strand of OY728134.1, from coordinate 1,467,901,502 downwards.
AGAGATCTCTCATCTTAATGGATGAGGTTGAATGAATGAAATCTCAATCTTTAGTGACATAAAGGTGTGTAAATCACTAGGTTTTGAGAGATTTTCCACAGAATTCCTTTCAGATAAGGTAGTCAAATCAAGAAATCATGCCATAAATGGCTTTGAAGAGTGTCTTGAAGACTGAATCTTGAATAGGAAATATGGAATAGCATAAGAGGGGTGAAATGGGCAAGAAGGGAGCCTAAAAAGGCAGGGGCGCGCAATTTCTGGCAGGCGCGCAGGTACTGCGTGGGCGCCTAAGTCATGGTCACGCAGGTATGCCTGAGCGACATATGGGGTACTTGCGCGAAGGCTAACCAGCAGGGTAATACTTGAGCGACTCTTGATTAAAGCCTTTAGAATTCTCTTGAGGTTCTTCCAGAAGAGGGGCGCGCAAGTTCTATTGAAGGAGTAAGACGGCGCGCAAGTGTGGCCTTTTCCCTTAAGGGCTGGCCACTCTGGCGCGCAAGTGTTGATGAGTTTCAACACTTAGGCCTTCCTCCCCCTCTTTAGATCTTCCGTTCTAGGTAAGAAATTACCTTATAGGTGTTTCGGAAGCTTTGAGAGGAGACTAGGGCGCCGAGAGCTCAAATGCGAGTTTATGGAAAAAATCCTCTTCGAATGGGGGGCCCACAGGGTCTATTTATTGGCAGGAGAAGACCCCGGGCGGTTATCACTTAGGTCGCGCAAGTGACTTATGCGACCATCATGTGTTGCGCAAGTAGACATGCGCGACAGTGATATACCTTGTGCGGCACATGTGCTCTTGATCCCTTTTTCATGCCTTTGTCGATTTTTGATGTTTTCTTCAAAGGATGAATCGATTTCTGCTAAGTCATTTCCCTTTCCATTCTTTTAGACAGTGTAACGTAAAGGACCGTCAACAAAAGTCCCCCCTCAGAGTTGGATCCAAAAGAATTGCGGATTTGACTCTGAGGAAAAGAAGAAAACTAATGGAAAGGTGGCGTGGAACTTTGGGCGCACAAAATGAGCTTCGAGTGCACAGAATCCGCTGCGCAGGGGTACGACCTTTAGTTGCCCAGGATATGGCATGCAGGGTTCGGGCCGCGTCTATAAATAGAGGGCCTCCCTTCCGTACAATGCATCCGGATTTCCGGACTTCACACCTTCAAGCTCTCGCCGCGCAGGTCACCTTAACCGCGCATGTTGCTCTGTTTTCCAGTGTTTCCTTGATGGCGCGCTGCTGTCAAGGTATCTTGACTTACGTGGTGATACCTACGCGCCATATACTTGCGCGGCATATCCATACTTGCGCGCCATGTTTTTAGACTTGCGTGTCTTAATTCCTTTGCCATTTTTCTGAATTCTTTCAAAAATTTTATGAAAAAATAAACCCATTTAAGAGTTAGTTTATTCAACTTTTGTGCAGATTCAATGGCTATTAAGGGAATTAAAATGGCTGATGAACTGGCTAGCAAGAGGATTGATTATATGGTGAACATCATTGGCCATGATTACTATGATATCTGTGACAGCACTTTCCCATATTTGGCTGAGTACTTGAAGAAATATCATCTTAATTTCCTACAGAGAATATACATGTCCCTGTATGGTCATGGTCATCTGCAAGGAGTCAATGTTCCAAATGCAAAGAACTATACACCTGAAATGTAGCTGCACTGCTACTCCTCTATTTCGGTTATGCTATGCATTAAGAGTAACAACAATGGTGTGAACTTTCTAATTCTTCCTCCATGTCATTTTCTTGCAGATATGAAAATGGAAAACCCATGGGTTGAAATGTTTTCCGCTGTCAGTTGGTGGAGAGAAGACAAACATGGCATTAGAGAAATATCTGAAAAGAGTACTCTCTCCAAATGGCTCTTTACTTCCAATGCTCCATTCTCAAATCCATGTATCCATCTTCCGAGTCTGTTGGACAGAAACAGAGTCACTGTTTGATCAGTAGAAAATTTTCTCAAACCGCACTCAAGAACATCCTTTTACAACTGTTCCAAGAAGAGCTAGTATTACTGCATCTCTTATTGTATCCAGTTGAATGAATGAATTCCAGGTGGTGGCTAATGAAGCTCAGGATGCCGTAAATCAAATGAAGAGTTATGTTGATAGCCTCTTGTAATTCTTGAAAAAGAGAAGAGACTCGAGTCTGTGGATGTCCTTCTAACTCTTGTGCATCAATGAAAAAAACTTTCACCTTCACTCATTTGTACCTACATTCTCTTTTGCTAAATGCTTTAGATCTTACCTAAGCCAATGGGCCTAGTAAGCATAGTTTTATTTTTACTAGGATTAATGTAAATAACCCTACAAACTTCAAACCTTTTAATTTCTCAATGTTACCTAAATCATACAAAATGTATGTTTAGTGAGCTAAGAAGTTGACTTTTATTCAGAGTTCCCTTTTCTTTTGTGGGAAGTTTAAAGTCATGTATGTCGGACATAAAAAGGCTAATGTTTAAGGTCGAAATAGCTTTGACCAAAATGGATTAGAATTGACTCAATTCCTTGAAAACCCATCTGAAAACATATTACCATATTCAAGTATGAGGGAAAATATGTAAGTTATGACTTAAGAATATTTGAATATGAGGAATGAAATGAAAAAGAGATAAAAGGCATTAGAAGAAGTAGTTTCTAAGAATGAAGTTACCATTATTTAACAAACCCATTAGGGGGTTGAATTATGCAGGTCCACCTAAGGGAATTGGCTGCATAGTTAAATAAAATAGTATCTTTTGGCTAACAAGTCTGTTATGTAGACTGTTTATGCAAGGCCACCTATGGGAACGTGCTGCATAGTCAGGCAAAAGAACTCTCAGAAATTTACTTTCCTAGTGCAAAAAGCCAGTGAAAGTTTATGGAGATTCAAATCTTCCAAAGTATAGAGTTTTCTATATGGAAAGAGGTACTTGAATAGGGAAAATATATTTCCAAACAAGATTATCGAAGAACTGGATGAATATCACTCCTACGAAGGTCTGACCCAAACGTAGGGAAGGAGAATATAAACCATAGACTTGAATACTTTCAGATCATGAAAAAGGATATGGGACAAATATGTTAAGGATGACTTTTTTTGCGGATCCCTACATACTATCATTTAAGACAAATAAGGACAAAAGAGGCATTCTTCCCAATAATGAAGTTACCATTATTTAACAAACCCGTTAGGGGGTTGAATTATGCAGGGCCACCTAAGGGAATTGGCTTCATAGTCAAATAATAGTATTTTTTGGCTAACAAGTCTGTTATGTAGATTATTTATGCAAGGCCGCCTATGGGCACGTGCTGCATAGTCAGGAAAAAGAATTCTCATAAGTTTGACATTTTTGTGACCTAGATGTCATGAAAAGGGTTTGTGAAGATCTGAAAATATTTAAGGTTAGGATTATGACACATAAAGATGGATATTGTTCAATGTATATAGAGACACACAGATCAATGCTAACCATAATCATGTTGTGGCTGGGTCCTGAATTGTAATGTTAGTCTTCACTACGTATCCCATAAGGATAAGAATCAAGTCAAACGTAGTTCTTAAACTACAGTTTAACATCGTGTGGGACAAAATTATTAGAGATATTTGTTTAGGGTCATAGAGCTTGGACCATTGTAATAAATACACAGTGTGTGTTTTCATGGGGACTTTTCAGCGAAGGGACTGAAAGTGGAATTTGGGGTTAGGCCCAAAGACATGGGGCTGGATTCGAGGGACACTCGAACGTTCCTACGTATCCCATAATGATGGGAATCAAGCCCACATAGTTCTAGAAATACCCTTTGTACAAATTTGGTCCATACATGTGAAGGGTGAAAGGGGACATTAGTACAATGATGGTTTAACCCAAGATAAAAGGTTTGGGTGTTTCCTTGTATGTATGTAGTATTTGAAAAGAAACATGATTGAAAAAACAATGTAAATATTGGTTCCCTCTCAGGTGAGGGTATCAAAGAATATTGTAGTTTATTGTCATACTGGACAAAAGTGTTGTATAGTTTAACGTCGTATAACAAGGATGAAAGTGAACCAATGTAAAGATATTGATTCTAGAGGCGGTTTCACGAATCAACATCGTATGAGATGGAGGTGAACCGATATGAAGAGATTGGTTTTGGGCTTGAACCTTGGGAGGTTGCCTATATACCCAGCCTAGAATGCAAGGATCAAAGTCCGTGTAGTTCAATTAAATAATGAATTAATGATCAAGTTGTTCTTGGGGACAACGACCTAAATAAAAAAAATAAAATAAAAAAAATGTTGTTGGGACTTACACATAGTTTGCGGCCCAAAGAGAGTGTTATGGTTGAGGTTTGATCTAAGAAGACGTGAGTCATACTCGGTGTGAGAAACAACAGGTAACAACAACCTTAACGATGTATAGTATAATGTCATGTAGGACATATAAAGGGACTATGCAGTTTAGAGTCTTGCAGTTAGGACTATTGGTGCTGCACAGTTTAGTGTCATGTAGCAGGGACAATGTACAGTTTAATATCATGTAGGACATATCAAGGAATTTATGTACAATTTAGTGTCATGTAGTTAAGACGATGGGGACAATAGAGTTTAACGTCATGTTGGATGAAAGGGGGATTGTGCAGCTTAATGTCATGCAGTGAGTACAAAAGAGTACACCATTTATTGTCGTGTTGGACGCATTAAGGATTTTTTCCACAGTTTAGCGTCATGTTGGACGAAAGTGCGAATAGTTTAAGGTCATATGCATGAACCGTTGATGGTGCAGTTTAATGTCATGCTGGACAAAAGTGTAGTTTAAGGTCATACATGACCTTTGATGATTATGTAGTTTAACGTCTTTCCGGACATAAGGGACTTTTATACAGTTTAGATTCATGTAGTTAGGACGTCACAGTTTAACATCTTGCTGGATATAAGGGACTTTCAAATAGTTTAGGGGCATATTCATGGACCGTTGATGATGCAGTTTAAAGTCATACTGAACCATTGATGTAGTTTAATGTCATACATGACCTAGTTGCAGTTTAGGGTTATACTGGACCATTTAGGAAACTTTTTCACAGTTTAACGTCGTGTGGGATGAAGTAGCAGTTTGAGGTAATACTGGAACATTGCTCTATAGTTTAACGTCATATATCAAGGACGAACTGGGGCTGCACAGTTTAATGTCATGTTGCAGGGACAAACTGGTGCTGCACAGTTTAATGTCATGTTGCGGGGAAAAACTGGTGGTGCACAGTTTAATGTCATGTTGCAGGGACAAACTGGTGATGCACAGTTTAATGTCATGTTGCAGGGACAAACTGGTGCTGCACAGTTTAATGTCATGTTGCAGGGGCAAAATTCATACTTTGCAGTTTATACAAAATACCTCTTCAAACATTTGGCATTGGTTGGAGTAGTGATGAGTTCTCCATCCATAGAGATTAATGAATAAGCTCCATTGGAGTAGAACCTATGTATTGAATAAGGTCCTTCCCATTTGGCTCAAGTTTGGGAGGTTTCTTTCCTGGTATCATTGGAGTTCTGAGAACTAATACCAATTCTCCCCGAGTGAATGAACGAAGACGAACGTTTTTGTTAAAAGCTCATGCTATTCGATTCTGATAGACTTCCAAGTGGTGCAAAGTGCACAATATTTTCTCATATAACCATTCCGATTCATTCAATCGCTTTTGATATTGTTCATATGTAGATGATTGATCACAAATGGAAACTTTGAGTGAGGGTAGTTGAACTTCAGTGGGAAATACGACTTCCATTCCATATACCAATGAATATGGAGTTGACCGAGTTGCAGTGCGGGTGGTAGTCCGATAAGCCCATAAAGCATGAAAGAGTTTATCAGGCCATGACCTCTTATCTTTATCTACCATCTTTTTTAGTATATTTGGAAGAGTCTTGTTAAAGGATTCTATCTGGGCGTTGGCCGCTACATGATACCGAGATGAATGGTTGGATTTGATGTTGTATTCTTGATACAACTTCTTCACCTCGAATGAACAGAAATTGGTGCCATTGTTCGTCAATATGGTATGAGGGACACTAAATATGGTAATTATGTTAGACTTGATGAAGCTAACAATTCATTTAGAACTGAATTCCTTGAGAGTTATTTCTTCTGCCCATTTGGAAAAGTAGTCAGTGGCAGTAAGAATGTACCTAAATTGCTTGGCTGTAGTTGAAGGGTAAGGTCCCACCACATCCATTCCCCATGTGTAAAATGGCAATGAGTATTTATCTATATGAAGCAACTCTAGAGGTTGATGAATAAAGTTGGAATGTACTTGGCATGAATGACACTTCTTTGGGAAATCAACACAATCTCGTATCATTGAAGGCCAAAAGTATCCAAGCCTTCGAATCTAATCAGGCAGTCTATGTTCAGACTGGTGGGCACCATAGAGTCCTGCATGCACTTATTTTATGACAGCCATTGTCTCTTCACCATCAATGCATCTGAAGAGAACTCCATCAAAACCACATTTGTAGAGAATTTTCTGTAGGTGATCTGGGCTATCATAAAGAGTAAAATTAACCACACGTCACCAGATTTGTTCTTTCTCATCTCTATTAGATGGAAGTGTTCCATTTTGAATGTATTCTCTGATAGGTGACATCCAACCTATAGTATGACCATACGGTTCAGGAATGGGAAAAATTTCATTAATTTCCTCTGTTCTGATTCGAGCATAAGGTGAAATTGCACGACGATGGGCAATACTGATGGTTGTATCATCCCGATTTGGATCTGCTAGAGCTGTGGCTATATTAGCCAATGCATCAGCTTGATCATTTTGTGATCTTGGGCCATAAGAAAATGTCAGTTCCAAAGCGAATTCCGCCATTAACTCTCTGACGTAATCATACAAAGGGATTAGTTCTTCTTTTCTGATGGCATAATCCCCATTGACTTGTTTGATTACCAGGTCTGAATCACCTTTCAGCTTTAAGTGATTCTCTTGTGCTTGAATCGCTTATTACAAGCCTACGATGAGAGCTTGGTATTATGCTTCATTATTGGTACCACCTTCCCACAATAAGAAGGAATAAGGTAACACTGCCTTTTCTAGAGAAATGAGCACAATTCTTAATCCAACTTTGTTGAATTTAGGATTTTCCATTTTCCTCCCTGTTGGACTTCTGGAAGAACCATCAAAATACATTTCCCATGCGTGAGGTCTTTCTTGAATAGAGAAGACTTCCTCATCAGGGAGTTCAATATTTGAAGATGTATCTTCCACTAAAGGGTGTTTAGCCAGGAAATCAGCCAGAGCATGGCCCTTTATCACCTTTTGAGACACATACTGAATGTCTAATTGCTGCAAAATAACTGCCCACCTTTCCAGACGACCTGTAAGCATTGGACGACTAAGGATAAATTTGAGTGGGTTATTACGAGATACTAATTGGACCTCGTGATGTTGCAGGTAGTGTCTCATCTTCTGAACTGCAAAGATTAATGCCAGGCAGTACTTCTCAATACTTGAATACCGGGTTTCTGCTTCAAGCATTGTTGACTAAGATAGTAGAGACTGTTTTCATTCCCAGCATCATTCTTTTGAGGAAGAAAGGCACCCAATGATCACTCTAGAGCTGTCATGTAGAGGATAAGTGGTCTTCCTTCAACAGGTGGCATGAGTACCGGTGGACTCAAGAGGTATTTATTGAGAATATCGAATGCTTCTTGACATTCTTCAGTCCACTAGTAAGTGACTCCCTTCTTCGTCAATTTGGTGAAGGGTAAACTTTTTCCTGCCAAATTGGCGATGAAACGCCGAATATAGGCTAAGTGTCCCCGAAGTCCTCTTAACTCTTTCAGATTTTGAGGAGGTGACATACCAAGGATTGACTTGGTCTTCTCAGGATCGACTTCAATACCACGATGGCGTACAAAAAAGCTGAGAAAGTTTCCTGAGGTTACCCCAAAAGCACATTTTAAGGGGTTCATCTTCAAATTATGTTGTCGAAGCTTGCAGAATATGACTTCCAAATCAGCCAAATGATTAGAACGTTGTTTGGATTTAACTACAAAATCGTCTAAATAGCATTCAACAAACTTCCCTAAGAATGGTTTGAAGATACGATGCATGACATGCGGCTAAGTTGCACCTGCATTCTTTAAGCCGTTGGGCATTACCCGGTTGCAAAACACACCCTGAGGGGCTCTGAAGGATGTATATTCCTCGTCTTATGGGGAAATTTGGATCTGATTATATCCGGAATATCCATCCATGAAGGAAAGAGCTTCATATCTAGCTGTTTCATCAATTAGAAGTTCTGTAATCGGAACTGGTAAATCATCCTTAGGACAATGCCGATTAAGATCTCTGAAATCGATGCAAACTCTAATTTGTCCATTCTTTTTCTTTACAGGGACAATATTAGCAAACCATTTGGGACATTGAACTTCTCTGACGGAGTTAGATTTGATAAGCTTATCCACTTCAGCTTCAATTTTGGAAGCATAAGTTGGGTGTGTTCTTCTCACAAATTGCTTAAATCCTCGATGTTCTTTTGTTAAACCCAAATGATGAGTAGCAACATCAGGATCAAGCCTGGGAATTTATGTATAGTTCCAAGAAAATAAATCTCTATTTTGCTTTAGAAAAGAAATATACATCTCTTGTTCTTCAAGAGTCATGGATGCACTGATTAAAGTGGGGCATGGATTTTCTTTTGTACCCAGATTTATTTCTCTGAGTTCATCCATAGTGGTAGAGATACCCTCTTCAAATGCTGGAGGAGAATCTCTAAGATCTTCATCTTCTTCTTCATCATGTGTTATTTCTTCCTTTTCTACTTGCATAGTAGATGATAAAGTAGAATTCTCATGATCCGAAGAGATGTCAAAATTTGCATATCTTGAAGAAGAAGGTTCCATTTCTGACTTGATTGATGATGAAGGGTCTTTTTTGGGTAATAAAGAGGAGATGATGGATCGAGAATCGACATCATTGTTCACCTCCGATGTTGCTATAACTTCTTCTGGCCTAATTGGTGAAGCATAGAATTGTTGGATTTCATCAGATGAAATGAAGACATCACCGTTTGTGCTTTCATCACTGCTTGGTAGATTACCAATTTCTTACATGTTGTCTGGCTCGATTGCCACAATTGACATTATGGATCTTTCAATAAGAGTATTTTGATTTGGGTCTATCTTGTCAATTTGACTGATAGGAAGCATATAATCTGTACCCACATGTGTAAATGGATTTATTGGAATTTTTTCCAAACCATATGGAGCATTAAATTTGGTAATCTCCCTTGTTATGGATTTCTCCCTTTGCTTCATGTGATAGAATTCCGCCTCAATGTATTGAGACTCACATTTCTTGAATGGGGCCTTATCCCCATACAATTTCCCAACTTGACCATCGAAACAATATTTGAGACATTGATGGTATAATGAAGGGATAGCCGCATGTTGATGTAGCCAGGGTATTCCAAGCAAGATGTTGAAGTATGAGTCTTGATCAACAACCATGAAATCTGAATTGGATACAAGATCTCAAAACTAAGTTCTGAGTTTAACCTCACCTAGTGGTTCTTGTTCATTTTTATCATATCCTTGTAACATCATATTAGAAGGAGATAAACCAGATTCTGTGAGGCCCAATCGACGAAGTGTACGAATGGGAATGAGGTTGACTCCTGAACCATTGTCAGTGAAAACTCTTCGAACATCCACGCCATTGACCTTTCCATACAAGTACAATGGTCTAATATGTCCATGTACAACAACATCTTCATCTTTATCAGTAAAAGATATTATTGCATGGAATTCTGCAGGATTATTTTCTATGTGATAGACTTCACCTGCATCAATTTCAGTTTCAAACTCTTGAGGACTTGACAAAGCCTCGATGAGTGCTTCCCGAAGATCTTTTGACAGATTCAGAGCATCCAGAATTGATAACTTGGCTGGCACTTGAGCCAAGTGTTTCAATATATCATACTTTTGATCCAGAGGTCTGCGTTTCCCAATAAGAATATGTGGTTTAGCAGGTACCTTGGAAGCAGATGCTTTGGAAGTTGATGCATCTTGTATTGGGATAGGAGTTGGCAATATTCCTGGTATTGGAAAATTAGACCGATTAGATCCATTTGTTTGCTGAGAGGAAGAAGATGGAACCTTTAACCGGTCTTCCAAAATAACTGTTCCAGGATTGAATTTGCTATTGGTAGAAGAACTTGATTGTTCTTGCTGAGCTCGCTGAAGGGGTCTACCACGAGTTTCTGCCGCGTACACAGTTCTAGTAGGGGTAGAATTGGAATAGTGGCTTCTGAAAGTTCCACGTCTTCCCCTATATCTTGAGCCCCTGGAACATCCTCTGATTCCTCTATTTGATACAAGGAATTCAGGCTCATTGAAATCGAAACTGCGACTGGCATATGGATCTGTTAATTGAATCATATTAACAGAACCAAAGATTAACTCTTCGTTTGATGAAGACTCTGCCTGATTAGCCTGTTTAGGCTGTGCCGTTTGGTGGGGTGGTGCCCGTGGATTTGAAGTAGATGGCATGAAGTCTAGAAAAGTCAAAGACAACTTAGGCTTTGACACATACTCATCTTTTTCTGATTCATTTTCTTTCTTTGAATCTTGCCGTTTCTTTGAGGATTTTCCCTCTGACGAAGATGGTTTTTCCGCAACATTCATGGCATAAGACACAATTGGTTTCTTTAATTGTGTTTGCAAAATATCATGAGTTTGATTGATTGTATTTCTGGCCATCCAATCATCATACTTCTATGCATTTTTCTTTTGACTTCTTTCCATTCACCTTCCTCCTCTAGAACTATAGCAGTGACACATGCTACCTGGGATGAGGAGCCTTTCAATGTGACCTGTCCCGAGTCGACCATCTTTTGAAGGAGGTCTTTGAAGAAAAAACACTCCTGGATGGGATGCCCCAACATTTGATGAAAAGGGTAATAATTGGGACAGTCTTTATCTCATTTTTTTTGGCCTCTTGGGTATTGTCAATTGAACCAAATTGTTTTCCAGAGCTGAAATGATATAACCAGGAACTTGTTCATTTCGTAAAGTGTATGTTTTGCTCTTTAAATCCTCAAATTTTTTTCGTATTTGATCTCTTTGATCATCTGAATGAAAAGGCCTTTGTTGTTGGCGCTCAGAAGGTGGAGACCTTCGAGAAGATGAAGGTTTTGAGGTAGAAACAGGTACAGGGGCTTGTTTAAGAATAACTGTAGCAGTTTCTTCTTTACCCATTCTCCTTCCTGGAGCTGATGGAATTATACAAGATTTAGCCTTAGCCTGTATAAGGGAATCTTCAATCTGCTGAGTGATTGAAGTAAGGTCTCAAAACCCTCCTGTGTATTTCACAGGGATTAATGGTGTGCGTAATTAGTAATGCAGTTTTTCCACATAGATTGGCAACAATTCTTCTTGAGGGAGTGCTAAACTCAAGGAATATGTTAATCCCTTCCATCGATCAATGAAATCAGAGACCCTTTCATTCTCCCTTTGCATACAATTTGTATGATCGAAAACTGTTGTCTTTGGAAAAGTTGAGCTGAACTGAAGGTGGAATTTTTGGCGAAGATCCTCCCATCTGGTAATTTACCAGGATTGCAAGCTTGAATACCAAACAAAAGCTGGTCCTTGCACGGTTCGCATGAAGAATCTGAGTTTCAATGCTTCTTTATGCTCCGGTGTTCCCATCATAGGATCACAACAAGACACGTAATGCGTCAAATGCTGTTCAGGATCGCCTGATCCATTGAAAATAGGGAATATAGGGTTCCCAAAACTGGATGGAGGAGAAATTGAATCTACACGTTCAGGGTAAACATTATTTTCTGGTTGAACTTGCGCACGTTTCCCTTCCATAGTTTCTAACCGAGCTGTTAATGACTCAATGGTAGTCGTTAACTTTTGAGAAACATCCGGTTGAACTTGGAATTGGGTAGGTGCAATGACTGGAGCTTGGACAGATGTGGCGATTGGTGCTGCGACTGATGGTAGCACTGCCAACTGTTGTCGCACTTGACCCATAAGATTAGACCTGTGAGGGTGTACTGATAGAGGAGGATATTCTTGATCTATCTTAGTAGCTTAAAAAAATTCCTTTGGCTGACTGACTCCAGCATGCTTAAAAAGAAGACTACTCTGAAGTTGTTCTGCATTCATCATTATTAATTCCTTCATTTCTTCCTCATGTTGTGCAAACCTTTGCTCTAGTGAGAGCGATTGACCTTCTCCAGAGGAAGGATATGTAACCTGGTTCTTTCCCTTCCCTTTGTTTGATCCTTTTCGAAGAGGGGGAAGTAGGTTACTCGAAGGATTACCTAGGTTCTGAGTAATCCTTTGACTTCGTGTACGCACACCTTCTTCATTTGTGTCAGTGTGTACATCTTCTTGAGCATGAACCTCTTCATCTGAATCCCATGAGTGAGCCTTATTTGGTGGATCAGCAACAACAGCATTGATGACATTGATTGATGCATAAATCATCGCATCCCTTCTATCAGCATTTCTGTGATATTGTCTTCTTCTATGTCTTTGATGAGACATTTCCTTTTGTTGATTTTATCCCTCAGGAACTTCTTGACGAACAGTAATCTGGAGAGAATCTCTTGATAATTTGGCTCTTCGCTCCTCTTGAGGTTTCTTCCCCAATCGAGAAAAGACAGATTTTCTCTGAGGAGGGGATTGCTGATTTGAAAAAGTCCCCAGTCCAGTGGACTGGGGCTGTTCCTTCTATTCTCGCTCAACTCCTCGAATCCTATTTGTTGATTCTGATGGTTGGTTTAAAAGTGTCCCCAGTCTGGCGAGCTGCGGTGGTTCTTGACATGCTATCTCTGAGACTTTCTTGAAAGTCCTCATGATCTTGCGAACCTTAGTCCGGAAATTAGCTTGATGCATTAACCTGTATCTGCTTTTATCACCCGGTTCAAAAGACCGTTGGATGATTTCTGACACTTCTGTCACTTGGTGACATGCTTTCTCCAAACGAGAGGCCTGTTTAATATTCTCATTTGCTGGATGCAAGATTAATTCAACAACATGTTCTATATATTCTTGATTTTGATAGGAACTAGTTGAAGCCTGTTCTTGGGCAAGCTTTTGATTACAAACAAAGCCCATTGACTGTGGCCGGTTATGGGCAATAACATTGCATGAGAACATTTTCGGCGGGCTTTGCTAACGGGAGAGCACCATGAAATGCAGTGCTCCATGAACACCCCATCCTATGACACGAATACCACATGGGTCATTGGAAATTAACTGACACAATTTTCTTAGTGTGCCAAGGCATGAACGTTGAAGGGCTTTCTGCTGCTTTTCAGCTTTCGGATATCGAGAGACTGATAGAGATGCCAAATCAATCTGACATTGTAACCCTTCTATTATCTTAAGATGATTTTCATATTCATCATAAGATAATAATTTCTTTTTCAACTGAAAAAGAGTTTCCCATATTTTGAGATGAATATCATGAATTTCATCTTCTTTCAACATTTCTGGAATATTATAATGAGAGTCAGCCAAAGGCCAAAACATGACTGGCACTTCATCTTTCGCCAGTTGTTTTCTCATGTTTAGCATTTCCTCTTTTTCATTTGATGAAGATTCTTATACCAAATTTGACCAGAGTTGGTGTTTCATAGTTCCTTCATTGGATTCAATAGGATTGGTAGAGAAATCATTGATCAAACTAGAAGATGCATGACTTAGGGGTAGTTCGGAGAATGACCTACACCCTGGGTTATCTTCTGATTCAGAAAGTATTTTACCTGCTAGCGATGAAGCTTTAGACATGACTGGTTTCGTATTTTCAAGTGCCTCAAGATAAGAGGGATTTCTCGGCACTACATTGTCCACTGGAGAGTTTTCCGGGCAATGTGCATCACTACTGCGGAGAGGACTTTCGCAGCGAAATTCATCATCATGGGGAGGACCATCATAATGGGTTACAACAAAAGATGAGATCTCTTGCTCCTTGGTCTTCTGACCACACAGAGGGTTCCTGTGGCTCTCATCTGAAGATGAAACTTCGAGATCGACCGAATTGTCATGAAGCAAGCCTTCATGAGTAAGTGTCTTTTGAAGACCATCAGAATTAATGTTCCCACTATTGGGAAATGACGGAGTAGAATCTTGAATTTCAATAGATAATTGTCCAAGGGCTTCAAGAACTCCAGCATCTAGCAAGGACTTGTTATTGATTGGCTCTTGATCTCCAGACTGTGTTGGGCGGGTCTTTTTCTTAGACGCCTTCTTACTCACCTAGGAAACCACTTGTTGACGAAAGTGGTTGCTCTGAGCAGGTGTATATATCTGATCAGGAAAGATGGCCATGTTAGGCTGACGATCTCCACTCAAATCAGGTGCATGTGCCTACCTTGGTTATCCGTATGATATGGGGGAGTATTCCCCACAACCCTCTTGGACTAGAACAGATGTGTGTGTCTGTTCCGGAGTGAATTGTTGATGTGTCACTCTATTGGTAGGGATAGATTTATGTGTCCTTCCCTGATATGGCGCTGAAGTTGTTATAATATCTTGGAAGGACTCTAGAATATGAGCAGCGATTTGTTTCTGCTCTTTCACCAGTGATAGAATATGATTGGTGACTTCAGTTGCCGAAACGGGAATATACGTCCATTTCAGGCTTGGAGCAGGTGTATGTGCTTGATCCTGTCCTCCTTTTACAATCAGTGAATCCTGATAGTACTCAAGTGTGGGGTCAGAGAGTTGAGTCTACCTCCTATTTGTTGTCGGGGCTTTCTGACTAACTTCTCCGAATGCTATCAAGCGAGACTGTTGGTATGGTTGATTAATACCAGCAGGTGTAAGTGCCTGCTGATTGCACTTATCCAAACGTGGTTGACAAGATCCATCATATGTAGTCAGACAGGCCTGCTGACTAGCCGATGAAGTATAAACAGGTGTATGTTCCTGCCTATACTACTCTGCCAGAATTGCCTGGCGGGATTGGCGTGATGCTGCCAGACGAGTTTGCTGGACAACGGAATTAAAATGGACAGGTGTATGTGCATACTCGTTTCTTGCCACTAAGTTAGGTTGGTGGACTTATCCGGAGATGATAGAGATGAAAACCTGCTCACTGTTGACCAGATTCCACCTCTGGTGGTTCTTCTTGCTTGCTCGTGTTCGAGGAACCAGAGCTGAACGCCTGGAGTCGATACCCTCATCATGTTGAGGGCGCACTGCCGCACGAGTCTGGCGGCGATTGTTGGTGGGAGCCCTCAGGAAGGACTCCTGCTTGTTTGAATTAAGGTCCTGAGGGACCTTCTCATTCACCTCCCCAGAATAAGGGAGCGAATGGTGATTGTGTTCCGGGGATAACGACCTGAAATGGTTGGAGATGGTAGTCAACACCACATGCTTCTTGATCACTGGTCGTCGTTGTCCAGACGACCGATGTGAGTTATTTACTTGGAGGGATTGTCGGGCAGCCTCTAGAGTTGGGATGGTACCATGTTGACGGTACTACTTTACCAATGCGTTTGATATCCCGCGTTGAAGATGCTGAGTAGGTGATATCGTCCTTAGAATGGACGATGATCCAGTAGGAGTAGCAGCAGTGGCATTTGCAGCAGCAGTATTCACAGGTGTGAACTTGAGAGAAGCCACTCTAGAAATGTAGAAGATCTTGGAAAAGAGTGCCTGTTTCCAATAACAGATGTAATCAAGATAAATTCATCCACTACATCTTTTGGATGAGCACATATGTCAATGATTGTTTTTGTTGGCCCTCTCATTGAGTTTTAAATAGGGGCCTAACAAAATGGGTAAAACATTATTTTAACTTGGTTAAGGATTCACGTCGAGTTCACCATTTTTGTTTCCCTCAGATTTTGGGGATGATCTCCTTTGATGGGAGGTTCAAACATTCCGATCGGTTTCTAACGGGTTTGTTCGTAGAACTGGAAACATCCAATGATTCCACATCCGTTCGGACCTACATTACAAAGGTTGGTACTCATTAGTTTGTGGACTGATGAGGCTTAGGAATTTGTATTGGTCGAGAGGATCGGAGGTCGGACACATCACACCTTTTTGAGGGGAATTATTGTCTACTCCAGGACTCTCTTTATAGATTTAAGTTATGTTTGTGAAAACTTATTACATTACCAAGTATAAAATGATTTTTCCTTTAGATTTGACAGTCAATGATCGATATGTAGGAAATTTAGAGAATCTTTTTTATGTATTCGAGGTTCTTCATCGATAGAGAATCATCTATATTTATTAGAGATTCTTGGTCAATAGTACCCTTCGAAACATTTATATAGAATCATCTTGGTCATTATGATGACCATGCTGGTTTTAAAAGACACTCAGTGGGGCACTTGAAGTTTATTGTCATTTAGAAGGACATGAATTATTTCAAACTTGGGATCGAACCCGCAGAAGGGCTACCTACGTATCCTTTGTTTAGAAAACGAATCAGAACCCATGTAGTTCGAGTAAGGGAGTATGATGTTTATGATTGATGGATCAAAAAAGGATTTCATAATTAATTTTACACTCTAAGCTCACGTGAGTCATGCTTAGTGTGAGAAACAAGAGGTATTGGTAAAAAACTAGACAATTGTGTCATGAAAGATGCAATCATAAGAAATAATGCGGGGCTTATGTATGTATTACTGCCCAGATAAATGAAAGGTTAGGATTTACTTGAGGGAAGAAATCCAGGATCAGGGTCCATAAAGGTATATGTGTTTTTTGGAGATTTTGAATACTCTAACATGGGGCTTACTCCTGAAAAGGAGGCCCAAATTAGGAGAGGAAATATGATTTGGGTTTTATTCCTGAAAAGGAATCCCAGATCAAAGGTAAATTAGGACTGGTTAAGAGAATTATGACTGGGGCTTACTCCGGAAAAGGAGGCCCAGGTTAAGAGATCTCTCATCTTAAAGGATGAGGTTGAATGAATGAAATATCAATCTTTAGTGACATAAAGGTGTGTAAATCACTAGGTTTTGAGAGATTTTCCACAAAATTCCTTCTAGATAAGGTAGTCAAATCAAGAAATCATGCCATAAATGGATTTGAAGAGTATCTTGAAGACTGAATCTTGAATAGGAAAGATGGAATAGCATAAGAGGGGTGAAATGGGCAAGAAGGGCACCCAAAAAGGCAGGGGCACGTAAGTCTGGGCAGGCGCGCAGGTACTGCGTGGACGCACAAGTCATGGTCGTGCAAGTATGCCTGTGCGACATATGGGGTACTTGAACGATGACTAACCAGCAGGGTAATACTTGAGCGACTCTTGATTAAAGCCTTTATAATTCTCTTTAGTTTCTTCCAGAAGAGGGGCATTCAAGTTCTATTGAAGGAGTAAGGCGACACGCAAGTGTGGACTTTTCCCTTAAGGGCTAGCCACTCAGGCGCGCAAGTGTTGATGAGTTTCAACACTTAGGCCTTCCTTACCCTCATTAGATCTTTGGTTCTAGGTAAGAAATTACCTTAGAAGTGTTTTAGTAGATTTGAGAAGAGACTAGGGCGTCGGGAGCTCAAATTTGAGTTTCTGGAAAAAATTCTCTTCGAATGGGGGGCCCACAGGGTCTATTTATAGGCAAGAGAAGACCCTGGCCGGTTATCACTTAGGTCACACAAGTGATTTATGCGACCATCATGCGTCGCGCAAGTAGACTTGTGCGACAGTAATATACCTTGCGCGGAACATGTGCTCTTGATCCCTTGTTCATGCCTTTGTCGATTTTTGATGTTTTCATCAAAGGATGAATCAATTTGTGCTAAGTCATTTCCCTTTCCATTCTTTTAGACAATGTGAAGAAAATGAGCGTCAACAGGGAGTGAACCTTGTCTACTAATATTGTCGTGGGAGTAAAACACGACTACCAAGATCATATGGTTAGTGAACCCATACTACTAAGACGACCTTGGTAGGGATTCCTTTAAAAGATTGGAAATGATCTATATATTATTATTTTTCTACCATAATCGCATTTCCTAATTCCTATTTTATTCTTTCTGGGATAATAAATTTGATTCCCTAATGATTCATGTCTGATGAACTGCCAATATTTATTAAATGATCTATTATAACATCCTAGGAAATGATAGGTTAATTATTTTTCATGTAAATTAATATTTTCAATTTATATGTAAATTTTACCATACATGGAAAGATGCATCCAACAGTATACCCAAAAATAATCAATGAGTTTCTCTGAAATCTTGGGTTTCATGCAAGACTGAGTTATACCAAAAAATAGTATATTGTTATTATTATTATTATATGTTGTATTTTCCTCCTAGTAATTGTATAAATAGGAAATAATAGTAATAATTATATTATGTATACAAATTTTTATTAAATGTTTTCATATTCATCCAATAAATTTGATAGATATAATACTAGAATAAATCAAATTTTAAGAGAAAAAAAGCTGTATATTTTAAAATCATTTTTTTCCACTTTTTAATGGAGAAAAAATTTTAAATGTTATTTTGAAGCATATATAATTTTTATAAGGAATTCTATGCCAATGTTTTCAAATTTTAATATCAAAAATTACGTTCGGTGAATGTTTGATATTTTTTGAGAACATTTTTATTTTGAAAAATTGGGAAATATCCAAAAATTTATTTCAAAACTACTTTTTCATCCAATTTATTTATATTGTTTAAAAAAATTTAAATTGTTTTTAATGTATAATTTTATGAACTTATAGTTCTTTAAACTAATTTTTCTAGTTGTAATCAATTTTTTAGTGAAATATTTTGTAAAAACATAGTACACATTTCATCATTTTCACTTTAATAACTCGTTCTCACATCCCGTCTATGAGATTAATTTTAAATTAATTACTTTCAATTATTTTATTGGAATTTGTGAAAATGGATTCAATATTTATAATTATAATAATTTTAATTTTCTATAAAGTCAAAATATTTAAAAAAAACAATAGTGATATGTGATTAAACTTAATTACAACCGGTAATGTAAACTTTTGTTTACATAGTAGTTAAAATTTATTCATAGGTGTATAAATGATATATAAAATTATAAAACCCCCATTGGATATAAATAGTTAAACCTTTTCATCACCTGGATTGATTTTTTACCATTATTGGAGTCCCATGATATATGGGAGACCTCTTAAATTTGTTTACCCTTTTTATTTTAAAGAATGTTTGTCCCACTCCACTATAAAAAGATACTTACCCTTAAAATTTATTCACACCTCTCAAGAACTTTTGGCTCATCTGATCCCTTCCAAAATAATATCACAACATCACTCCACTAACTTATAGCCCAAAACTTGGGTATACTATCAACCAAGAATTCATTTGGTGCAAACCAAAATGAGTTACCTGAAAATGAGGTAACATTCTTTAATGTGTATTTATGTTTTATTTATTTATACACCAATTATTTACTTATTATTCCAATATTATGTAATAAAATAAATATCCTAAATATACTAAGATTTTTTATCTTAATATTTTGAACCGCATCTATAAACACTTCTGTAAATGGGTAAAAAATTTACCTGTCACACCCCGACGTTTTAATTTATTTTTATTTTTATTATTTCATCACTTTAGTCAGCCTCGTCGAGGTGTGGGTTGAGTACGGGTCTAAAATTTTCAATATTTGATATTTTTATCGTATTTTGGACCTGTGTGCGGTCACAACACGGTGGGCGGTAGCCAAGCAATCGACGTAGGTGTCGTGCAAATGTCTATCACTCAGTAGAAATAAAGTTTTACGCAAATGAAATAAGTGAAATGTTAAAGTGTAATTATAATAATTAATTATGGTGTAGATAATAATATTATTATTAATAATTGTTAATGATATTTTTATTATCTAAATTTTTCTATTAATATAATTACCATTAAATTTTAATTTAATTGTAATTGTAACTATTTATATTCAAATAGTTATTTGATTATTATTATTTGTATTATTATTATTACTATTGTTGTATTATTATTATTATTATTATTATTATTGTCATTAATATAATAAAAGGAAAAAATGAAACACCAAACCCTAATCTACCTGGAACCCTCCCCCTTTCACCCCTTACCCTCACGACGCATTAGGCCCCCCTCACCGTTCGTTGTCCATGCAGTGTGCCACCTGCCCAAGGATCCTGCCTCCAGGTCACCTCCACCTTTACCCCTCACCAGCGCTAGTCACCCCGACCTGCAGCGCTACCCACAACCCAAGCTGCATGCGCCGACCCCAGAAAACCCGCACCCCCTTCCCGCTGTTGTCCACCCCTTTGAGCAGACCCTCTGCCCAACCTCACACTGGATCTGCCTCCGCCCATAGGTCCCCGCGACACCCCTACCTGCGGCCCTCCTGCCTCGACCAGCCCGCCTCCCGCATCCCTGCACGCCCCTCCACGCTCGCCCAGGATACCGGACACCCCTTACCGCGATCCGGGGCCCAGCTGACCCAACCAACCAGCTTTCTACCCTCGCCAATTATCCCGATCTCATGCTGGATGAACCTCACTCCACTCTGACTTCCCGCAGCTCTACTTCATCCTTTCGAGGAGGAACAACTAGCCCTATCAGCTCTCGTTCTATCTTTGCTTGTTCGGCCAGCCTCTAACACAGTCTTCGTAGGTGTGTTCCGCTACGAAAGCTTATTTCTCCCTTTTTGGTAGATTTATAGTGGATAAGGTTCATTATTTTGAGTTGTTTCTGAGTCCTTTCATTAATTTTCCACGATTATAGTTTGTTCTTGACCCACAAAGGTGCGGTATATATGAGAACGAAGATTCATATCGGTTTCGGGTTGGCATCACCTTTCTGCCTTGGATCTAAGGTAAGGGTTTACATCTGCCTCATGTTTCCACTCTGTTTATATTTCATAATATGTGTGTTTTAAGGTTCCTATTATTTTAATTATAGTGCGTTGAGAATTTCTGCATGTTTTTGGGAGTGCGTCGTCCTTGCACTATTACTTACAAGTAGGTTCCCTTTTCACATCCTTTTTAAATTTAGGTTTCATATATTTCATGCTATTTGCGCCAAATATATGAGCTAATTATTAATTTGTATCTTTTGGTTAATTTATTTATTATGTTAATTGGTAGCTCATTTCTGGTTCTGTGAAAAGTGAGTTCATTTAATTATAATTGTGCATACTGTTTGTTTAATTAAAGGTTCAGTTTGGTTCACACCTGAATTGTGAAATTTAGAATCGGGTATAACATTTTAAATATGGTCTTGGCCTGAAAATAGTCATTTTATAACATTGTGAGTGTCAACTGAAATTGGTTTCTAAGCATTGCGTGCTTGGTCTTTGGAAAGGTGCCAGTTGGCTCTTGTGTGTTAAAAGTGATATAAAATATTTTTTGGGTTTTTGTTAAAGTATTGGCAGCATGCAGAATTATGTTTTGGGGTATTTTAGGGATTTTAAAAGTGGTTTAGATTTGATAATAAATTTATTTCCTGTTAAATAATGGAATTTGGGTTCTTGAAAAGGTTTCAAATGTTTTTATCTAAGTTAAGTGTGAAGTTAGTTTTTTTAAATCAGTTTGTTGTGTGATATGGAATTATAGCCCGATTGGAAATTTTATAAATGTTTGTTTTGTTTGAAAGTGTGTCAGAAATGTTTTAAAGGGGGGGTTTACAAGTGCTTTTATATGGTAAACGACGTGTCTTGCATATCTCTAGATGTTGTTTTTCATATTTAATAAAGAATGTTTTTACGGAATGTTTAATGGAATGTTTGGCAACTTTGTGAAAAATTAGTGAAAATGGTTTATTATGAAAAACTCTTGTGGATGTTTCTCATTCCATACTCGTTTTTGTATAATGGATGGGATGTCCTTACTAATTAATCCTCATGATCCATTATAAGAATGTCTAATGTTGGCCTCTTTATGTTCTTTGATAAATGGTATTAGATCAGTCCTTGGAGTGTCTCGGGGTGATGAATGTTGTGCATTATTATTATTATTTATATATCTATGTATGTGATTGGGTGCTCGGCTGGCATCAGTTGGCTCACCACCATTTCAATTACTTGAGACATGAGAATCTGTCATATTGAGAGAATATTCTAAGAATGATTGCTACAGTGGTAGGTTATGGTACTGACCAGTGGCCCATAGTAGGTGGATATATTGGGTTTATTACTATGGGATTTTTCCTCGGCCTGCCTGATAAAGGATGGTCGAGCATATTGGGAGTATTGATTTCATTGTGTGTGACATGTCAATGGGGATGATTTATCATGTATTGGTGTATTCTGGTTTATTCTCGGTCTCTTAGGTTCACCCATGTCTATTCGGATTTTGTTTCCTGTAGTAGTGATTATGATGCTTATATGTATACCTACATTTCCCTTGTTGTGTGATTTATTTTGTGTATTTCTGGAGTATTTGTTTCCTTGGAAAGTGGTAAACTAGTTTTGATTAGGTTTTTAAAAATGTTTTTAAAATGAAATTGTTTAATACTCATTGTACATATTTGAAAATATAAACACCACATTCCCTTTCTAAAATTCCATTGGCACTAATGAAACAAATCTATATTTGAAAATGGTTAAAGGAAATGGTTTTTACTTTTATTTTAAGTAAAATACTTATAAAAACTAACATTTATAAATTATAGGACAAACATAATATTATTTTTCCTTTATTTTAAAGGTATGAATTTGGAATATATTATCGGGCTAGCCTACTGAGTCTTAATACTCACGCCAATAGTTCTTTTATGTTTTTAGTGTTTGTGCAGGCTAAAACTTGGGTGTGTTCTCCTTGGGAGATGTTTGGTCATGAGTTGGAGAATAACCCACAAGGTCAGACGAAGATAGTGGTTGTCTCTTTCGGTTAGTTTTATTTTTTTGTTCTTGTTTAGTTACTTTACTTTGTTGATTTATTTTGCGCTTCCCTATTTTATTTCTTTACTGGGAGAAATCGTTCCCATATCCTCTATTGATGCCCTGGCGCTTGTCGCCAGCCTGGGAGGATCGGGAATGCCTCTTGGGCCATTTCGCGGACCGGCTTGGGTGACCAGTTCAGGGTCGAACCGGGTAGGTTCGTGACAAAATGGTATCACAGGAGGTCTTCTCTTAGTGGACCTCAATTTTTAGAGTTCCCTCTGTTACTTGGGATGTCCCGTAGATGGAGATTAGGACTGTCGGGGCTCAGGAGGTGGGTTGTGGTCGGTGCCTGATCACCACCACTCGTGACAATACTTGAGCTACCATGGGTAGTCTGAGTTTTTATTCTTTTACTTTTGTTTTGGATTGAGGGATGACAATGGAGGCAAACCGATGTTACGTTGTGATTTTACATGTAGTAGTGACCCATGTGGAGTTCACCTACACAATTTAAGTTCTTCTTAGTCGTTGATGCTTACTTGGGGCATGGTCCACTACCATGTTGCTAGGTTATGCATGACTACTAGTCCCTCCCTTCAGTGATTTGATGCAATTTAAGAGTTTTGTCTTGATTTTGGTTGGTGTTAGAGTGATTTTGGATTTGAAGGTGGTTTTTAATTGATAGGGTCCTTTCTCTAATGGTTTTAAAACTAGTAAAAAGGTGATTTATTTCAAGTTGTTTTGAAATTGGTGAAGAGGGTTTTTATAGATTAAGTGTTTTGATTGGAAAATTTTGGCTTATGTTTGGATTTGGTAATAGAATTGAAAGTGTGGCACATGGTATTCCTTAGGATCGTCTGCATATGTGTGGGTAGACATGTGAAGTGCACATTTTTTTTGATTAAAAGCAAATATCATTAATGATGAAGATCAGCAGAAGTACATGTTCAATGCCATGAAGGGAAATTTTCCAGCCATAACTGGTTGTTATCGAATGGTCTTGAGGCCGCAAGCTAATGGGCCACATTGTTTCCTTCCCTTTTGGTGATGGAGAAGGTGCATACTGAGAATATTTGGCAAAGTGAAATAATTCTCCTAATGATAATGCCAAAAAGGCTGGAGTCCACCATCATCGTGATTAATAGCATCGATTACGTTAAGGCAGTTAGACTCTATGATGAAATCACCCAATCCATATTATAAAGCGAGCATCATACCAGCAAGGATGGTCGTGGCTTCAACAACTGATGGTTCCCAGAATGCCTAATGTGGTTCATATTTAGCAGCAACGATTTTCCCCAGATGACTTTGAGCATGGATTTGAACATTGACACATATGTACGGGTGATTTTAGTAAAAAATGATGAAGGTTTATGCGGCGGTTCATAGGATACCATGGGTGGGGTTTTGGAATTAAGGCTTGGCTTGATTTTTCTAAAATAGACTTGAACAATAAAAAAGGATTTCAGGACTTTGTTTTTATTGAAAAGTGGGTTTTGGGTATTTTGAAAAGTGGGTTTTCCTGTGTTTATATATGTTTGATTTATGAGTCAATTACCTTTGGCTTGTGGTGTTTGTTTTGGGTTGTGTTTATAGTTGTTTGGGTTTTGAGCTAGCTGTTTTTGGATGAAAGTGATTTTATTCATGTTGCTTCAGTTTGATATTGGTTTTGGGTTTGTGTTTTATATGTTGTTCAGAAAATTCCTCCTAGAATGGTCCCCAAGGTTTGTGATAAGTCATGCCCAATTTTTGGTCATTCTTGGACATTGTCTGTAATTAACAGTGATCGGGGTCTGTTAAAGGTAGTTATGTGGGTTCAAGAGGTCAAGTGTGATTTAAGGATGTTTGGAACTCCAGTCTGTTAGTGTAACACACCGAGATTTTATGAAAAATATTTTTTTTAATTTCATTAATGTCTTGTGTTGTACACTACACCAAAAGGAGGTTTCACAACACGCATCCTTGACTTGTCTTGCATTACACGCAATCATGACCTTCCTTGATAGCGTGTGTAGTACGCAATACCGAGTTTCACTAAACAACGATATGCTATTAAAATATTATTAAAACTTGCCGTTATGAATAGTAATAACCACTTTTTAATTTTTTGTAAATTTTATTTTTCAAAATGGACTTCATTTTTGGATTCGGAATATCGAAATTATCTTAGGGTGAAATTTTGGTACTTTTCGGATAACTTTCATTTTCTGATGAATAGTGAAAATTACTAAACTTTAATTAAAAAGAACTTTTTTAATCGAAATAATTAATAGTGATAAATTATTAATTTGAGTGGTTTTAAAGTATATTTAGAATATATTTTTACAATTTAATACAATGTTGGTCATTGGATGTAATTTCAAATTTAAACCAATTACAAACAAGTGTCAATCTTTTGATAGTTATTATCTCTTAAAAACACGCTATTTGTTTTGACGAGGGGAATTAATTTTTAAATTAGTTAATGTAACTGATATGTTTAGAATTTGGTAAAATAGACATCATTTTTGAGTTCATAATATCAAATATAGCTTAGGCATAATTTTTGGTATTTTTCTGGAAGATTTCATTTTTTGATGAATAGTGAAACCACTAAGTGGTAGTAAAAAAATGAATTTTTCATAAAACTTAATTTTTCCGCTTCTGTGAGTGGAATTTCAAAAATCCGAGAGACACGGTTGATTTCAGTAAGTAAAATTTGGTTCAATGAGATGAAAATAATTTTTGGTGAATAGTAACTTTTTACTTTTTTTACCACGGTTAAAAGTAAATTGGGTAATTAAGGGTAAAAATGATATTATTATTACCCTAAAACATGTCCTAATTCTATTTTATAAGTTTAATTCGACCAAAAACAACCTTAGGAATAAAATAGGATCATTTAGGCCCACTTGGATTAGATTAGGACATTTATTATTAATTTATTTAAAGAAGGGTTAAAATAGTTAAAATCAAAGTTTAATAAGTAAATCATTTTTAATATAGGGCTATACATAAGATAAATTCGACTATAAATACTAATTAGAAATCTAAAAATATTTCCTACATAATGGTATTTTATTTGTAATTTTTAGACATTAAATAATTTAATTTATTTATGACACAAAGATGATGGAGTAATTATCTTATTAATGAAATATTGACATAATTGATGTTATAAATACCCAAATAAATGTAATTTGAGACATTTTATGAATTCCACTAAATTTATAGGTTAATATGACATGTTAGTATTGATATAATTAACTTTTTTTGAACTAATCATTCTTTTATGATTTTTACAAAAATCAATTACTAAATAGTGTCAAAATTGACATAAAATAGTTTTTAAAACAAATATTATATTATTAATTGTTATTTTATTCCTAAAAATATAAGTTTCGTCCAAAGGACTTATATAAGGATATATATATTAATAATAAACAACTTGGGGTTCTTTTGACTTGATATAGTATGTTTATTAACCTTATAGTGTAAGAAAACAAGAAGACACGATAAAAGTAAAATTATCTAATTAAAAGTTAAATATAAATGATAAGGTTAAAATAGGAACCTAAACCTGTCTAAATTCTATTTTATTAGAGGATTTAGAACCATACCCACCTTAGCTTATAAATAACTCAATTTGGATCTATTTAAAGCCGAATTTGTCTTTATAATAAAATAATATTTTTAGTTATTCCAAAGGTGCCCCTCTCCTCCCTTATAAAAAGGCACCCCCTCCCTCTCTTCCTCACACCACTTTGAGCCTTCAATCTCGTCCAAAATCTGTCCAATTATCTTCTCCACTTCCCTATAAACATCCTAGAGGTTCTGGTCTTCCTCAAAGACCAATTTTAGTGCCCTTAGAGGAGGTCTCAAAGAGGCGCTTCAAAGAAGAGGTAATTTCCGTTACCGATTCTTTCACCTTTATTTCTTCTTCCACTTCTTCTTCTTAGGTTGTTTAATTATGAAGTAATAACATCAGTATCAATAATATACTGATATTGTATTATAATTATGAAACAATCCTATTCACCATCTATCCATCCTACTGAAAACGAAATCACCGCGCGTGCGTACGTACGGAATACCGTCTCCACGCCATGGTGAAATCTATTTTACACCACCACCTTACATGGATGGGTATAATGGTGTAAATAATAACTATATATGATTATTTTAAAGTTATGAAATAGTATACATACACTCCAATACAGTTCCACGATCATGAGAACGATATCATCGCTCGTGCGTAAGTACAGACTACCGTCTCCACGACGCGATGAGATTCATTCTCCACGTTAACCATTCATGAATGATTATAAAGTACATATAATAAGTAATCTTGAAATATATGACATAATAATGATACTGGATTTATGTGTATATATATATGTATGTCATCTACTTAATTCCATCCAACTCAATAAGGAAACGAAAACAGCGTTCATGCGTACGTACGACCTACCGTCTCCATGAACGGTGTATTTCTTTCCATTTACTGATTTATTATATATATGTATATTATGAATATATATTATATATAAATCATGTTTTATATTCTGGAATTAAGTAATTATGATCTAAGTAATCATATGAATAATTATAAGTCAAAACACGGACGAAAAATGAAACAATTTTACCCAAAACACTCTTTACCATGGAATTTACAAAAGAACAGGTAATATAAAGTCATAAGTGAACCATATATGATATCATAACAATGAATATGATTCTGGAATAATTCAATGACATTATTTAAATCATTATACAGGAGGTTCAGACACTTACGAAGAAAATCAGACCTATGGTAAGGGAAAATACCACAATCTCATTTTTATCCGAGATTGTTTATACTTTGGTATTTACTGGGGTGTATTTTATCATCCACATCCATGTTTCCTCAATATGTAATATTTTTTCCATCCACCTACAATTGATTAAATCCAATTTTACCCTTCGGCGAGTTTTTAGTAAAAGATATGAAAGGAATCTTTTGTCGTTTTTCGTACGAGGTACTTTTTGACTTTTCCGACAAAAGTACGAGAAGAATGTTTTTTTAACTTATACGGCATGAATGGATTTTTAAAACATTATTTCCAAGAAGCTTACTTTACAAGTTTTCAAGTTTATTTTTAATCAACTTCTTTTAGTTTAGAATTGTATGACATGTTAAGAAAGGAAAAGTGTTTTTGAAGTAGAAAGGATATTTTCCACAAGAATGGATTTCAAGTGTTGTATCAAAATTATTTTCCATCTAAGATAATATAGGGTTCTGATTCTATCCCTATTATTACTTTTATTTGACTATGTTGTGATGGAATTATTTTCCATTATCTTATATGAATTGTTTTATGATGTCATGTTGTTTAAGAATCCCATTTTTATTACATGGGTTATGCAATGATGTATGATTTAAGATTTTGTGGCACACATAAGAATGGTATCATTATGATATGGGTGGGACCTATATCTCCCTCCAATGAATTGGGTAAAGATTTTATATCTCATGAGATAGACATGGCTGGAATGGTAGCTTATACCGGTTCAGTGAAACAGGACTGAAACGGGGAGCAAACTCGGTTCAGAAATGGACTTTGTCCACTAAGATAGTCTTGGTAATGAGTCTTGACTAATAAGAAATGATTATCTATGATTATGTGTGTATGCCACAAAGGTTCATGTTTTAATTTATGATTATTGGGATTACATTTCACTGATATGATTTATCCCATGTTACGTAATTATGATCTCTTTTGCAGGTTAAGATTTCCAAAAGTTATGTTCTCATGTATATGATGTGATTGATATTTCTTTTGTTTAACCTTATTGAGCATTTGAGCTCACCCTTTTATGTTTTCTTTTCCCCAGGATATAAAGAAAGGTTTTAGGTAAAAAAAAGAAGATCTTTATGAGAGATGTTGAAGATCTTTCCCCACGATTAGAAGATTATATTCCAAGTTTCCAAAGACACTAAACTATTACGATCCTTGTGTGTGTGTTTTTGTTATGTACTAAGTATTCCGCAAAAGTAATGTAATGTCCATGTACGTCAGGCTTCGGGTCTCTACAGTTGGTATCAGAGGAAAGGTTTAGTCAACCTTTAGAGACTAGGATGCGAAAACGTTAGTGAGATCCCTAGAGATATTTCTCAGATATGTCTAGGGATGTCCCTAAGGATAAGTATACGTATAGGATATAGTCCTAGAACTACAGTAACGATCTTAGAATTTAACCTAAGATGTTATATATTGAAGGTACTCCCCCTTTATTATATTGTTTTCCCTAGCATTATTTTTACCTCTCACACTATTCTTTTTGGGTTTTAGATGATGGATGGAACCCAAAGGAACCGTGTTGATCAATGTAATGGACAATGCAATGATTTTCCTCCAGAACAAACAAATGTTATGGGAGATGGAGTGCAAAATCTTATTGCTATACTTACACAAGCTATGAATCACTCTGGACTTCCAAATTAGCAGATAATGGAACAATATTCTATTGAGTCCTTCATGAGGCAACGTCCACCTTCTTTTAGTGGGTCTTCTGATCCACTTGTTGCTGAACAATGGATTAGTACCGCTAAAAAGATATTTTCAGTTCTTCAATGTTCTAAACATGATAAAGTCATCTTAGTAGTATATTGTTTAGAAGGTGAAGCTGATCAATGGTGGAATCTTATCAAGAATACGAGGCAAAGAGATGAAATTGATTCCATGGAATGGGACGGGTTCAAGAACTTATTTTTCAATAAGTACTTCCCTCGTATTCTTCGAACAAAGATGGAGAAAGAGTTTCTTGAACTAAAGAAAAAGGATGATGAATCTGTTGGTATATACGAAGCGAATTTTACAGGGCTTGCAAGGTATGCACCTGGATTTATCATCCAACCTGAAAGTAAAGTTGATTGATTCTTCAGTGTCTTAAAACCAAATCATCGAAGGGCATTAGCTATAAGAGACTTTAGTAGCTATGAAGAAATTGTGCGTTGTGCTATCAAGGTATAAATGGAAGTTGGTGTTACTTATCCATCTCATAGTTTTGACAAGAAACGAAAGATGGAGTTCAAGGAGAAATCTCAGAATAATGATGAAAAGAAGATGAATGTTTCCTTATGCTCAAAGTGTGGAAAGAAGAATGGTGGAGATTGTCTTAAAGGGACAAGTAAATGTTTCAAATGTGGAAAGGAAGGTCATCGGGCATTTGAATGCCGCAATGATGGGAGGAAGATGTCTAATGATGCAAACAAAGGAAGGGATACACAGAATTAACCTACTACACTTCAATGCTTCAAGTGTAAGGAAATGGGGAATTATGCTAATAAATGCCCTAATCCAAGGGTTAGTGATGATCGACATGAGCAACCACTTAAGGCAAAGGACAAAGGGAAGTCACATGCGATCATCATTGGCGATGTTGAATATGATAACGATGTGGTGGAATGATTAAGTGATTATGTAATGGGATTCCAAAATAATGTTGTATATAGTATCGTGGAATATTGGAATATTTATGTATTGGTCTATTATGGTTTTCAATAATTTTATGGTACCGGTAACCATGGAAAGTGATTGAGATATTTTTGGAAAAAAAAGATGATATGCGCATAATGAAGGGAAAACAAGAAAATGAAATGTTTGACAGTATTCATGAGCTCATGATTGATATAAGGACTAAGTGATATTATGGTTTGAGTATATCGAATTTTTAGGATTTTGGTATGTAGAATGTGTTAACTTTTAACTGCATTCATTTTTTTCACTAAGGTTCAATGGGTATTAATTTTTCAAGAGAACACATGATTAAGGCCTTCGAATGTTTGGAATGTGACCAACAAGACATATCTTATGATATATGGGGATTAACGATGGTATTAAATCTCTTGTAATCGTTTTCACTATATTATGAGAGTGGACTGCAGTATTATGGATAAACCTAAATATTGGAATGGATTATGTTTGACATAAGTTAGTATTGTTTAAGGATAGAAGTTTTTTCGATATTATTGATGGGATGTTATAATAATATAGTTTTAGAAAAAGGACAACCTGCAGGACAGGCGACAACCCATCGCGTCGGACAAGGCTGTGGGAATCGAACCCACAACCGAAGTGCGACTGGCCTTTATTTCCTACCACTGGCCTACAGGAAGTCCCTTGTTAGTAGAAACTAGTTTTATTTTATTAAGCGGTATGATATATGAAGTATAAGTTCATTTTTGGAACCATATACGATTAATCTAACCATAAGATGGACTTATAAATTTTGATAACATTTTGTTTGAAAGAGATGGAATGACCCATCATTCTATCACAAGATATGCTAAAACATCACGAATAACAAATTTAACTTCATTTCTTTAAGGGATGAAGTGTAAATTGTTCAATTCACAAACAACAGTGTGATTGTACCAAAATCAAGCAAGTATTTCTTCTAATTCAAAATTTTCAACTTTAGGGAAATGATATTGAAAACCAAAAATGTTTTCCTAGTGCCCTTATATCCGATGAATCAGATGGTACCCTAGATCATCACAAATTTATGGTTTTGTGATTGCTGGCTTTTCCATAGACATGTTCTCTACCACTTTCCATCAGAACATGATGGTTAGATTTCTCTTCCATATCCATATTTTCACCTATGTGGAAACCCAGTGATTAGTTTATTTGGGCAACCGTTACATTTCATAATTTTGTTTTTAAAGATTGGTTTTGGTATTCCTTATTACGATTTGGGTTTCTATCAAAGAAACTTTCGAATAGTAAACCATTTATAAGTTCGACGAATTTCGAGGGTGAAATTTATTTTAAGGGGGGTAGAATGTAACACCCCGAGATTTTATGAAAAATATTCTTTTTAATTTCATTAATGTATTGTGTTGTACACTACACCAAAAGGAGCTTCCACAACACACATCCTTGACTTGCCTTTCATTACACGCAATCGCGACCTTCCTCGATAGCGTGTGTAGTACGCAATACCGAGTTTCACTAAACAACGATATGCTATTAAAATATTATTAAAACTAGCCGTTATGAATAGTAATAACCACGTTTTGAAATTTTGTAAATTTTATTTTTTAAAATGGACATCATTTTTGGATTCGGAATGTCGAAATTATCTTAGGGTGAAATTTTGGTACTTTTCGGATAACTTTCATTTTCTGATGAATAGTGAAAATTACTAAATTTTAATTAAAAACAACTTTTTTAATCGAAATAATTAATAGTGATAAATTTTTAATTTGAGTGGTTTTAAAGTATATTTAGAATATATTTTTACAATTTAATACAATGTTGGTCATTGGATGTAATTTCACATTTAAACCAGTTATAAACAAGTGTCAATCTTTTGATAGTTATTATCTCTTAAAAACATGCTATTTGTTTTGACGACGGGAATTAATTTTTAAATTAGTTAATGTAACCGATAGTTTTTGAATTTGGTCAAATAGACATCATTTTTGAGTTCATAATATCAAATATAGCTTAGGCCTAATTTTTGGTATTTTTCTGGAAACTTTCATTTTTTGATGAATAGTGAAACCACTAAGTGGTAGTAAAAAAAATGAATTTTTCATAAAACATAATTTTTCCGCTTCTGTGAGTGGAGTTTCAAAAATCTGAGAGACACGGTTGATGTCAGTAAGTAAAATGTGGTTCAATGAGATAAAAATAATTTTTGGTGAATATTAACTTTTTACTTTTTTACCACGGTTAAAAGTAAATTGGGTTATTAAAGGTAAAAATGATATTATTATTACCCTAACACATGTCCTAATTCTATTGGATAAGTTTAATTCGATCGAAAAGAACCTTAGGAATAAAATATGATCATTTAGGCCCACTTGGATTAGATTAGGACATTTATTATTAATTTATTTAAAGAAGGGTTAAAATAGTTAAAATCAAAGTTTAATAAGTAACTCATTTTTAATATAGGGTTATACATAAGATAAATTCGACTATATATACTCATTAGAAAGATAAAAATATTTCCTACATAATGGTATTTTATTTGTAATTTTTAGACATTAAATAATTTAATTTATTTATGAAACAAAGATGATGCAGTAATTATCATATTAATGAAATATTGACATAATTGATGTTATAAATACCCAAATAAATGTAATTTGAGACTTTTTATGAATTCCACTAATTTTCTAGGTTAATATGACATGTTAGTATTTACATAATTAACTTGTTTCGAACTAATCATTCTTTTAAGATTTTCATAAAAATCATTTACTAAATAGTATCAAAATTGACATAAAATAGTTTTAAAAAAAAATATTATATTTTTAATTGTTATTTTATTCCTAAAAATCTAAGGTTTGGCCAAATTACTTAGAATAGGATATATATATTAATAATAAACAACTTGGGGTTCGTTTGGCTTGATATAGTAAGTTTATTAACCTTATAGTGTAAGAAAACAAGAAGACACGATAAAAGTAAAATTATCTATCTTAAAGTTAAATATAAATGATAAGGTTGAAATAGGAACCTAAACTTGTCTAAATTCTATTGGATGAGAGGATTTCGACCCATCCCCACCTTATCTTCTAAATAACGCAATTTGGAGCTATTTAAAACCGAATTTGGCTTTATAATAAAATAATATTTTTAGTTATTCCAAAGGTGCTCCTCTCCTCCCTTATAAAAAAGAACCCCATCCCTCTCTTCCTCACACCACTTTGAGCCTTAAATCTCTGCCAACCTCTGTCAAATTATCTTCTCCACTTCCCTATCAACATCCTAGAGGTTCGGGTCTTCCTCAAAGACCAATTTTAGTGCCCTAAGAGGAGGTCTCAAAGAGGCGCTTCAAAGAAGAGGTAATTTCCATTACCAATTCATTCACCTTTATTTCTTCTTCCACTTCTTCTTCTTAGGTTGTTTAATTATGAATTAATAACATCCGTATCAATCATATAATTATATGTTATTATAAGTATGAAAAAAAAACCTATTTCACCATCTATCCATCCTACGGAAAACGAAATCACCGCGCGTGCGTACGTACGGAATACCGTCTCCACGCCGTGGTGAAATATATTTTCCACCACCACCTTACTTGGATGGGTATAATGGTGTAAATAATAACTATATATGATTATTTTAAAGTTCTAAAATAGTATACATACACTCCAATATAGTTCCCCGATCATGAGAAAAATATCATCGCTCGAGCGTACGTACGGACTACCATCTCCACGACACGATTAGATTCATTCTCCACGTTAAACATTCATGAATGATTATAAAGTATATACAATAAGTAATCATGAAATATATGACATAATAATGATACTGGATTTATTTATATATATATATATGTATGTCATGTACTTAATTCCATTCAACTCAATAAGGAAACAAAAACAGCGTTCATGCGTACGTACGACCTACCATCTCCATGAACGATGTATTTCTTTCCATTTACTGATTTATTATATATATATATATATTCTGAATATATATTATATATAAATCATGTTTTATATTCTGGAATAAAGTAATTATGATCTAAGTAATCATATGAATAATTACAAGTCAAAACACGGACGACAAATGAAACAATTTTACCCAAAACACTCTTTACCATGGAATTTACAAAAGAACGGGTAATATAAAGTCATAAGTGAACCATATATGATATCATAACAATGATTATGATTCTGGAATAAGTCAATGACATTATTTAAATCATTATACTGGAGGTTCGGACACTTACGAAGCAAATTAGATCTAAGGTAAGGGAAAATATCACAATCTCATTTTTATCCGAGATTGTTTATACTTTGGTATTTATTGGGGTGTATTTTATCATCCACATCCATGTTCCCTCAATATGTAATATTGTTTCCATCCACCTACAATTTATTAAATCCAATTTTACCCTTCGGTGAGTTTTTAGTAAAAGATATGAAAGGAATCTTTTGTCGTTTTTCGTACGAGGTACTTTTTGACTTTTCCGACAAAAGTACGAGAAGAATGTTTTTTTTAACTTATACGACATGAATGGATTTTTAAAACAATATTTCCAAGAAGCTTCATTTACAAGTTTTCAAGTTTATTTTTAATCAACTTTATTTAGTTTAGAATTATATGACATGTTAAGAAAGGAAAAGTGTTTTTGAAGTAGAAAGGATATTTTCCTCAAGAATGGATTTCAAGTGTTTTATCAAAATTATTTTCCATCTAAGATAATATAGGGTTCTACTTATATCCCTATTATTACTTTGATTTGATTATGTTGTGATGGAATTATTTTCCATTATCTTATATGAATTGTTTTATGATGTCATGTTGTTTAAGAATCCCATTTTTATTACATGGGTTATGCAATGATGTATGATTTAAGATTTTGTGGCACACATAAGAATGGTATCATTATGAGATGGGTGGGACCTATAGATCCCTCCAATTCATTGGGTAAAGATTTTATATCTCCTGAGATATACATGGCTGGAACGGTAGGTTATACCGGTTTAGTGAAACAGGACTGAAACGGGGAGCGAACTCAGTTCAGAAATGGAATTTTTCCACTAAGATAGTCTTGGGAATGAGTCTTGACTAATAAGAAATGATTATCTATGATTATGTGTGTATGAAACAAAGTTTCATGTTTTATGTTATGATTATTGGGATTACATTTCACTGTTATGATTTATCCCATGTTATGTAATTATGATCTCGTTTGCAGTTTAAAATTTCCAAAAGTTATGTTCTCATGTATATGATGTGATTGATATTTCTTTTGTTTACCCTTACTGAGAATTTGAGCTCCCCCTTTTATGTTTTCTTTTCCCCAGGATATAAAGAAAGGTTTTAGGTAAAAAAGAAGAAGATCTTTATGGGAGATGTTGAAGATCTTTCCCCACGATTAGAAGATTATATTCCGAGTTTCCAAAGACACTAAACTATTACGGTCCTTGTGTGTGTGTTTTTGTTATGTACTAAGTATTCCGCAAAAGTAAGGTAATGTCCATGTACGTCAGGCTTCGGGTCTCTACAGTTAGATTTCGAGTTATCCTAGGATTATTTGAGTGTTCAGAATTGGACAAATGGGATTTGATTGAACCATCGTCAATGCATATTGGGATGATGTGGGAGGTCTTTAAATCTATCTCTTTCCAATGGTTTATGTCTGAAGAAGTGAAGATGATGAAAAGGGAAGAGCTCATGCGTATTCAGCAAGGCCAATGGATGATGAAGGCATGTGATGACCATGTCAAGGATCTGGTGTCATTTTCTATAGAAGTAGCATCGTAGGGATCAATAAAGACTTCCCTCTTCATTAGGGGTATTCTCCCATAGATCAAGGAGAAGGTCCTCCCTTCTAGGGACCATTTTTTTGAGAATTTAGTGGAAGATGTGTTTTTAACTGAGTTGGTCTCCAGAGCACAGATGGTTGGAAATCTATCCTATCCATTTGCTCACGAGGGTTCGCTATCGGGCCAGCAATGTGTGCCAGAGGGACCTATTTTTAAAGAGTCGTCTATAGTGGTTTTGGATTCCATTTCGTCAAGCCGTTCAGTGGTGTACCACTTGTGTGGCCGGTTTGGGCATTTGAAGAAGTCATGTCGCATCCCTCCGAAGACATGTCATTGTTGCGGGTGTCTGGGTCATTTAGGAAAATTCTGCAGGGAGAGTCGCCTGAAGAAGACGATGTGATTAGAGAAATTCAAGTGCCTGACTGTGGGGGAGGAGATGCTTTAGCTATCAGAGCCCCATCCATAGGTCTTGGGGTGATACTCGCGAGTAGTCAGAAGTTTCCAGGGGTGTGAATCCTTATTCTGAGTTTTGAGTTCTGTGCTGGAAGTGGAACATTTAAAGTTTTCTCATTCTCATTTTTTTGCTGTTAAAGTTTTTACATCATCATAAGTCCATTTTTTTATCGTGGGGTTATGATAAACTTGTTCTATTGTAATCCAAACAGTTTTGTTGGTCTGATCACCATTTTGTTGAATCGTGCGCTTTTCATAAAAATTTTCATGGACCCTTTATAGGTTGATCTTGGTTTAGCGGTGTTCATTTGGAGGTGTAAGTTCCCGGGAAGGTGTTAAGGCTTATGGTTGTACTCGGGTTCACTATTTGAGATAAGTTCTGCATAGGGGTTTTCTTCTGTTTTTGGGGTTTTTGGTCTGGGCCGAGATTTCTAGGTTTCAGTGAAGGTGTCATTCACTCGTGATGTTGCAGTTAGTTTAGATCAGTTGTGAGTTCCTGTGTGGGCCCCCTCTTCTCAGGGTGATAGGTTTGGGTGCTGAATTTCTGCTCTTGCTGAGTTCTTATGGTGGGGAGAACCCTATCGTGTTCTCTCATTATCTTGTGTTCTGGTTTCTTTCATTTTCAATCGGGCATGGATTCATGTTTTGTCTATTATTCGGTTGAGTGACTTTCTGGGGACAGAAAGAGTCTGTGGTGGGGAGAATTTTCACACCCTGATGTTTAATTTTTTTTTTATTATTTCATCAGTCCGGTCAGCTTAATCGAGGTGCGGGTTGAGTGCAGGTCTAAAATTTTCTATATTTGATATTATTATTGGATTTCAGACCTGTGTGCGGTCACCACATGGTGGGCAGTAGCCACAAAATCGGCTCAGGTGCCGTGAAAATTTCTATCTCTTAGAAGAAATAACATTTTATGCAAATGAAAAAAGTTAAACATTAAAGCGAAATTATTATAATTAATTATGGTGTAGATAATAATATAAATATTAATAATGGTTAATGATATTTTTATTCTCTAAATTTTTCTATTAATATAATTATCATAACTTTTGATTTAATTTTAATTGTTATTATTTATAATCAAATTGTTATTTGAATCTTATTATTGTTATTATTATTTGTCTTATTAGTATTACTATTGTTGTATTATTATTATTATTATTATTATTTCCATTAATATAATAAAAGGGGGAAAAAGAAACACCAAACCCTAATCTCCCCAGCACCCTCCCCCTTTCTCCCCTTACCCACACAGTGCACCAGGACCCCCTCCCCGTTCGTTGTCCATGCTACACGCCCCCTTCCGTAGGATCCCACCTCCAGGTCGCCTCTGCCTTACCCCTC